>JANRMT010062835.1:14278814-14289129 GCA_026402145.1 Polypterus bichir lapradei
GTCGCTCTTTTGATGCGTGGATGTTTTGAATTCCAAATAAATGAGGTAAGGCTCAGCTCTTTTAATTTTTCCTCATAACTCATCACCTGTAGCTCCTAAATCAGCCTAGTTGCTCTTCTCTGGACTTTTTCTGGTGCTGTTATGTCCTTTTTGTAACCTGGAGACCCAAACTGCACCCAGTACTCCAGATGAGGCCTCACCAGTGTGTTATAAAGCTTGAGCAGACCCTCCTGTGACTTGTACTCCACACATCAAGGCGCTATATAACCTGACATTCTGTTAGCCTTCTTAATGGCTTCTGAACACTGTCAGGAAGTTAAGCAGATATGATTCATTTCACAAGTGATGAGTAGGAGTTCACGTTTCAGCTTGAAAAACGTTACGATCTTATGGCATCCCAAGCCACAAAATGGCACCCATTATGATGTTTTGTAGTTTCCTTGGAAATCATGATGACAGTTAGTAGTTTTCTGATATTAATTCTAAGGCTTCACCCCAAAGACAATAATAATAATAATAATAATCATTACCATCATCATTATCATGAAAGAAGAAGGAAATCATATTAAGATAGGCTATTGCACTAAGCTGTATGATATTGTTGCAACTTGGCAAAAATTTCAAGAATACCACTGTAATGAGCACCGAGATGGAAAGACTGAGACATACACTGACTGAATGAAAGTAAAGCCCAAATAAAAACACATTTCTGTGACAATGAATGATTGCCCCGCATTCATGACTACAGGAAGCACCTCATGAAGTAGCAGTTACTGTAACTAGTGTAATAATTGACACCAGACATCATAAAGGTTTGGGGCAGCCAACCATATAATATCCCTGGCTGCAAAAGGTTTAGATAAGAATAGAGTCATTCACAAGACTGAGTCCAAAGCAGAACTGATTAAGTAGAAGCAAGATGGCGACGTTAAAGGCCCAAAGAGGAAGTGATGTCATCAAAGGGGTGGGAACAGGAAGTGGTGTTGTCAGGACTGGAAGTGACATCATCAAAGGTGGCGGAACCGGGAGCGATGTTGTCAGAGCCGGAAATAATGTCATCCATAGCACCAGAACTGGAAGTAGCGTCATCAAAGGCACCGGAACCTGGCGGGATTTCCCGGAAAGGTTCTGCAAGGAACTGAGAAAGACAGTCAGTGCACCCCGCCGCCCCCTGGTCTGATGCGGTATTACAATTACTCAAGCCCTTTAGCTGCCTCCTACTCACACGTGTGTGACACTATAGTTACAGCTATTCTTTCACTGTTTCGGAAGTTGTGTTTACTCTTCCAGTGTTCCCAATCGTCTTTAAGTTTTGCATGACGTGTCTATCTATCTCCACGATCCCCTCTTATCTTCTGGTGTTCCAGGAGTCTTCACCTGCCTTTTTGAACCTTCCTGGGCTTGTAAACTGTAAAAACGAGTGTTCCAGGGATTCAAGAAATGTGGAGCTCAGTGTACTTGTACGATATTTTACTGTCAATCACCCATCCAGCCCCGCTTATCTTAAGGCTAATATGCTGGCTACCAGATTACATTTTGCCTCCATGACTGCTTGTGCATGGATACGGTGATATCAATTGTGATCACCTCATGAATACTCATCAATACTTGGGGTGATGATCTTTATGTGCATGTTGTCAATCAAATCTAAAACTCCAAGAAAAAAAGCAATTTGCACGAATGTAGCTTGCTTTAACACTACCTTGCGTGAAGCGCTAGGGAAATGTATAGATCTGTGTTTTACCTCAGTCGCTAGAAAGGCTCCAAAGTTTGGTTGGTGTTGTAGAAATCAAATAGGAAATTTAATTAAGGAAAGAAATCTTGTCCTCAATAACAAAAAAACCTCTTTGAAACAGGAACCAGGCAGGAGGAAGCTTGTCCAATGCATTTTTAATTATCTCTCCAGCAAATGCTGAAGAGGGAGCATTCATCACAGCAGGTCCTGTATCTGTTTTACATTTTGCTATCAATCACCCATCCAGCTCCACCTATTTTCAGAGTAAGAGAGTAGGGTGTACCCAAATGTCCTCATCCATTCTGGCCTTTTATTCATTCTTTGCTTCTTATCTCTCTCACCCTTTCACCACCTAATAGCTAATGTGTGATGAGCATACAGGCACAAAAGTGGCTGCTGTCACATCATCCAGATGGATGCCACACATTGACAGTTTTGAGTTTATTTCCTACTATCTATATAAAGCCCTTTGAGTAGGTTAGAAAAGTGCTATATCAAAGCAATTAATTACTATTATTTATTATTATTACCTCAATTAAGCAAGCTGTTATTTCTGAGATTCTATGCTTTGATGTAAATCTAGAAATTTTTATTTGAATGGAGCAACCATTTCTGTTTGTTTCGTGGAGGTCATTTAGTATTTTTTTTTTTTTTACATCATCATCATTATCATCATCATAATGAGTTTCATTCTGCTTTTGCAATTGTTTTGGTACTTTAAGCCGTTGCTTACTAATTGGCATTAAAATAACTGCAGCCTTTCAGCATTCAGTATCATTTGTGCTGGTGTCTGCTCCAACTCATTGCTAATTGCCATTATTAGGATGCAATTAAGGGAACAAACTCCACAGAAAAGAGGCAAATTGACAGGAAAATGACGAAAGAGTTGTAAGCATTTAAAGCAATGGTGATAAAACAAATATTTCAACGTTCTTATTCATGTAAATCTCACACTACGACCCTTTACAAAACAGACATGATTTCAACAGTGGTGACCCACATTGTCTGTGGAAAGGTCTGTAGACCATCATGGGCTATGAAACCCAGGCAGCAGAATTATTTCTTTACTGATTTTGAGACTCGCGGTCCAAGCATGGTTTATAGTTGATGCCCCTGTTCTGGGCGCAAGGGGTGTGCAGCAAAAATGAAGCTGAGTATGCTGGGTTTTCACCGCACATTGTGCATTATTTTCTTCCTGACTATGTGACATGTCCAAAATGATAGATTTTGAGGAGAGGCTGGTGGCTGGAGTGAGGTGTTATAAGCACCTCTGTGACCAATAAGATGCTCAGATAATGATAAATTCATGGCAGAAAATTAACAAATGCACTGGACCAAACAAAGTAGTATGTAAGAAAACCTGGAAAATATTGGAATTCTTAATCATGTAGGTCATGCGTCTGCTTAACAAGATTATTATACTCGTCCACTCTTTGCTGCTTTACTGTAGTCTGTGGGTCTGACATGCAACTTTTGCCATTTTGTCCTCCTAAAGCCAGTGATAAGAGCCACAACCCTTCTTCACGGGGATCAGTCTTATCAAGTTTAAGCACCCCCCCGTCGAGTGCGTTCCCGTAAAGCCTGCTTCTCAGAGTCTATCACCTTCCTCGCCTCCTGTCCGCTTTTATACTTCTCATCTTTGTGCTTCCTGTGACATTCCTCCTCTTGAGTCTCACGCTCGCACTTCCTGTTTCAATCACGTCACCAAAGCTGAACTGACCAATCACGCCAAAGACATACAGACCAATCAAACTGCTCTAAGGATCCTTTTGTAAATTGCCGTGATTGTCAGAGATGGCGAGGTGGGGGTGGAAGGAGGGTTATTGGTTGAGAGCATTACCTTTTGGTACATCTAGTGCAATCATTAAACCGGTGGTCCCTCCTTGTGAATTGAGCAATCCACTACCATTATAAACAATAGCAACTAGCGACGCACCCATGGCAGCTAACCCTCAGAAACATTGCTCTACGGGGCAGGACACACACAGAGAACTTATGTGTTTGATTATATAGTAATACTAGGGGGCTCAGCCCCCTGCTCACTTCTCTCACCAACCCCCGAGCAGGCACTACGCGCTAGCCACTTCATAGATCTGCCACTTGCATATGGGGAAGCGGATGTACAATTTAAAGAGATTGTTATTTTCATGGGAATTGTTACATACTGTAAGCATAATAGACCTAACTATTTTACATTACAGCGAGTAATTAACCATAGTAAAAAATAGCAAAACATAATAAATTGGAAGAAAATTATGTTTCAGGTATTCATTACATTATACATTTTCATTCTGTTTGGCTTTGAAATTAACACGCAAATTACACTTTTACTGTAAAACTTCAGTAAAACAATTTTTTGAATGAACTTTTCATCAATATCACATTGAATTTTGATTCCGTGTTTGGACTTACATCATGCCAATGCAACGTATAACTGCCTGTGAGTGAATATCGTTTCTTTCTCTCTAATAAATAAACCGACTTTTTCAAATGTTTGTCCCTGTGATTTGTTAATTGTAATTGTAAAAGCTATTCTAACGGGAAACTAAGCATTTTAATTTGAATGGAATATCAAGATCTCCTTTGTTGTCTAATGTTATCCACAAAAAATGTACCACATTAACTTTCCTGTCACCTACTAAAATTTTACATGTCAGATTACATGTCATCACGATCAACTGTTTCAGTATAGTCTATTGATACATATTTAACCAATTTGCCATGTAGCTGATTAACAATTTTTGTGTTAAATCATTTGACTTCATTGTTTCTCGGTGCTAGGATTGCCCGTGAACTCATGTCTTCTGTTGATAACCCTTCGGGATGAAATTCTTCAATAAGATTTGGACATAATATGTCTTCTTTTATTGGGAACTTAAAGTGAGGAAAACATAAACATTTAAAAAAGCTGAGAGCGCAGGAACTGTGACTGACAAAAGCATTCACATGAATGAGAGATGAGAGGACCATGGGTGTGGTTGAAAATGGTTGAGAGGATGGCAGGACTTGAAAAAATCTCTTGGCAATAGTCTCGTCTCAAGATTTTCTTTTATAATAGAGAGATAGTATAGTGTATGCTATCTCCCCTGGTCTTTACTGACTCAGGGCGTCCCGGCAGGGCCAGGCTCCTGGCCATCTCTCACACTATCTAACTGAGTTTGTGGAAATATTGCATTTTCTCCTTTTTACATTTCCAAGCCAGTGGTGAGCCTTCAGAATTCAAAACAATTTGCCGTCATTCTCACAATATTTCTGCCCATGTTCAGGAGTATTCTTTTCTCTGTGTGTATTTTAGAAGCCCCAGCCATGGGTAGAGTAACTTCACTTAGAATCTGTTTCTCTAAAATTTCCAAAATACATGACTAACTGCAGACTAAGTCCCATGTTTTCATTTAAAAATGCAGAGATTTGTCTCCGTTTTGCCTTTTGTCTGCTTTAGTCCAGGGGGTTGAATTCTGTTTTTATTAGGTTTTGACTCTTCTTGTTCCTCTCTTTTTTTTTCTAACTTTCTAATTTCACTATGAAGTTACTAGGAGGTTTCGCCCCCTGCTCGCTTCGCTTGCCAGCCCCCCAGCCTGCACTAGCCTCATTGTGGTTCTGTCGATTGTGTATGGGGATGCGGATGTACAATTTAAACAGATTTTTACTTTCATGGGAATTGTTGCATATGCATCAATGCGACGATTGAATTTCGTTTCTTTCTCTCTATTAATTAAAATGACTTTTTCGAATGCTTGTCTCTGTAATTTGTTAATTGTCATAGCAAAAACTATTCTAATGGGAAACTGTAATCATTTTAATATGAATGTCATATCAAGATCTCCTTTGGTGTCTAATATTATCCCCTGAAGATGTACTACATTACCTTTCTTGGACACATCCTTCTTTCTACAGTAATTCGTGCGTTGTAAGACCGGATGTTGTTAACGGTTGTAGATATTCTTTGGGATATTGTAAGTTGTTGTTTTCATCTTCTGCATGATCACCACTAACTGTAGTCTATCAGTACGCATTTAACCTATTTGCCGTGTAACCGTTCGACATTTTTGGATGTATTTAACCAATTAGATGTGTAACCGATCAACATTTTTGGCGTTAATTCATTTGATTTCCTCGTTTCTCGGTGTTAGGATTGCACGTTTACTCATTTTTTATGTTGGTAACCGTTCATGATGAAATTCTTCAATAAGATTTGGACGTAATATGTCTTCTTTAATTGAGATTACCGTGTGTGTGGTTGAAAATGGTTGAGAGGAGGACGTGACTTGAAAAAAGCTCATGGCCAACATATCAACTTGCGGGGCTTGAAAAAATCTTCTAAGACGTTTCGTCTCATTGTGGGATTTTTCTATTATAATAGAGAGATTTGTTGTGTAAGTTTGACTTGATTGTAAAAAAAAAAATGCAGTGTCTTTTTCGAAAAGAATACACAAATTGCTCTCTGATTGGTTCTTGATTGGTTCCTGCTTATTTCATGGTCCTTCCCTGATTGGATTCTACACATTATAATGTCTCATTCACTGATTGGTCACTCTTCACGGACAAAAGAAATTATTCCAATATACCAGAAATAGAAGAGCTGCTTTCCATGTCACTTTTCGTGCTGCTTACCTGTATGCAATAATTTGTGTTGTGTACAAGCTTGAATGTTGTAAACATGCTGTAATGGGCAGCTGGGACTCTTACCCATGCCTTCGTAATGGTAATGACCAGGGGAAGGAGCTTGCACGGGGCAGTACCTCCCCTGGAACGATAGAGGGAAGTCACCCCCTGGCTTTCTACAGTGCCACGGGTTTGGAGCATGGAAGCTCAGCCCAGCTCAGCTACCACCAGGGGGTGGAAGGAGAAAGGCTCAGCCCCCCTCGGCAGGGCTGCTGCCTCACCCAGAATTGTTGTCAGAAGGAGATTGTAGAACGCCTTGGGCACTTCCAGGTGCTCTATTAAAAGGGCCACCTCACTCCATCTCCAGGCAGAGTCAGGAGGAAGAGGATGAAGCTTACCAGGGAGGAAAGAGAAGAAGAAAAGAAAGACAAAGTGCTGCATTGTATACTATGTTTGGGTCTGTACTGTGCTGGAGTGGTGGGAAACAAGAGAAAAGTGTTTCCCACTCTTAATAAATGTGTGCTGTGAGCTGGACTTGTGCTCTGTGTCTGTTCTGTCAGGTGTTCGTGGAGCTGTAGGCCCCCTGGTGTTTCACAATGCAAATTAAAAGGCAAATTATTTATTCAGAGCTCATAAAAATCTGATTGTGAATAACTCAGTTGACAGCCTCTTATCAATGTTTATTATTTGAACTTTATCTTTTCGGCAAGGAGGAATGCTTCCCGCAGCAAATAACAAGGCACTGAATGAAGAAGATGGATGTGGAATGCAGCACAGCTCACAATATTGCAGAACCTTGAGATACATGAAAGCACAAAGTAGTAAAGCAAAACTACAGACACACGTGGGTACGGACATATTTAGTCATTTTTTCTGTTTTACAAATGTGATTTGGTTTAAGATGCGTTCCGATACCTGTGGACTGAATTTATTAGAAATAAACTTGATGCATTAGGATTAAAAGTCAAGACGGAGGTAAAGAACTTAGGGGTAACTGTTGACTGTAACCTGAATTTTAAATTGCATATTCATCAGACCACTAGGACAGCACTTTTTCACTTAAGAAACATAGCAAGTTTAACCTCTTATGTCATTGAAAGATGCTGAGAAATTAGCTCACGATTTTGTTTTCAGTCGTCTAGATTACTGTAACGCACTCCTCTCAGGACTACCCAAAAAAATCATAAATCATTTGCAACGACTGCAGAATGCAACTGCTAGAATCCTAACTAGGAAAAGAAAATCTGAGCACATTTCTCCAGTTTTGATGTCACTACACTGGTTACCTGTGTCTTTCAGAATTGAATTTAAAATTCTGCTTATGGTTTATAAACCCTTAGATAATCTCGCTCCATCTTATATATCTGTCTGACACCTTATATTCCAAATCATAACCTTAGATCCTCAAATGAGTGTCTCCTTAGAATTCCAAGAGCAAAACTTAAAAGAAGTGGTGAGGCGGGAGGCCTTCTGCTGTTATGCACCTCAAATCTGGAATAGCCTGCCAATAGGAATTCGCCAGGCTAATACAGTAGAGCACTTTAAAAAATTGCTAAAAACATATTACTTTAACATGGCTTTCTCATAACTTAATTTTAATTTAATCCTGATACTCTGTATATTCAATTCATTATAATAACTATTCATGGTGGCTCTAGAATCCGTACTAACCCCTACTCTCTCTTTTGTTTCTTTTCCCGGTTTTCTGTGGTGGCGACCTGCACCATCACCACCTACTCAAAGCACCGTGATGTTCCTACATTGATGGACTAAAAGCCGGAAGTCTACATGACCATCATCATCAAGTCCTTCCAAGAGAACCCTAAATACAAAGAGGACTGTTTCATTTATGTTAGGCAGAATGCCCAGAGGGTGCTGGGTGGTCTCATGGCCTGGAACCCCTGCAGATTTTATTTTTTCTCTCCAGCCGTCTGGAGTTTTTGTTTTTGTTTTTTTCTGTCCTCCCTGGCCATTGGACCTTACTCTTATTCTATGTTAATTAGTGTTGTCTTATTCTAATTCTTACATTGTCTTTTATTTCTCTTTTCTTCATTATGTAAAGCACTTTGAGCTACATTATCTGTATGAAAGTGTACTATATAAATAAATGTTGTTGTTGTTGCTTATAATCAGTCCTCTTGCATTTACTTTTTTTTTTTAATTGTCGCTTTAACATTTTGATTTTTTAATATTTATTTAATGACAGGACAACCATCGGCATAGTTCTAAAGACATATACTGCATTCCATTTGAAGTGGAAAGTCGGGATTTCTGAGTTCTTAGTCGAAATTTTTAACTGGAAGGACCCTTATGTCAGATTTCCAACTTGGACACTTGGGGCTGGTCTGTCAAGTCTGAGTTTGCCCAACTTCAAATTATGACATTAATCTAAAATGGTGACATACACCGCGAACTGTATTGAAAGTTGTAGTATTATACTGTTAATTAACATTTCTGTCTATTTGAGTTTCATGAAATCAGTCATACACACAGCACTGTCCAACTTCTATTTGAGGACATGTTGCCACTGGGTTTGGATGCACAAAATACCACGTAATACATTGTTATCAACTGCTATTTATTCCTACGGTGTGTGAACCACCAAGGCGGGCACGGCCACCCCAACCCAACAAAGACAGACACAGGAGGCACAAGTGCAAGCACATGCTTTTATTTTTATTTTTCTTCCCGTGGGAAACACCTTCACTCGTTTCCCACCGGTACAACACAGTCACAAGCACAAAACACAACCCAGTTCTCTTCTTCTTTCACTTTCTTTCTTTTCTCCTCCACTCCCCCTGGCAAGCTTCCTCTCCCTCCTCCTGACTCTGGCTCGCAGAGTAATGTCTGCTGGCTTCTTTTATAAAACACCCGGAAGTGCTCCAGGTTCTCGTTGATGCATTCCGCCGGGTGTGGAGGAAGAGCTGCACTTCAGAGCTCAGCAGTAGCTGCAGCACCCCCTGGCGGCGCCCATGGATCCAACTCCAATTCCCATGGAGCCCGGTGGGAGTCCAAGGCACCGCAGTGACCCATGCGGGCTACCAGTTAGTGCTCCGGGGGAGGTACTGCTCTGCTCCCTCCACTGGTCCTTTGGCATGGTGGCATCCTGGCCAGGCAAGGGCCCCAGCTGTATACCACAGGAGCAAACACAATAAAGGTTTTCCTGCACATGTCCATATTGGTTGTCTGAATGTTTAACTGAAACGCGATCAACTTAGGTGTGACGTCATTCCCAGGTTAGGCATTTGGCTGAAGTACAAAATAACTGACAAGTATCCCCAGTTGGTGATTTGCTGCGGTACATGGTTGAATGCAACACCCCAATATTTGATTGGCTGAAAAAGTGAGTGACAGCAAAATTCTAACATATGATTGGTGTTAATCAGAAATGACTGATGGATGACCACGCCCACCTGACACACCCATTTTACAGCATGCTGCAGCATATCTACTTGATGGTGCGCAGCAATACTTTTGACTTTAATCAGTGCATTGACGTGGCACCGGTATCAAATTGCTGCGGCTCCTTTAATAATTTCTGTCTTTTTCGATATTCTGCATATCTGTATATATTGTATTATTTAATGCTGGATTTTGTCCAGTGGTGTCCTTTACAATCCTATATTATATATATACAGTATATATATATGGAACTTTTGTCAATGCATGATTTCCTGGTACACCGATTACATTGATCAGCGCATCCCAATTCATTTTAGCCTCGCACCACCTTGGTTTGAGAAGAAGTATGAAAAAATATGAGGTTAACACACAAAAACAGATCACTAATTCAAGCTTTATGAATAATCGATTCGCCATCAATAATTGTTTTGGTAAAGCCATACTCAGTGTAATCCTCCTTCCATTTTATAATTTTTCCGCCACTAGCCATGATTAAATGAACGGTAAAAAAGTAAGAGCGAAGCGAGGGTGACTTATTTAGGCAGGCATATATATGACAGCAACACTCATGACAAT
>JANRMT010062835.1:14294129-14305832 GCA_026402145.1 Polypterus bichir lapradei
GATCATTTATTTTTCAACAGGACAATGACCCCAAACACACCTCCAGGCTGTGTAAGGGCTATTTGACCAAGAAGGAGAGTGATGGAGTGCTGTAAATGGTCATGAAAATAAAGAAAACACATTGAATGAGGAGGTGTGTCCAAACTTTTGGCCTGTACTGTATATATATATATAGTTTTACTGTCAAATAATACAAAGAGTACGCGACACGTGTTTCGCCCTAATTCTGGGCTCATCAGGCATACACACTTACTGCACCCCCTCTCGGGAATCGAACCTCGGACATCAGCGCTAGAGGCGAAGCCTTTTGCGTTGCGCCATGGCGTGTGGTTTGTTTATTTGACAATCTGTAGATCGGGGTAATTACATTCAAGGTATTCGTAGTCTGAATCACAATCTGATTGTATAGGTGGTTACTTACCAGGTAACGCTTGTGGTTGGTCAGCAAGTCGACTAACATCCACCACGGTGCCCTCTTTCAGTTGCGAGAAGCAGATCATAGAATGGTTGAAATAGCTTCGCCTCTGACGTCCGAGGTTCGATTCCCAAGAGGGGGTGCAGTGAGTGTGTACGCCTGATGAGCCCAGAATTAGGGCGAAACACGTGTCGCGTACTCTTTGCATTATTTGACAGTAAAACTATTTCAACCATTCTATGATCTGCTTTTTGCAACCGAAAGAGGGCACCGTGGCGGATGTTAGCCGACTTGATGACCAACCACAAGGTAACCACCCATACAATCAGATTGTGATTCAGACTACGAATGCCTTGAATATATATATACTTTCTACTGTAGGACAGACTGGCATCATCCATTTGGCCAGGTAGAAACCCTGGTTTAACAAACTGATGCCAGACCCTCTTATCAGCAGGTAAAAGCCTCAGTTTGCCTGAATGGGCCTCCATTTTGAATGCAGCAACTCCGGTCTTACCTGATCAGATGATTGATTCCAGACCATGTAACAGTCAGGGACAACTCTCTCTAAGATACAAAATGGACTCAAGTTCTGAGCCACATGGGTTAGCTACCAAACAGTCGGTTGGCACACTAATAGGCTTGGCCGAGGGTGCAAAATAATAATAGTACTTTGATTCTGAAAATTATTAACTGTAATTTAATAGATAGAACAAAACCAGCTAAGGTACCATGGTATTGGTGTTAACTGTAACTAAAAATAATAACCTTGTGAAGGATACATTTGTGAAGGGTAAGTTCTATCTATTATAATTTTCTCACCCTAAATCCAGTAATAAAGGGCAGAGCAGCATCTCTCTCTCTCTCTCTCTCACACACACACACACAACAACAACAACAACAACATTTATATAGCACATTTTCATACAAATAATGTAGATCAAAGTGCACACACACACACACACGCACACTGATAGTGTGGTGGGTTTTGGGCCCAAGCCAGAGCTGAGGCTAGCTGCTGGGAGCAAATGTTAGTTAGTTAATGTCAGTTAACATCAAATGTAAACGTGGAAAACAATTTAGATCAGCTAACATCACATTATAATGTGACCTTGAGAGAAGCACTTGAGGACGCAGTGGCTCCCCTTAAAACAAAAGTGATTAAAGCACATAGAAACTCTCCCTGGTTTAATGAAAACACTCGAGCTCTTAAATTAGAGTGTCGAAAACTAGAGCGCAGATGGAGAACAACAAAGTTACATGTCTTTCAAATTGCATGGACAGAGAGTGTTAAAAATATAAAAAAGCTCTCTTTAAAGCTCGCTCAGAATACTATTCTACATTAATAGATAGCAATAATAAAAATCCTCGGGTACTATTTAGTACAGTGGCTAAATTAACAAATGGGAATTCAGATCTACAGAGCAAAATACCAACAGATATTAGCAGTACATACTTTATGAACGTCTTCAATGAGAAAATAAAAAATATAAGATCCCAAATCTCAGCATCACAGTACAAACCGCATTCTAGCTTAGCAGACCCGGTCTCACATTGCATTCAGCACTTTAGTAATTTTTATCCTGTAACTGAGCAGGAAGTCTTAACTTTAATTTCTAAAATGAAACCCTACTTGTTCCCTAAATCCAATGCCAATAAAACTAGTAAAAAGTGCAATGGATATTCTTGCAGCGTCTATTCTAAACATTATCAATAGTTCATTAATGCATGGCACAGTACCTGATGCACTAAAAGTGTCAGTCATTAAACCATTGCTTAAAAAGTCAGACCTAGACCCACACATACTAAATAATTTTAGACCTATTTCAAATTTAACCTTTCTCTCTAAAATACTAGAAAAAGCAGTTGCCAATCAGCTTCTGTCACACCTTACGCATTACAATTTATTTCAGAAATTCCAGTCTGGTTTCCGCATTGGTCATAGTACAGAAATGGCACTAACGCGGATTGTAAACGACATTCTGATATCCTCTGATGAAGGAAACTCCACTATAATTATGTTGTTAGACTTTGACACCATTGACCATTCTATTTTACTGCACAGGCTAGAAAATTATGTTGGCCTTACAGGCACTATGCTCACTTGGTTTAGTTCTTATTATCAAATCAATTCCAATATGTACAGAAATGTGCTGACAGTACTCCATCATTATACACAGAAGTGAGATATGGTGTCCTGCATGGCTCAGTGCTCAGACCTTTACTGTTTTTACTTTACATGCTTCCACTGGGATCTCTCATTAGAAAACATCATGTTAATTTTCACTCGTATGCAGATGACACCCAGTTATACCTTTCATTTAGATCAAATGAAGTTTCTCCGATGTTGTCTTTAATTAGTTGTGTTAGTGAATTAAAGGAGTGGATGGATGAGAATTACTTGTCTTTAAACACAGATAAAACAGAGATGTTAATTGTTGGAGGGAATGACGCTGATCACAGAAATATTTTGTCATCATTTAACTCAGTTGGAATCACCATTAATTTTACTGAATCAGCCCGCAATCTAGGAGTTATCTTTGACTCTAGCATGTCAATTAAAGCGCACATTACAAAGTTGTCCAAATCATGTTTCTTCCATCTTAAAAATGTTGGGAAATTAAGGCGCGTTCTAAATAAACAGGATTCTGAGACATTGATTCATGTATTTATTTCTAGTAGGATTGACTACTGCAATGCGGTGTTCACTGGATGTTCAAACTGTTCTTTATACAGCCTCCAGTTAATCCAAAATGCTGCTGCAAGAATTATTACAAGAACAAGAATATACGAACACATAACTCCAGTTCTTAAATCCTTACATCTGGCTCCTGGTTAAGTTTAGGGCAGATTTCAAAATCCTCCTTTTAACATATAAAGCATTAAATGGCCAAGGTCCGGCTTACTTTTCTGAACTTATCATGACTTACAAACCTGAGTGCACATTAAGATCTCAAGATGCTGGTCTGCTTATGATTCCAAGGTTTAATAAAATAACAGTGGCAGGTCAAGTGTTTAGTTCCAGGGCCCCTAAACTGTGGAATGGTCTGCCTGCTACTATAAGAGATGTACCTTCGGTCTCAGCTTTCAAATCCCAGCTGAAGACTCACAACTTCAGTTTAGCATATCCTGACTAGAGCTGCTGATTAACTGTACAGACTGCATCTCTGTTGTTAGTCATTAGCACTAAAACATAAGTAACATGATCGTTATAATTTGTTACTAACTCTCACCTATTCTTTTTCTCTTCTCGGTATTCAAATGTGGCACTTGGTGCCCCGGCTCACCTGCCAAGTTGTTTTGCCTGCCTAAGGTAAAATCATCTCTGATGGAGGATCGCAGGAATCATCGGGTAGAGGGGTCCTTTCATCGGATTGGCTGGCCCAGCGCTGTTTCAGCTGTGGAATGGCTAAATGGGGGAGGCAGCTTGATGGCCGAGGTCTCCAGGACTCTAAACAAATCCAAATCATATTATGTGGTATCATCTACTGTTAAATTCTACTCCGTACTTCTAAAATTTTCATTTTTATACTGTATTGAGGATTTGTTCTGTTCTGTGTATTGTACTGTATTATATTGACCCCCTTGTTTTTGACACCCACTGCACACCCAACCTACCTGGAAAGGGGTCTCTTTTTGAACTGCCTTTCCCAAGGTTTCTTCAATTTTGTCCCTACAAGGGTTTTTTTGGAAAATTTTCCTTGACATCTTAGAGAGTCAAGACTGGGGGGCTGTCAAGAGGCAGGGCCTGTTAAAGCCCATTGCGGCCCTTCTTTTGTGATTTTGGGCTATACAAAAATAAATTGTATTGTATAAATGAGCATCACTTTGCCGGCAATAGAAACTTCATACCTAGCCAGAGAACTCATCCATCATAACTTCATGAATTGAAAAATCACTTCAAAAGAAGTTAATGAGCAGCAAAAACACATCATAATTAAGAAAAGGGTTAGAATGAAAACCTGCAGCCACTGCAGCCCTCCAGGACTGGAGTCTGAGATCCCTCTTCTATACAGAGATACATTTGTGTCATTCCAGACGCTGTTCAATCAGATCATTTTTGCCACAGGTTAACTCCAATCAACTTCTTGACACATCTCAAGGAGAATTAAAGCAAACAGGATGGACCTGACTCCAGGTTGTATCATATGAATGGGAGATTTCAGTTTTTGAGTTTTAATAAATTTGCAAACCTTTCTGAAAACATGCTTTATCTTTGTTATTATGGGTTACTGAGTGAAGATTGATGGGCAAACATGGCAAATTTATCCATGTAAAATTAAACCTGCAACAAAATAATGTATAGCGTGAAGGGGTCTGAATACTTTCTGAATCCGCTGCACATAATTAGGTAGACCACAGCCCGTCATACAGTAGGGATCCTTGATTTTAAATGTAACCACGCAGTCAGTGAAAAGTTGCTGTTATTAAAACCGTATATCAACAGGTGGCGCAAGTGTAAAAGAAAAAGTTTACTTGTGATTCATAATTGCACTGTTATGAACAGCATGCCTCAAGACATATGTTGGTTATGATAAAACCAGAAATATGCTGGCAAACAGCAGGTTCCTCAAATGCAAGGGTACAAAGTCTGCCTGCCTTAGATTAACAATATTAGTTTACCTTTAGCCTGATTTGATTGTGTCCTTCAGTACCAGATGTTGCATTGTCACATTAAGCACATCTGAATGTGTATTAAGAGGAAAGTAAATGATCATGTTATAAATTATTGGTTGAGCAGTCTATGTAACAACAACCAGGGCTTTTGATTCAGGTCAGGTCAAGTTGGGGAGCATACACTGGTACAGCTTGTTGCCACACCCACTACATGACGAAACAGCTTGGGATTCTGGTTGGCAACCCCCCAGGCAGGTCCAGTCCCACTCTTCGGAAATGACCCTCTATCTGTCACAGCCAGGTGTTACATGGGCGTCCCCTTGGCCTGGTCCAGCCACTGGGGTCCTCAACAATAAGGATCCTGCAAGCTGGATCACCCTCAGGGAATCGTGTCATAACTGACGCATTTGATTAAACGGTTCAAAGTGCTTCCATCCGTTAATCCAACCAAAATTTTACCTGTAATACTCAACAAACATCCATAAAATTTCTCACAATAATGCAATTTGCAGGACAAGTTAAATTAAAGAAGAGGGATAACATTAACCAATCAATCAGTAAAGCTGGTCCAGGGTCCATTTGAATTTCTGGCAGTTTTTCGTCAGGTCCCATCACAAATTCATCTTCTCATTGTAGGTCCATTTCAGCTAATTAAGTGCTTTGATAACTTGATTGAGGTTGGTGAGAAGAAACCAAAAGGGATGGTCACATAATTAAGAATTAAAAGAGACTGCAGTTGCATGTGCAACACAATAACATGTGCAACATGGTGTAGATACAGGGCCCTGTCAACATGGATACTGACACAAAGCACACTGGGGGATTACATAACCCTGTGATGCAGTTTCCCACTGCCGCTACCTTGTTGTGTCTTCCCAACAAGAAAAAGGAACACCAAACATCTCATACTGTCCATCCTTGACAGCTTCCTGGCAGGAAAAAGGAGCAATCAACTATTTTATTTAACTATTTTTTATTGAAATCACACAACATTCCATACAAATAGATCAATTTTACAAGAATAGAATTGAAAACAAGCAATCAACTATTTTGTTCAGGATGCCATTCACCTTTGCTATTCTATCCAACATATGCCAGTCCATCACAATTGATATCTCTATATATTGTCACACACATGCGAGTAGGAGGATGTTGTACGGACCAAGCGAAGGTAATTCCACGCCAGGCCAGGGGGTGGCAGGGTGCACTAAACCTTCTCCTGTTATCTCTACAGACCAACTGTGGATAAACCTGTCTAACTCAGCGTTGAAAACATGACTTCTGGCACCCAGCATCACGTCACTTCCAGTTCTGATACACAGACTGACTTCAGAAGAGTGTCACTTCCGGATCCTACACATCACTTCCGGTTTGATCCTTTAAAGCTGCCATCTTTGCACACCTTCAGCAGTTCAATTCTGGACTCCAACAGAGAAGCATCTCTTGTTAAAAAGTCAACCCATTGCAGCCAGGGATAATATGGGGTGATTACCCCAAACCTTTTCAAGTGTGTTGAGTCTGATCATTTTTACAATATATAATATCCAACGTCTGTCAGTCTGTCTGTCTGTCTGTATGTCTGTCTGTTTTTCACAAGAGAACTACTTAACGAATTTAGATTGGTTTTTTTTCTAGAATTTGATTCAACATTCTGGTTGATTTTGCAACTTCTCTCATCACGCTAAGAATTACAGTTCGCTTGCAGGAGTGATATATTCGCGCTAATCCGAGACAGGGCCCTCCTCTCTGTCCTGTTTCACTACTACGTGGGTGGAGCCGCGGGGCATGACTAGTAATATATACAGTATAGATAGAGAGATAGATACAGACACAGACACAAGTTCCAAGCACAACACAGACTTTTTGCTACGTACTTCTAAATTTTTTATTTGTATACTGTATTGAGGATTTGTTCTGTTCTATGTATTGTATTGTATTGATTCCCTTCTCTTTGACACCCACTTCACATCCAGCCTACCTGGAAAGGTCTCTCTTTGAACTGCCTTTCCCAAGGTTTCTTCCATTTTTTCCCTACTGGGATTTTTTTGGGAGTTTTTCCTTGTCTTCTTAGAGAGTCGAGGCTGGGGGGCTGTCAAGAGGCAGGGCCTGTTAAAGCCCATTGCGGCACTTCTTGTCTGATTTCGGGCTATACAAAAATAAATTGCATTGTATTGTACTTTTATTCCGCTGTGGGAAACTCTTTCTATCCTCCCTCTTCCTCACCTATTCCTTCCTGGACATTCTACAATACAAGATGAACCTGCTAGGCAGTGTAAGAAGAGTGTAAGAAGAGTAAACCATTTTTTTGTTTATCCATAAACTTCAAACAACATAAGAGGAGAGCCACTGAGCTGCATGCGGGCCACAAACTCTGCAATGAGATTTCTGAGGGTTGTGCATTAATCACCAGTGACACTCACTCATTACAGACAAGTCTGCCTCATTGCCTTTGGTGGGGAAGAACCTGCTGTTAAACTCCATATCAGCTAGAATACTGTACAATCGTGGTAATATATACACCGAAAAAAGGAATTAAACTAAGCAGGGGACCCTGGTTAACAGCGGGAATTTGTCCTCTTTAATTACATGAATTGCAGGCTTTGTGTCTCTCCAGGATCAGAGCTGGATACTGAGAAAGTCTAATGTTATTGATTTGCTTACATCCCAATGTCAGTTATTTCCACTCAATGTTGTTCTAAAGCCATCAAGTAAAATCCAGTAATCAATTACTGCATAATCCAGGACTAGAACCCATCCTGGTAGCACTGGGTGCAGGACAGAAACCAACTCTGGATGGGAGCTATTCGATCACAGGGCACTCAGTCACATTCCTACACGCCAGGTGAATCTAACATTGTAGTGAGCACAATTGAAAAGGCCTCTTCTCCTTATCCTCTCTGCCCACAACTTCCCATTGCAAACAGCCATGAGCTCATCAATAAAAATGTGTCAAGCGACCTGCCAGCTCTAGCCCACTGCGACACTGTGTCTTTCTTTGTAGACATACAATTTTGCCTGACTATACCCCGTATGAATTCTCTCTTAACTTTAAACAGTTTTCCTGTAGTACTAGGGTGTTGTACCGTGTTAGCCATTATGAATGTAGAGAAAAGCCAAGCAAAATGACACCTTTTATTGGCTAGCTAAAAGGATTACAATATGCAAGCTTTCGAGGCAACTCCGGTCCCTTCTTCAGGCAAGATGGAATACAGAAACTGGAGTTCCCTGTGTTTATATGCACACTCTAGGACAAGAAACAACATTGGTAAATCTTTAAGTGAGACATCATAAATGTAAAAAATTAATAGACCTCTTCAGGCTGGGGTTAATTTAACAAGAGAGAGAAGAACAATGTATGGTCAAGATCTTTGGATAAGACAACTGTCCAGAAAAGTCTTTTGAAGTTTCTAATAAGTTTTTCAAAACAATGTGGGTCTGTAGTCAGGCTGTCTGTGTCATTCTGAGAGATGCAAACAATAATCATATCTGGCTATAAAACTCGTCTTTATTCAAGCCATGTTCAAACAGTTTTCCTTAAAAAGATTCTGCTGCCATCTAGTGGTAGTATTAATTCAATATCCAGGAAGGTGAGCAAACTGGATGGTGTTCATTTCAGCGAACACCTTTCATGGACCCAGTGAACACAAAATTACTCATGGTAAGAAACTGCATCAAGGTTCAAAATTGAAATCGTTTTGTTTACAATCAGCAGCTTTATTAGTTTAGTATGACATTGTAATTTATTTTATTTTAATGATAGTATCAATTTAGGTAGCACACCGTCAACCATGTAGTACTTGTCTGAGGACCGTGGGATCACGGTCAGATGACATTCATGCACAGAGGTGAAAATGCGGGTGTATTTTGAATCTTGCTCCACACTCACTGTCAAGGGTGTATTTATTTTCATTTTCTGTTATATTATTATTATTATTAATTGTATTTTCTTTTAACTCTATTTTTTATCATATAATAAATGAGTTTGCACTGATTTTATTGTGTTCAGGATCAGCTTCATCAGGCAATAGCTGAAAGTCTGCAGAATGCCATTTTAAGTGATAAATCCAACACTGAGAATTTGTCTGATGAGGATGCCTAATGTGTGTTTGTGTTATAGTGTGTGTGTGTGTGTGTGTGTGTGCGCTCACCCTGCGATGAGTAAGCACCCTTCCAGCACCCTACCTGGATGGATGGATGGATGGATGGTGATGTTTAGTGTGAGTGTGTGTGTGCGCACCCTGTGATGTATACAGTGCATCCGGAAAGTATTCACAGCGAATCACTTTTTCCACATTTTGTTATGTTACAGCCTTATTCCAAAATGGATTAAATTCATTTTTTTCCTCAGAATTCTACACACAACACCCCATAATGACAACGTGAAAAAAGTTTACTTTTATATAAACTAGGCTGACCCGCCTTTTAAGGCGACCGACTTTTAAGCTGACCACTTCTTAAGGCAATTCAATATGTGGATCAATTTGATATTTTATACAAACTCATTAATTTGGTTATATTGCATTTGAGCGGTATTACTTTAATACCCGTAGTTTCTGTTATTTTTGTGATGAAATTTAAACTTTTTTTCTATATTGAGGTCGCCCTTTTGAACCCCCCTGATATTTACTACGCGGTGAGGCATTTGTACTCCATCAACATTAATTATTTCCAGAGACATAATTTTGTCGATTTTTCCAGCGCATCGCGCACAAAAGCAAGGGAACGATGGGAGCACCAGAACTCTGCTCACATCATGTCGCTTCGTACCGCAAGCTGCAAGTAGTAAGTCTGTGATAAGCGGAATACCGCTACACTTTCCACTCACGGGACGGAAGGACAATCCCGACCACTTTTATATAGTAAGAAAAAAGAAGAAGATATCGCACAGTCTGCAGTAGAAAATCATCTTTTACCTGGAAAAACGAAACTACAAATCCCATCGTGCATTGCAAAATGGACAGGGCGTGTGTGAAACTCCGCGCCTGCGTAGCACTCACGGGACGGAAGGACAATCCCGACCGCTTTTATATAGAAGGATTTTAAAATGTTACCCTCTGTCCTCACATGAAAATAGAGCTAGTGTCTGCATTTGAGGACATTGTTTATTTTTTTTCAGTAATTCTTGTTTCAAGAAACAGTTAGTTTCCATAGTTATCAGGTGCTATTAGTTACAAATAGCAAAGAGAAAGTAATAGCGCTCACAAATACATAG
Source organism: Polypterus bichir lapradei (assembly GCA_026402145.1). NCBI lineage: Eukaryota > Metazoa > Chordata > Cladistia > Polypteriformes > Polypteridae > Polypterus > Polypterus bichir. The sequence goes on from JANRMT010062835.1 coordinate 14,304,374, forward strand.
TTGGGATCTCAGGTGGCTATACCCAGGCAGAAATAACGATATGCAGTAAGTAAGAGTTTTTAAAATGTTTCATTATATTATGGTGATGCCTTAACGGTTTTTCCCTGAATTTCAAAAAACTGGCCACATTTGGTCTCCAGAAAGATGTTTATTTGGGTAGTTTCTGAACTCACTAAGGAGGCAGGTGACTTTCAAATACTGTAAATCTTTTTTTCCAGGGTTGGGGACCAAAATTCACTATTTTGGGGCATCCTAAGAATTTTGCAGTAGGCCAGTGTCTCTATGAAAAGTGTTTCAAAAACCACAAGCCTAATTATGTCTACATGATTTTTGTAAAATGCTATTAAAATATGGATTTTATGCAGTTTACTTATACAAGTAATTACATTGTTATTAATTTATTAAAAAGAAAAGTTGTGATATCTCAGCTTTTGAGCAAACTAGTTAAACTAAATAAATAAACTAAAAATGCTCCAACTTTTAAAACTTTTAAACTTAGTCTGCAAATTCAACTGAATGCTATACCATGTGCAGGTCTTTCTAATTTGTAATTTTAGTTAGTTGGCACACTTTTAGGAAATAATTTACAATTTATTTATAATAGTTTAATCCATGAAAATGTATAAGCTGTCCTTGTTGTGTTCTTTCTTTAATGATTTTCAATTATTTTAAATGTCAGCCCTTGCAATTCACGGGTTTGTTGTCAGTAATTAAATAGAAATTATTGTGCAACCTATCATGGAAAACAACTGAAGATGCTGTAGCAGTGCTATTTAAATGGACTACTAATCCCAGCAACCTCGGGAGTTCTGCATCATTGGGCAGCTTTGGCAGTTGTCCCAGGGCTGCTGGGTGAAACCAGACAAGGTCTCTAGTTTTAAAAGTGAGCCATAAGAAGCTGGCAGGATCGCAATTGGTGGTGTTTTTTGTTTCACTGCTTCACTGCACAATTGGATTACAATCACACCCATTGGATGACAGTTTTCTGCAAATTTTTATATTCTTGTCCTGTACCTGCTTTTTTGCATATTTTTATCTAGGTTGGAAAACATCTTCTGGGAGCACTCCATCATCATGGTAGGACAAAACTTTACATAACTTTCAGGAAGTTGTTCACAGGGGAACACAGTTCATTTCATAAGTAAGCCCCTATCATCTGCATCTGCAAAACTTGACTGTATTGTGAATGTTTATCGGTTTGTGTGTAGCATTTTGTAGGATTTTTTTTATCAATCATTTTTGTCATTTACTACGATAAATATACACACTACTTTATTGTACTAAGTTAAAATTAGAAAAAGGTTGCAGTTCAGTAAAAAACATCTTTGTCTTGAAAGTCATCCTCACGCATGTGATTTGCTTGATTGCTATATTTCATGTTTCTTGCAACTATTTCCATCTTACTTAGTGTATAATATAATATAATATAATATAATATAATATAATATAATATAATATA
>JANRMT010062835.1:14318245-14352080 GCA_026402145.1 Polypterus bichir lapradei
ATAGATAGATAGATAGATAGATAGATAGATAGATAGATAGATAGATAGATACTTTATTAATCCCAAGGGGAAATAAAGTATCTATCTATCTATTAGGTACTTTATCAGTGCCTTTCAGGATTTTATACTCACGCGTAAGGGGTCTTAAAGCCAGGAAAATTGATAATAAGATCAGACCTCGACTTATACGCCCGCTCAAAAATGCCACACATTTTTTTTTTTTACATCTTCTTGCCTCCTCCAATCTCACATCAGTTTCTCAGACACATCGAATTTTGTTGCAGCAGCACAGTTACCAATTTCTTTCATTACTTCAACGACGTTTAATTTAAAACCAGCTTCATATTTTCTTCTGACAGAACGCTCCATGGCAGATAAAGGATGCTCTTACGATAAAGGTGTATGAGGGTGTGAGATACAAAAAACACAAAACAGTGCAAACATTGCTTCAGAATAGTTCGGGTATTACCGTGTGGTCACGTAGGCACAATAAAGAGAGAGAGAGAGGTTAGGGGCACATGCTGATACAGCGCATTGCCGCACCCACATAGAAATAAAAGGCAGTGTGCTCCGTGGTTACCCTCTCAGGTGGGCATTAGCATATCATAATCCCTTGGACCAATAGTATGAGTTTCGACTTATACGACCAACATTATAAAATACCAAAAATTATACTGTAAAAGCAAGTCCCGACTTATCTGCAGGAGAATTTATCAGCGAGTGTATACGGTAGATCTATTTAATATTTAATTTCATATTTATTATTCTTTCAGCTTAAGGGTGCATCACATACTCAAGGACATCAGTGGAAACTACAGGGAAGTGCATTTAAAACTGAAGCCAGGAAGCACTTCTTTATGCAAAGAGTTGTGGGACTCTAGAAGAAACTACTGAGACATGGAGTTGAAGCCGAAACTTAGACAAACTTTAAGAAAAATCTGGATGAGATATTGGATCAGCTTAGGTATTAGTTAAATAAATGATCATGATGGGCTGAACGGTTTCCTCTGGTTTGTCACTTTCCAATGTTTTTATGTGTTTAAATGTGCCCTGCAACTTACTGACTCCTCTCTAAGTTTGGCTCCTGACATATGACTGAAATATGGTGTTAGGGTTTTCACTTATTTCCAACTGATTAGAAAGAACATTAGAACAATCCAGCAAGAACAGGCCATACAGCACAGTCCAATCCACTTAATTCTTCTAAAACATCATCAAGTCAAGTTTTGTAAGTCCCTAAAGTCCTACTGTCTGCCACAATACTTGGTCACTTATTCCACGTATCTGTGGTTCTCTGTGTGAAGAAAGATGTCCTAACATTTGGATGAAATTTACCCTGAACAAGTTTCCAACTGTGTCCACATCTTCTTGATGAACTCATTTTAAAACAACAGTCTGATCCACTGGACTAATTTCCTTCAAAATTTTAAACACTTCAGTCAGGTCTCCTCTTAGTCTTCTTTAAATGCTCCGCTCTTTTAATCTTTCCTCATATGTCCTCCTATACAGTCCTGGGAGCAGCTGGATTGCTCTTCTCTGGACTTTGCTAGCAATACTTTTTTTTTTTTTTGTAGTCTGGAGACCAAAACTGCACCCAGTACTCCAGATGAGGCCTTACCAGTTTGTTATAAAGCTTGAGCAGAACCTCCTGTGACTTGTACTCCACACATCAAGGCGCTATATAACCTGACATTCTGTTAGCCTTCTTAATGGCTCCTGTCTGGCAATTGATAGTTTTGAGTCCACTACGACTCCTAAATCCTTCTCATAAGGTGTACTCTCGATTTTCTGACCGCCCATTGTGTATTCAAACCTCACATTTCTACTTCCTATGTGTAATACGTCACATTTACTGACATTAAATTTTTATCTGCCACATATCTACCCAAGCCTGTATGCTATCCAAGTCCTTCTTTAATGATATAACAGATTCCAAATTATCTGCTTATCCACCTGTCTTGGTATCATCTGCAAACTTAACCAGCTTGTTACTTATATTCCTATCTAAATCATTCATATATATTAAAAATCGTAGTGATAGTAGGGAGCAGGTTGTGGAGACCCTGGAGAGGTGGAGATCTGCTCTAGAGAGGAGACAAATGAAGGTCAGTAGGACCACCAAGACAGAATACATGTGTGTGAATGAGAGGGAGGTTAGGGGAATGGTGAAGATGCGGGGAGTAGAGTTGGTGAAGGTGGATGAGTTTAAATACTTGGGATCAACAGTACAGAGTAATGGGGATTGTGGAAAAGAGGTGAAAAAGAGAGTGCAGGCAGGGTGGAGTTGGTGGAGAAGAGTGTCAGGAGTGATTTGTGACAGACGGGTATCAGCAAGAGTGAAAGGGAAGGTCTACAGGACGGTAGTGAGATTGGCTATGTTATATGGGTTGGAGACGGTGGCACTGACCAGAAAACAGGAGACAGAGCTGGTGGTGGCAGAGTTAAAGATGTTAAGATTTGCATTGGGTGTGACGAGGATGGACAGGATTAGAAATGAGGACATTAGAGGGTCAGCTCAAGTTGGACGGTTGGGAGACAAAGTCAGAGAGGCGAGATTGCTTTGGTTTGGACATGTGCAGAGGAGAGATGCTGAGTATATTGGGAGAAGGATGCTAAGGATAGAGCTGCCAGGTAACAGGAGAAGAGGAAGGCCTAAGAGAAGGTTTATGGATGTAGTGAGAGAGGACATGCAGGTGATGGGTGTGACAGAACAAGATGAAGAGGACAGGAAGATATGGAAGAAGATGATCCGCTGTGGCAACCCCTAACGGGAGCAGCCGAAAGAAGAAGAAGAAGAGTGGTCACCACTCTTAACATCAGCCAATTCTGATGAGGTTCCTCACACCATCATCCTCTGCTGCCTGTGTCTGAGCCAATTCTGCACCCATCTACACACCACACCATGAACTCCCACTTCTTTTAGTTTGGCTCCTACTTCTTTTTAAGCTTTTAACGGAAAAAGACAACTCCAGAAATGAATGAATGGAACATATTGAGACAATGGAAACTGCAACACCTAAAATGGAAAGCATACCAAAATAGAAGCACAAAACAATTATTTTAATGTGATATTAATACTCAGCTCTAAATGTTTCCACTTCCTCATATTTAAATATAACTGTAAACTTCCCTTAAAAGGAGTAAGAAAACTAGTTACAGAGTAGGAGAACAGTTCCCGATGGCTTATAGGAAGTTAAAAAAAGAAAAGCAGTAGATGATCAAATATTCATTTATAAAGTACCTTTCACAGTTGCCAGTTTAAATCCCATAAATGCCAGAAGTGAGTGACTCTATTCCACTGGGCTCTTGAATAAGACCCTTAACCTGCAATTGCTTCATCCTGGTTATACAATAGAATACAATACAATTTATTTTTGTACAGCACAAAATCACACAAGAAGTGCTATAATGGGCACTTTAACAGGCCCTGCCTTTTGACTCTCTAAGAAGACAAGGAAAAACACCCCAAAAAAACCTTTGTAGGGTAAAAAAAATGGAAGAAAGCCGGGAAAGGCAATTCAAAAAGAGCGACCCCGTTCAAGGTGTCAAAAAAAAGGTGATCAATACAATACGATACACAGAACAGAACACAAGAAATCCTCAGTCTTCTTATCTAATACGCTACCGTGGCTGTCCGTTTGTCTGTCCAAGATTTTAAATCACCTGTAGCTCGCAAACCGTTTGACCTGAAATTTGGTACACATATACTACGTGACCTCTACTATCCGCTTTCAGGGTGATGATTGACCTCCAAGGTTATTCCTCTTTTTATTTTATTTTATTGTAGAATCAACTCTTGGCAGTGGCCAGCAGGGCGGCTGTGCGGCGTATGCATACGGGCGCCGTTCTCATTCCGTACCACCTACGCCGTCACCTCCCCTACCTCTTCATATCTTAAATCATTCTTGAGGCAGATTGAAGACTAAATGCCTGTTTAAGTGAAAAATGAATTAATTGCAACACAGACACTGACTTAGTCAGTTTTAACAATAAAAGATGCCGACGGAAGAAGAGAAGAAGCAGAAGAAGAGCTGCTCAGGAAGCAGCAAGCACATCAACCTCTGAGCAAACGAATGCTAAACGTACAGAGAAAGAGGATGAAGACTAGGAATGCTCAAGTCAAGTGTATTCAAATATAGTGCGCTGTTAGTGGTACAATATAATAGTGTAATAGAAATATTACAAGGACAGAGCAGAATGAAGCTGCTATGACGATAACCTGCACCCAGCCCTGTGAGCAGGTCCTCCAATCTTGCAGGGAGATTGCAGGAGTTGGCGGCAGATTGGTTAAAAAACCTCCCACTGTTCTAGTGTGGTGCTGAGGTGTCACCCACTGGATGGCTACACTCGGGTCCCAATCCAGGTGGTTAGTAGTGTGGTGGGTGCAGCAAGGCTCAGTATCAATCCCTCTCTTTCACAAAGAGTCCTTCAACACAAATATAATAAAATAATATGTCTCTCTATTATATAAAGAAATCTTGGGTCGAGACGTGATTTTCTCGGAGACACTTTAACGTCCTGCGAGAGAAGGAGGACAGCTGCTGTACAGGCTTTTAAATGTTCGAAGCAAAGGGCGACATGCAGATCACGCAGCATGGCACAACAGCAGCAAGCCAGCTGATCGAGCAAAGAGGAGGTAAAAAAAAATGTATTTGTTTCCCATTGTATCACCGTTTAAGAGGGGGCTTCAGAGGAGCGACTGCATCTCCTTAGCGTGTGTTCAACCCCCTCTCTTCACAATGTGAGAGGCAGAGACATGAAGTGGCTAGCGCGAAGCTCTCCCCGGGTGTGGGGTCTGAGGGGGTGGGAGAGCGAAGCGAACAGGGTGCAAAGCCAGTCAGTTAGTCATCATCCAGCCCACTACATCCTAACACAGGGTCACGGGGGTCTGCTGGAGCCAACCCAGCCAGCAAAGTGTGCAAGGCAGGAACAAATCCCCGGGCAGGACGCCAGCCCACCACAGGACAACCACACACACACACACACACACCTACACACCAAGCACACACTAGGGACAATTTAGGATCGAAACCCCCTAGTAAATATAATAATAAATATAAAAAGGAAGATAAATACTGTTGATAGGAAGGACATTAAATAACAGATTAACACAATATCTATGCATTGATTGGCATTGTCACAGATACAAAACTAAACCAAAGGCACAATATGTTCAATCAGATTATCTTAACATACAGCAGTGTGCAAAAGTATTCAATCCCTCTGAAAGCCAAAATAAATTTCTTCCTGACAAAACCTTTGTCCTTATATTTATCCATTGCGTCTTTTTAATGTGAACTTTGACACTATAACAATACATTTCCAAAATCCAAGCAAACCATTTTCTGTAGATACTTACGGTAACTGAAGAAGAAAAACTAGTTAGTGCTGACATAAGTATTTAAATCTCTGTGCTTTGGAAGTTCCAGGTTTACACAAATGACAAAAAGGTGACAGTCATTTGACAGGCATAATTACACATAATGAGGTACTACTTGTGAGTCGTTTCTATCTGCCTGGATATAAAAAGCCCCCTTTGTAGGAGCCACAGTACCAGAGCTGTCCCTAAGCCACTCCAATGTAGTCCTTGGTTTGTTTTTAGGGTCTTTGACCTGTTGGGTGGTGAACCTTCAGCCCAGTTAGAGGTTCAGAGAGCTCTGGATCAGGTTTTCATTAAGGATTTCTCTGTACTTTTCTCCGTTCAGCATTCCTTCAGCTCTATCTTGTTCCCAAGCACCTGCGGCTGAAAAATAACCCCACAGCATGATGCTGCCACCACCATGCTGTACCGTTGAAATGTTACTGCAATGGTGATGCGGTGTGCCTGGTGTTCTCCAGACATGATGTTAATTTGGGTTTCATCAGTCCAGTTTCTCACAGCCTGAAAGTCCTTCAGGTGCCTTTTTGGAAACTCCAAGCAGGCTTCCATGTGCATTTTCCTGAGGACAGTCTTCAATTTGACCACTCAGTCATAAAATATAAATTGGTGGTGTGTTGCAGCAGTGTTTCTCCCATCTCCACACATCTTCTCTGGCGCTCCACCAAACTGACTGTCAAGTTCTTGGACACCCCTCTCCTAATTCCTCAGTTTGGCCAGGCAGCAAGTTTTAGGAAGAATTGTAGTTGTTCTGAACTTATTCCATTTAAGAAATATGAAAGAAAAATGTGCTTGTAGCCAGGGTCGGATTTCCCATAAGGCCAACCTAGGCCATGGCCTAGGGCGAAGCTGTCAGGGGGGCGTATATACAGAAGAAATACAGTCAGTCAGTCATCATCCAACCCACTATATCCTAAAACAGGTCATGGGGGTCTACTGGAGCCTATCCCAGCCAGCACAGGACACAAGGCAGGAAACAAACCCCGGGCGCACACACACACACACAGCAAGCGCAATTTAGGATCACCAATGCACCTAACCTGCATGTCTTTGGACTGTGGAAGGAAACCCACGCAGACATGGGGAGAACATGCAAACTCCATGCAGGGAGGACCCGGGAAGTGAACCTAGGTCTCCTTACTGCGAGGCAACAGCGCTACCCACTGTGCCACTGTGCCACCCACAGAAGTAATAACAACCAAATATTTACAAATCTTTCAGTATTATTTTGAAAAGGCCATATAAAATGCTGTTTTTTAAATTGACATCCATATACATTAAATAAATTGAGTGATACATTTATGTTGCCCATCTCTACAGCTTGCGCTGTCTTGCTCAGTCACAGGTAAAATTTGCTATTTCTCTCTCACTCAGTGCAAACCACGTGTTAAAGGAAAATTCCAGATTTGGCATTACAATAGTGACTCCAAGTGATTAATTTCACTCATATCGCTTGACTTCTACATATCTACTGATAGTAGGTACGTAAAATATATCGTTACTACTTTTATATACTGTTTAGTTTACTCAGGGCCGTAATCCTGAAAGCCGTAAGCAGAAAAAGTTGAAAGGGTTTGTTCGTCAAATTATAAGGGGGACTGAGATTTTTATTATAAAACATGAAACACACACAACTTATGGCTTGTTAATGCAGCATCATTTAATGTGGCGTAATGTAAGTTTGACACAAAATGTAAAAGATTTCAATAAAATTCTATAATGTCAGATGAGAATCGATGTAAATCTTTTGCATTTTATGTCAATTTTATTTGCTGTTTTTGTATCGAATACGCCATCTGGCTGAATAATTTGAACTAACCAAAGAAGTAATCGTCAAAGTGGCTACAAGAAAAAGGACTACAAACAGTTTATCCAAATGCTGACATTTTCTTAAGAATGTTTGTCTGCACGCCAGTGACAAATTCCTCGGCCGAAAGGTCTTTTTCATCTTTGAAACAAATCAAGGATCATTTAAGATCTACGATGCAGCAATGCACTACTTTGCATTGAAGCAGATTTAACAAGATCTGTCGACTTCAATGAAACAATTGAAGCCTTTTCATGGACAAAAGCGCGAAGGAAGAAATTCTAGTTGGTACTGTATTTAAGATGACTTGAAGAAATTTGATGGAAAGTTTTTTTTTAGGTGTTAATGTTATGCAATTTCATAAGTAGTGTAAGTAGTGTAGTTTTGAATTAAAAATATAATGTGGTTCAAAGATTGCAACCTTTGTCGATTTTCGTAAAACATTCGACTCAGTTGATCGAGCTGCCCTGTAGGACATCCTGAGACTTTGTGGGATCCCCTCAAAGTTGTTGGATATCATGGCTGACCTGTACACTGGTACTGTGAGTGCTGTGCAGAGTGGAGGCAGGTCCTCTGTGTTTTTCCCAGTTGATTCTGGGGTTTGTCAGCGGTGTGTTCTGCTCCTACTCTGTTCAGTGCTGGCATGGACTGGGTGTCGGGCAAGGTCGTGGGGTCCAGCGGCTGTGGGGCATCTGTTGGTGAAGAAAGATTCACGGATCTTGACTTTGCTGACGATGCTGTGATCTTTGCAGAGTCAATGGAGGCTCTGATCGGGGGGTCTCAAGAGACTGAGCGAGGAGTCTGAGTGTCTGGGCTTGCGAGTGTCCTGATAAAAACCAACAGCCAGGCCTTTAATGACCTCTTGGGCACGGCCATCAGCAGTGTGTCTGCCTGCGGAGAGAGTGTCGACCTCGTTGAGAGGTTTACTTACCTCGGCAGTGACATTCATGTCTCTGGTGACTCTTCCCATGACGTCAGTAGATTGATTGGGAGAGCATGGGGGGTCATGAGGTCGCTGGAAAGGGGTGTGTGGTGCTCCTGATATCTCAGCAAAAGGACGAAGGTCCAAGTCTTTAGAGTCCTGGTGCTTCCATGTCTTGCTCTATGGTTACGATACATGGACGCTATCTAGTGACCTGAGGCGAAGTGCAGACTCCTTTGGTACTGTGTCTCTCCAGAAAATCCTTGGGTACTGAGCTGGGCTGGTTCTAGACAGGCATATATGAGGGGGCAGACAGAAATGTGAAAGGGGCACATGGTGGCGACGGAGGCGGGAAAGGGGTGGGGGTAATCTGGATAACTGTTTTTGTCATGTAATTGGATTGCACTTTGTCAGGCCTCTACCCTAAGACCTGTCCAACTTGGGTGTCCCACCTGAAGGCTGGTGTAGCTCTAAGGGTCACTGAGGCACACAAATCCACTGACCACGATAAGGTGGGAATCCCTCAGGAGGAAAACTGAAAAATAAAACAACAAAAAATAAAATATTCCTCATCAGATTATAACAACTAAAAACATGACATTTACCTTAATTGGATGGCCTATATCAAATATATTCGAACCCAACAATGACACTTCTCACTATTGCCAATATTAACAAAACTAAAAAGGGTAAGCCAAGTAATAAAAAAGAAAAATCAATTCACCAAGTCTTGAAAAATAAAACTGAAAAACAGAATAAAAAAAATAAAATAAAATAAAGAATAAAATAAAATATCCATCCAGATCTTTACAACCAACAACATAAAATGTATCTTAATTGGATGGCCTAATTCTCAAATAAATTTGCAAAATAAAGTAAGAATAAAATAAGACCTCTCAATATAACCAATATTTACAAAACTAAACAGGGTTGGCATAGTAATTAAAAAAAAAAAAAAATTCACCATGTCTTTTCCTACAATTCTCAAACTAATTTGTAGAACACAACAGATTTAGAAGAGAACATTTGAAGTTTTTTCTTCTTTTTTTGTCTTGTTTTAAGCTTGTTTGTTTTGCAAGCAACTGAACTCTCTGTTTGCCACTGAACAGCTCCACTCTCCTTTCTCCTCAATCCACTCTAATAATAAAAATAATAATTCATTTTATTTATATAGCGCCTTTCCCACGCTCAAGGCACTTACAGAATATAAGAAAGAACGGCAGGGTATACAGTATATACGAGGGATATCCAGAAAAAAAGGTTACAACAGCTGTTAAAAATCGAAAAATGAATATATTTCAACCAAATTTGCAGGGTATGATCCAAAATATGTGTTTATTTCTCAACATAATCGCTGTCAACTTCGATGCACTTCTTCAGCCTGGGCACCAGCTTTTTTATACCCTCGTCGAATACGCTCCGCTCCACCTCCGAAAGCCACTTCTCCACTGTCTCCTTCACCTCCTCATCATTGGAAAATGCTGACGTGACATTACCTCAGGTCCATAAGTTTCCACAAGCTGACGATGGATCTCGGCCACGTATTCGCGACGCAATGTGAGGAACTTGATGATCGAACGAATCTCGCATCGGCGGTAGGTGGAGCAAACGGCCTCAGCAGAGGTTGACGAACTCGCTTGCTGTGATGACATTTCACAACTGACTGACGCGGTCCCGGGCTTATTTTGACCGTTAGGACCCCCCTACACGCAGGTATGCCAACCTTTGAAAAAAAAAATTCCCTGCACCCTCCAGGGCAATTGTAACCTTTTTTTCTGGATATCCCTCATAGCATAGTACAAAGCAAATAAATACATAAAGAAGATTAAGACAGTAAATTCAGAGAAAGCCTAACAGACAACACTCTACAACAGTCTCCTGTTTCCCTTTGCAAAAACTCTTACAAATTCATCATATCCAAGTTATTTGTTATGGACTTCTCATGGGCCAAGATCACACAATACAATACAATACAGTTTATTTTTGTATAGCCCAAAATCACACAGGAAGTGCCACAATGGGCTTTAACAGGCCCTGCCTCTTGACAGCCCCCCAGCCTTGACTCTCTGAGAAGACAAGAAAAAACTCCCAAAAAAACCTTGTAGGGAAAAAATGGAAGAAACCTGGGGAAAGACAGTTCAAAGAGAGACCCCTTTCCAGGTAGGTTGGGCGTGCAGTGGGTGTCAGAAGAAGGGGGTCAATACAATACAATACACAGAACAGAACAAATCCTTACTACAGCATAAAAATAAAAATTTTAGAAGCACGGAGCAGAATTTAACTGTAGATGATAACACATAATAAGATTTGGATATTTTTAGAGTCCTGGAGACCTCATCCATCAAGCTGCCTCCCCAATTGGCCATTCCACGGCTGAAACAGTGCTGGGCCAGCCAATCCGATGAAAGGATCCCTCTTTCCCATGATTCCTGTGATCCTCCATCAGGGATGACTTTACCATAGGCAGGCAAATTCTTCTTTTATGTAACATGGTGCGACGATAGGGGGTTAGGACCCGTGACAAAGTGGAGAAGGAACTCTCACACGATGCTGAAGACACACCAATTACCAGGGCTGTTACATACAATTTATGTAGCTCAGGAAAGGCTTCCTTGTACTTCTGCAGGAGTTTACACACAGTGGACAGGTCTGTTTCCTTTGAACATTTTTTGAGCAGCAGCTGTTTTGCCACAAGTCAGAACTTCATTTTTCAGACTTACAACATCTGCTACAGTGCCAGCCATCACAGCCAGAGGGTGCAACAGGGTGGGATCTAGAAATGCGCTAGATTTGGGTGCAAGACTAGATATGGCTCTCATTGGGTCAATATTCTTGTGTGAAAATCTAGTTTCCATTTCTGAAATGGCCCTGTCAAAGATGTTGAGCAGGGATCTTTTCAGAGACTGATGGGGGGGAAATGGTAGAGTCACCAGAGTCTGTATGGCCCAAAGTTGAGAGCACAACACTTTGACCCAGGTGTTTGCTCATTGTTCTTCTCTTTGTTGGATGTGACTCATCCTCAGCAGGACAACAACAACAACAACAACATTTATTTATAGAGCACATTTTCATACAAACAGTAGCTCAAAGTGCTTTACATAATGAAGAATAGAAAAATAAAAGACACAGTAAGAAAATAAAATAAGTCAATATTAATTATCATAGAATAAGAGTAAGGTCCAATGGCCAGGGTGGACAGAAAAAACAAAAAAAAACTCCAGACGGCTGGAGAAAAAAATTAAATCTGTAAGGATTCCAGACCATTAGACTGCCCAGTCCCCTCTGGGCATTCTACCTAACATAAATGAAACAGTCCTCTTTGGATTTAGGGTTCTCACGGAAGGACTTGAAGATGATGGTCACGTAGACTTCTGCCTTTTAATCCATCCATCATTGTTGGAGCATCATGATGCTTGGAGTAGGTGGTGGTGGCGCAGGCCAAGCGAGGCCCGGGAGATGACACTCCCCAGCAGTCATCCTCATGGATGTTTTTTAAGGAGTCCAATGCTGCACTAACAACCTCAGAAGCACTGCACAGATCAACTGACTGAGACTGTAGAATGGCATTTGCTGGTTTTAAGGCACCAAGCACCCGCACTAGGAACTTTCCAATCTCAAAGAAGTGATGCCTCTTAATTTGGCATAGCAGGCCTGATGCCTCAGTGCACAGGTCAGCTGCAGCGTCATCATCCTTTGTCATCTCAGATAGGATACTAAGGATTTGTTCTTGATTGTCTACAGTGCACCTTGTCATCTCATAGTGGCTTGTCCATCTGATCTCAAGCAGCCTTTTTAGACAAGGTGCATCGTGTTTATTGAGCACATAGTGGTGGTGAAAAAAGTTGTAGAGTGAACTAGATAGGCTAAAAAATCCTTTTGCACACGGCTCACTCTGCATGGCATGCACAACTACTAAGTGCAGTTGGTGGTTGTAGCAGTGGATGTATGGGACATATCTGTCAAGCCTCTTTTGGAGCAGAGCTTGTACACCCCTTCTAACCCCACTCATCACAGAAGCCCCATCATAACACTGGCTCAGTATACTGTCAGCATTGTAGCCAGCATCAGAAAGGTGGAACAGCATCTCAGAGTTGCAAGTCAAGCAACCCAATAAGATGCTCCTCTGGCATGGAATTTCTGACAGACCGTATTATCACAGACAAATTTTCCACATTGCACCTATGCCTGGTCCCATCACTTTTGAGGCAAAACCCTGCAGAATCAGCACTTTCATATTTTTTTCCTGACCTCTCCAAGCACCAAGTCAGCCAGTGTTTGGATAATTTCATTTTGGATATCCTTAGATGTGTATTTTGCATTTTTTGGGATACCCTTAGAAATGCTTGCTAGCTTCTCGTCCTTCTCTAAGGTGTATTCTATCAGTTATAGAAAAATACCGGAAGCAATGTCATCATCATTATCCGCTGCATCATGTCTCAAGGTTTCTGCAGTCCCACGGAGCCCCAACTCATTTACACAGAGAAACCTTATAGCACTACCAATACTCTTGACATAGTAATGTTTTTTTTCAAGTTGTGTTTTACCAACCAACTCCCCCCTGTGGCCTCTCAGTCCAGATGGATGAAGCATGCACATGGTTGTGGCTTGACACGTGCCTCTGTGGCCCTTTGTCTCGATCAAGTGCTGCTTTCCAGTTGCTAAAACCAGTTAAGGTAAAAACTACATCCCTCTCTTTAACAGTGCTGCCATATTTCCGACAGGGGAAACAGAAGCATGCATCCCGCACAACAGAGTACTCCAGCCATGGTCATGTGTGGTACCAGGCAGGTCTTAATGTTGTACCACCAAATACACATTTGGGGTAACTACCCAGTATTGGCTGGGATGGTGTAATGCCATTTAAGTCACTGGGTAGCTGAGTGGGTTGCTTTGGGGCAGCAATTGTTGGCAGAGGTAAAGGAGAAGCAGTGCCTGTTGATGCCACAGGAGTAGACATTCTAGATGCTGTCTCTGATGATGTACCAGCAGCAGCATCATTTCTACTGCTATTGGTACAGGCAGGAGCAGCGCCACACTTTTTAAAAGCTTGAAAAAAAGGATGCATCTCACAGCATTAACTTTCCCTTTGTGAGCTGCTGGAAGCTGGGATGGAAAGTGAATAAGCTTTACTAAAATCGCTGTGATTACATCAGTATATGAAACGAGAAAACTGTTGAGTGCAGACTAGTTGAACGCTGGAGCGGAGCTTTCAGACAGACACAGGTCCTCCAGTCGGCTCTATGCAGCAGACAGGCTCACAGTGGTGCTTGTGGCATCGAGAAAGAAACACTTCTCTACCAGACTGAAACTGTGAGAAGAACAATGGACTAGTCCCCCATTGACTGTACAAATATAGATGCATTTTTTTAGTTGTTGTAAATTATCTCACGAGTCGCTACGATTTTCACGACAGAGACTTGCTGCTTCCTCAAAGCTGTTCCACAGCTCATTTTGCTCTGCCCTGCCTACTGAGAAACCTGACACCGGGTCATTTGCATACTAACAGTGATTGGATGTTTAGCTGGGGGGAGGGTGAGTGGGGGATCTCTGCCCAGTGCTTTGTGAGCCTGCGGACAAACAAAGCACGGAGGGAAAGAGCGAACAAGACGTGAAAACCTATCATCTCATCTGTGCCTTTTCCAGTGGATTTTTTAAGCTACTGTAGTAAATCTTGTCCATATTCAGTTTGTGGGCAATCCATTATTTTATTTCTCATCCTCTAAAAGTTTGATTTTAGGGGGCAAGATGTGTATTTAACTCTTTGAGGGCTGAATATTTTTTCCAAAATACTTAGCGGTTTCACACACAAGACAACATAAAACATCTGTTGCTATATGCTGTGGCTGCCGTTGGCGCATGTTCGGCGTCTCTGGTGGCAGTGGCTGCATGTTGGCACCTCGATGGTCAGCAGGAATGCACGGTGGGCCAGCTGCCTAGCTGTCTTCGCACAGCAGGTGGGTGGTGGTGGCTGTTGCTGTGTTAAGCAATACGGTTTGTACCTCTTGTCATCATAAGTGGTGGTCCTCTCGGGCAGACGCTGCTGTAGGCGCATCAGCTGCACTAAAGTGTTCAGCACCACGATCAGCTGGGGACCAATCAGATGATGCCGGTACTTCACTTTTGTTTTTGACATCCATTTCCAGATTGCTTGCATCAAACTCCGGAGTCTGACAGGTCAGGGTCCTATTCAGCGAAATTAAGTAAAACGTCCCCACTTTGCACATTCGCTTTGGTCTCTCACCAGATGTCGGTGCCATTTTAGAGGTTGTTCGTTCTCTTGGCTACTCATGCACGTGTAGGGAATCAAGGTTAAATCAACTTTATTTCTAGCAAAGAGAGTTGGACTAAAATGGTGAGTTTTGTTGCAGTTTACAGCTGATTACCATCCTCTACTCCTGAATTTTGACAAAAGTCGACATCAGCCCTGAAAGAGTTAAGGGGGCATTGCCCCGTCTTGCCCCAATGTAGAGCCGGCCCCAGTACTGAGGGTTTGACTTTGTGTTGAATGAGCGGTTGCTCATGGAGTCCTGAATGAGCCACATTACCTGCATTGTGAGGGAGCATCAGTTGCGGCACTATGGCCATGTGGCGCGTTTCCCCGAGGGTGATCAGGCTTGTAAGATCCTCATTGTTGGGGACCCAAGTGGCTGGACCAGGCCAAGGGGTCACCTGTGTAACACCTGGCTGTGGAAGATAGATAGTCATTTCCCGAGGGTGGGACTGGACCGCGTGTCTGCCTGTCGGGTTGCCAACCGGGATCCCGAATTGTACCAGTGCATGCTCCCCAACTTGACTTGACTTGTTCAAAGATTATAAAGATTGTATTAACTTATATGTTTCAAAAATAAATTATTACATATTAAATTGAAAATTATAAATCAGTTTTTTGAGGGGGGGGAGGGGACACAGAATTATGTGCTTTGGCCTGGAGCATAGAAATGTGTAAATCCGGCCCTGCTTGTAGCCTTCCCCAAGATCTGTTTTCTTGACATAATCCTGCCTCTAAACTCTGCAGGCATTTCCTTTGACATCATGGCTTGGTTTTTGCTCAACTGCAGGACCTTCTACAGATGGGTGTGCGCCTTTCCCAATCATGTCCAATCAATTGAAATGAACGTAGGTGGTCTCCAAACAAGGTGTAAGAAGATCATCAATAGAATGAAATGCACTTGAGACAAATTTCAAGTGTCCTAGCAAAAAGTATGAGTATATTTGTCAATGGGATATTTTGTTTTTTTTAATAAATTAACTGGAATTTCTAAAACCCTGTTTACGGTTTGTCATTCTGGGGTATTGAGTGTTGACGTATGAGGGAGATAAAGAATTCAAATGATATTAGCAAAAGGCTGAAACATAAAGAAATGTGAAAAAAGTGAAGGGGTCTAAATACCTTCTGGATAGACTGCATCTTGCTTGGCTTTTTAGAGCGTACTGTCCAGCCACTGCCCACCTCTCTGTTAGGAGTTACAAAACCTTAACAGTTATTTTGGAGTTACATTGTTTTGGGCTATCCGTGCGTGGATTTAAGGGTTTTGAGCAGTTAGAGAACATCCCGGCTGTGCGTACTAATCATTGAATAGCCGAGCTAAAGTTCAGCGACTTACCTGTTATTAAGTAAAAGAGTCAATGGGATTAGACCGTTAATCCTGCATGGCGTCTCTGTGTCACTCCAGTTTCGTGGACTCTTCATTAATTACTAGGTGTAGCTGCAGTATTGACACGAAAGTCTTTCTTTTGTTAGAAGGCCTCGCCCAATCAAAACACAACCTGTAGCTCAGGTTTTTGTATACTTGCCAAGTATGAAACACCACATGGTTAATTGCAGAAGCAAATTCAGGTCACAGAGAATAAGACAATGATGACCCAAATTAGAAAAAAGTTTGCAAAGTGTTTTGAAAAAGAAAACGCTCAGAGCAAGAGGCAGAGCCCCACGTGCACTTGTTTCAGTTTTGACCTTTCCAGATATTCACCGTTTTGATGTGCCAAAATTTCCATTTTTAGTAAATACGTAAGTGCCATGCAAAGGTGGCTCTGTGGCTAAGGATCTTAAATGTTCCCAGTTCAAATTTCATTACTGTCAGAAGGGATCCTACTCTGTTGGCCTTTGAGCAAGGCCCTTCACCTGAAAGTTGCTCTGGGGTGCTTAACAATGGCTGACCCCACACTCTGACCCCACCCAAAGGCCATGAAAAAAGACAACTATCCCTCAGGATTTCAAATCAAATCACTCCTGGAGTGTGTGTGTGTGTGTGCCCTGTGTTGGACCAGACTCTGTCCAGGATTGGTTCCTCATTCATTTCCTACCACAGGAAAATTTTTAGGAACCATAGACTTTTTAAAAACTACGGAACTTTTGTAGCATTGCCACTACAGGAACTCAGGACATTGGTAGTTCCTGGAACTTTTCTTAACCTCGTTCTCCTGGGTATGTATTTTTCGTTCAACCAGGAACTATCAAGGGTGGAGCTCGGAAGATGAACTGTGCTGATTGGTTGACCACAAGCACTAGCGCCATCTTACAAATCTGTTAGCAGTTTGAAATTTGGAGAGCACCTCACACTCATTCTTCATAATTGCCTCCCTGGTGCATCAACTCCATGACACAATTTTCATAATTTTGACTCTGTGTGCCACAACAATGGATTTGAAAACATGGTTCCCCCCCATTTTCAGGTGCTCAAAAGTATTTGGACAATGATCAATGATTAATAATCAATGATCATTTTCAATATTTCCTTGAAAATCCTTTGCAGTTGATGACTGCCTGAAGTCTGAACCCCTGGCCTCCTCCAAATGCTGGGTTTCCACCCTAGTGATGCTTTGCCAGGCCTTCACTGCCGCTGTCCTCAGGTGCTGCTTGTTCGTTGGACTTTCTGCCATCAGTTTTGTCTTCAGTAAATGAAACGTATGTCAAAATTGGGTTGAGGTCAGTTGATTGACTTGGCCATTGCAGAATATTCCACTTCTTTGTGTTGTAAAGCACATGGTTTGCTGCCACAGTATGTTCCGGCTCATTGTCCATCTATACTGTGAACCGTCGTCCTCTCAGTTTTGTAACATTTGTCTGAATCTGAGCAGAAAGTAGAGCGTCCTGTACACTTCAGAATTAAACCTGCAACTTTTGATAGTAGTCATATCATCAATAAACACTAGTGACCAACTTCCACTGGCAGTCATGCATGCCCATGCCATAACACCATTTTTCACAGATGATGTGGTATGCTACAGATCATGAGATGTTCATGTTCTTCTCCATACTCTTCTCTTTCCATCATTCTAGTACTTATTGATCTTAATTTAATTTGTCCAAAGAAACCTGTTCCAAAGCTGGACTGATTTTTAAAAGATTTTTCTGGCAAAGTCTAATCTATCCTTCCTGTGTTTTGCACCTTGTGGTAAACCCTCTGTCTTTACTTGAACAAAGTCTTCTCTTGATTGTAGACTTTGTCAATGATAGGCCTACCTCCCGGAGAGAGTTCTTGGTTTGGCTAAATGTCGTGAAGGGGTTTTTCTTCACCAAGAACAGAATTCTACAATCACACAACACAGTTGTCTTCTGTGGTTTTCCAGACCTTCTGGTGTTGCTGAGCTGTCCATTGTGTCCCTTTTTTTAAGAAAGATGGTTGATTTGACAACTCCTGGTAGTTTTGCTGTCTCTCAGATGGGTTTGTTTTGTTTTCTCAGTCTAATGGTGGCCGGTTTGTACTTGCATGGACAGTTCTTTGGACTTCATGTTGAGAGTTCACAGTGACAATTTCAAATGCAAATTCAAATGCAACTCCAGAACTTCTGTCTGCTGAATAGTTAATAAAATAATGAGGGAGCTGCTCACACCTGACTGTGGAACAGGTTTTCAGTCAATTGTCCAAATATTTTGGAGCCCCTGAAAATGCGGGTACCGTTTATAAAAATTGCTGTCATTCCCGAACGTCTCATATGATATTTCTTTTAAACCCTTTGAATTAATGCTGAAAGCCTACACTTCAATCATGTAATGATTTCTTCATTTCAAATCCATAGTTTTGGCACAAAGAGCCAAAATTATGAAAATTGTGTCACTGTCCAAATACTTATGAACCGAACTGTATATGAAGACATTTGTAAGGTCCTATGCAACTACTGTACCCATCCTCTCAGGTCTACTGATTCATGGTGCCTTTTGATGCCAACTCTGAACCAGCAACCTTGTAACTAAATGTGCAATGCTTTTTTCCCTTCTAGATAGTTAGTGCAAAATAGTGTCAAAAATTTCATATTTTTGAATCCAGCACTTTTCAGAAGACATTGACATAGTAAAGGTGCATATAATAATGCAATGGTAGTCATCTGGCATCCAACCCAGGATAGGTTCTGCCTTCTCCTAGGATACATTTTGGCTCCTAGTGACTCGGTAATAGAAAAAGCTGGGTATGAAAATGGATGAATGGAATATCTGTTGAAAAAAAAAGGGCCCATGCAATTATAATTTTTAGGTGTGTTTGCATATTATGCGAGAAGCACCTACTGCAATAGCCATGTCTGTCTATCCGTCTGTCCACATGAAAAAACTTAGTCCAAATAAAGACTGATTTGTTAAAATTTGGTCCATTTATTCTTCAAATAAATTTGTTGATTCAGTTCAGTTGATTCTGGGGTTCATCAGGGGTGTGTTCTGCTCCTACCCTGTTGCATGGCCTGAGTGTTGGGCAGGGTCATGGGGTCCAGCGGCTGTGGGGCATCTGTTGGCGAAGAGAGATTCACTGATCTTCGCAGAGTCGATGGAGGCTCTGATCGCGAGAGACTGAGAGATGAGTCCGAGTGTCTGAGCTTGCGAGTGTCCTGATAAAAAATAAAATCCAGGTATTTAATAACCTCTTTGGGAACGGCCATCAGCAGTGCATCTGTCTGCAGAGAGAGTGTTGATCTTGTCGAGAAGTTTACGTATCTCAGCAGTGACATTCATGTCTCTGGTGACTCTTCCTATGAAGTCACTAGACGAATTGGGAGAGCATGGGGGGTCATGATGTCGCTGGAAAGGGGTGTGTGGCGCTCCCGATATCTTTGGAAAAGGACGAAAGTCCAAGTCTTTAGAGTCCTGGTGCTTCTTGTCTTGCTATATGGTTGCGAGACATGGACGCTATCCAGTGACCTGAGATGAAGACTGGACTCCTTTGGTACTGTGTCTCTCCAGAAAATCCTTGTTTACTGCTGGCTTGAGTTTGTGTTGAATTAGCGGTTGCTCATGGAGTCCCGAATGAGGCATATTACCTGCATTGTGAGGGAGCGTCATTCGCGGAGCGTCATACTACGTCCATGTGATGCGATTCCTTGTGGTTGATCTGGCTTGCAGGATCTTCATTGTTGAGGATCTGAGCGGCTGGACCAGGCCAAGAGGACACCCATGTAACCCCTGGTACCTGTGGCAGATAGAGGATCATTTCCAGAGGGTGGGACTTGACCGCGTGTCTCCCTAGGAGTTTGCCAACCAGGACCCCAAGCTGTTTCGTCGTGTGGTGGGTGTGACAACATGCTGTACCAGTGCATGCTCCCCAACCTGACCTCACCTGTTAAATTTTCATTGTGATACCTCAAAGAGATCAAGCTGTACAAAGTTTTAGAAATGTCAATATCTCTAAACAATACTGCACAAGATTAGCAATAGCCAGAAGTTTGTTTCGTTGTACCGAAACTTCATGGCAAGAGAATTCAAGTGAGATATTACTGTAACCTACGATTGTGGAGAAATAAGTTTCATTTGAATATGACCAAACGTATCCTTTAACCCAGTTTAGCAGACCTTTCACCTCCTGAAGAGGAACTGGAAGAGAGATAAAACACTGAAACAATCAAGATCTGAAAACAACAGCCTAGCAAAACAGAACAGAAGAAGAAACGAACCATTTGATGAAGTCAATGAGTTTCAGGGCTGATTCAGTTATTCCAAGCAAGGGATATGTGGCCAAACTCTAAGTGTTATTTATTTTAATTTACATTAATGCCATTTGTTTCTATGTCCTACAAAAGGTGCTGTCGCCTGTACTGTATGGCCCACCAGGCTTGCACCGCCAACTTAACCCGACACAGGCAAGCGTGGGACACAAGTTCATGGCACAGACGTTTAATTTTTTTTCCCGTGGGAAACACCTTCCCCGTTTCCCACAGACACAACACAGTCCAAACCACAGAACAAACACAATAGTTATCCTTCACTCTTTTCCTTCTCCTCCACTCCTCTGGTCAAGCTTTGTCTTCCTCCTCCTGACTCTGGCTCCCCGAGTAGTGGCTGCTGGCTCCCTCCATAAGGCACCCGGAAGTGCTCCAGGTGCTTGATTACTCATTTCTGGCAGCACTTCAAGGTGGGGCGGAAGAAATGCGCATAAGGGCTCAGCAGCTCCTGCTGTAACACCCCCTAGTGGCGCCTGCGAATTCCAATAGGGCTGCACCAAACTCCCATGAAGCCCTGCAGGAATCTGAGGCACTGCTGCAACCCTAGAGGGTTGCCACCTAGCGTCCTGGGGGAGGTAACACTCTGGCCATGCTTGCTGCCCCGGTCCTCCCAGCGTGGAGGCATCCCGGCCACATGTTACAACTGTTTAATAAATCTAAGTGTCAATACAAGGTGTAACCATAAGGGGACACTATTGAGCCCCATACATCACACACAATACCACCCAACACAGTCCCAGGTTGAAATGAAAGATTTTATTAAACTGAAATAGTGTGCACAATCAAGAAAATCACAATTACAAAACAAGTCAATACTCTATCACTCCTTCTGCTCCTCCTGTTGTGAGGCTGGAGGCTTCTTTTAAACCATACCCAAGGCCTGCTTCAGATCTCACTACACTGGTCATCCAGAGCACTTCTGGGTTGTGTGGAAACCAGAGCAGTCCACCTCGCCAACAGCACTCTCAGGTGGCACCCAAGGACTCTGACAGGGCTACACTTCCTTTGCCACCCTGCACGGTGTCCTAACCTGGATTGACCCAGAGGAACACAGCCACCTGCCGTGTGGAGGAATGAACGGCACCTGGCATCTACCATCCAACAGTCCATCCAATGTTCCTTGTTCCAAACTAGAACTAACATAGCAGGGCGTCCCGAATGGGTTGTGACTCCACTGCTGTCGTCCCTCCATTATGAGTAAGAAATCCATCAGAGTTGTTAAGCCCATCCATTTTCCTTGGCACTTACACAGGAATTAAATGCTCAGATTCTGAACTCTTGCCTCATATTCATCGTTTGATGAGAAACCCAAATCTTGTCAGTGTACAGATGACCCCCAAAATTCACAGGGGTTACTTTTCTAGAGCACCCGTGAATTATGAAAAACCGCAAAATTTGGATGTGGTGAAAAAAATGCCTATAAATGGCTATTTTTATAGTTTAAACCCTAAATATGCCCCCAAAACAGTTTAATTTCATTTCAAACTCAGCTTAATACATTACCCTAAAAAAATGTAAAGGTAAACCCGTATACTGTACAGTACTGTACTGTTGTGTCTCCTGCAGTGCTAGAATTTAAAATAGTGATGTTACCACTATATGTACTGTAATTCATGCAAGCGCATTTTCTTTTGTATGCACTTTTGTTTTCTTTGGTATAAGTAGGGTAAATACGTAATAATTTAATTTAACTCAATAAAAATACAGTAAAATGTACGGGTACTCACAAATAATGAACGATATTGATTGAAGATGATGATGATGACGAATTAGCTGTGCAATACGATGAAGGTATGTAATGAAGATAATGACTGCACAGCAAAGGTGCAGGGCGTTTGGGCGGCATCTTAGGGCTTTAAGAAGAACAAAACGAAAAACAAGAGAACACTCAGCGAAACTCTCAAGATAGCTACACGCGGTATACTGTTATGATGCGGGAATGCTGGGCTGCATCTGCCAGAGATGCGTCACAGGGCAGCAGCCAATCAGCAACAAGGAATAACGCTCTCAGATTGGCTACTTTCACCATCACAAGCCGCATTTTCCTCTACGATTGCTTTGTGTTCTCTCCACAATACAGTATTGCCACGAAAAAAAGCCATAAAAAATTGCAGAGGATATTTGTGGTTTCCGCTAACAATTATTAGTTAGGTTCTATGGAAAAATCCGCGCACGACAGAGGCTGCGAACTCTGAAACGCAACTTTGCGGGGGTCTACTGTATAGCAAATGGACTAGCCTTGTCATTCCAATACTTTTGGAAAGGATAGAATGTAAATTTAATGAATTACAGGTACATCTTGCCTGAAGAAGGGGCCTGAGTTGCCTCGAAAGCTTGTATATTGTAATCTCTTTAGTTAGCCAATAAAAGGGGTCATTTTGCTTGGCTTTTCTCTACATTCATAATGGCTAACACGGTACAACACCTTAGTATTACAGGGTTTTAACAAATACTTATAACTAGATGAGCAACTGGGCGGCACGATGGCGCAGTGGTAGTGCTGCTGCCTTGCAGTAAGGAGGCCTGGGTTCACTTCCCGGGTCCTACCTGCGTGGAGTTTGCATTTTCTCCACTTGTCTGCATGGGTTTCCTCCTGGTGCTCTGGCTTCCTCCCACAGTCCAAAGACATGCAGGTTAGGTGCATTGGCAATCCTAAATTGTGCTTGTTGTGTGTGTGCGCCCTGCCTGGGTTTGCTTCCTGCCTTGCGCCCTGTGTTGGCTGGGATTGGCTCCAGCAGACCACCGTGACCCTGTAGTTAGGATAGTGGGTTGGATGATGGACGGATAGATGAGCAACATATTTCAATTTCTTTTCTCCTTTCATTGGTAATATTTATAGTGAGATTATGCTAATATCGGTCATTGTCTATCACTGGATATTTTTCTTTAGGTAATTATTGGGTACTACTTACTCTATTGGATATACTTTTAGAAAAGTTTTGTTTAAGAAAGCTGAACAAGAGTCAGTCACAGACCCTCTGCAACTAATGCACATCAGTCAATGCCATTTTGACCTCACTTGGATTGCAGGCTCCTGTGCATGAAAGCCACCACACGCCTCTTTGTGCTTCGTTTTTAACTCTGTTGTAAAGTGCTGTTAAAAAATGCAAATTTAATGTTATCTACTAACACGTGGGATTGCATTCTATTATCACTGCTACTTCTGAATATTACACACCAGTAACGGCGGACTGCACGATAACGGTTGATGCGCTTGCTGCTTCCTGAGCTTTTCTCCACCCTAGCCGCCCGCTTCTTCTCTTCTTCCGTCGGCATCTTTTCACGTTAAAACCGATTAAGTCAGTGTTTGTGTTGCAATTACTTAGTACTCTTTCTTTAATTTTTCACTTAAGCTGCCACTTAAGTCTTCAATCTGCCTCAAGAATGATTTAAGATATGAAGAGGTAGGGGAAGTGATGGTGGAGGTGGTAGGGATGAGAACAGTGCCCGTACACATGTGCCACACGGCCACCCTGCTGCCCACTGCTGAGAGTTGATTCTACAATAAAATAAAATAAAAATAAAAAGAGGAATAAAAATCATCACCCCTGAAAGTGTATAGTAGACATCACGTAGTATATGTGTACCAAGTTTTAGTGTAATAGGTCAAACAGTTTACGAGCTACAGGTGATTTAAAATCCTGGACAGACCAAACGAACAGCCACGGTAGCGTATTGTATAAGACGATTGTTACAAATCTATTAAATAAACGAAAATGTGATAACTGACCCTAGGATGAAGTAACTAATAAAAGTGACATACTCTAAATTACATATCAGTTAACGTAGTCGCCGAACCGACCTGAGTGTTCCGCCATGCTACGATTGTCTAACTTGTTCAGTGTGTCACAGTGACTCGGAAAGGCTTAATATAAATTTGACCAATGACACAAATATGAATACTTTAGTTTGTTTACACAGCGTAGATATTTTTAGCTGCCCTCTATCATTATGCACCTGTTTTAATGTTTTTAGATTACACGTTTTATTTTCGACGAAGGGCCTTACTTGCCATCAATCTCCAGCACTCCTTTTATCTCAGTACAAAAACAGCAGTTGTGTAATTGCAGGTCGTTACTGTTTCACAATTACTGACAGAAGGCTTCTCTTCAAAATGAACCTTCATGACTCGCATAACCTGCTGTGCCATGGGCATGTGAGCCCTGTTTTGCCAATCTGGGAAAGTTTAACAACATATATTCTCTCTCATTAGCATACAGAATTATACATTTTAAAGCAACACGTGAGGCTGTGCCTTTTCAGATCACATTTGTGCCTAAAGTTTTACATTTTATTCATTTACATTTTTCTCTGAAGCTTTTTCAAGGCTCACATATCACTACTGTGTAGTATAAACGCTGTACGTCAGCAAAAATAGTAAAAGGATAATGTACATAACATTACTTATCTACATTTTTATCACTTCTTCAGAGGTGTATGTTTAATATAGTCCATCCATCCATTTTCCAACCTGCTGAATCCAAACACAGGGTCACGGGAGCCAATCAATGCCAACACAGGGCAGGAACCAATCCTGGGCAGGATGCCAACACCAAGCACACACTAGGGCCAATTTAGAATCGCCAATCCACCTAACCTGCATGTCTTTGGACTGTGGGAGGAAACTGGAGTGCCCGGAGGAAATCCACGCAGACACGGGGAGAACATGCAAACTCCACGCAGGGAGGACCCGGGAAGCAAACCCGGGTCTCCTAACTCGCCACCGTGCCGCCCATGTTTTTATATAGTCTTTATATATAATTCACTACCATGGCTGTCCGTTTGACCTATTGACCTGATATTTCATACACATATACTACGTGACGTCTACTATCCACTTTCGTGGTGATGATTGACAGTTCGTGTACTTTTTGGTATTTGAAATTTCGTTTTAGAATCAAAAAACGAAAATGAAAGGAATTTTCAGATTTTGATTTTTGATTAAAGAATAAAATGAGGGAAAATAAGGTATTTTTTTAATTCTATGATAACAAATAGCAGTCATAAACTTAAAATTACACATACTTTTTGGGATTTATTTGTGATCTAATAATGAAAGTGTAATAGCTCAAAGGGTCCATGTACTTTTTGGTATTTGAAATTTCATTTCAGAAAATATCATTTAAAAAAGAAAAAGAGATACTTATTTGATTTTCAACTTAAAAAGGAAAAAAATGAAAAATGCAAAACAATTAACTTTTTCCTTTTGTTCTTTCGCACATCAGAAAAGAAAAATGCAAGAAATGAGAACGAGAATACGCCCTTTATTTATTTGTCTGAACTGGACATTTTTGTAGGTCAACAATTTAGTCAGGTAATGTACCTCTTGCTGCAAACACTGGTCACTGGTGCGTAGACTGGACCATCATCGTGACGTTGGAACAGTACTCAGACGTTATTTTAGGGATGGCAAAACAAGGCCTGTCATCGAAAATTATAACTGAGTGTCTGTCATACGAACACAGAGAAGCGAGAGGTTTTTCTGTGAGAAATGTTAGAAAGATTTGTGCTGAGCAAATCTCGGGCTGTCGACTCTCTGACACACATTTGGAGACAGAGGTGACAAAAGCTATAAATGCGTCTCTTTTGTTGTTTTTGAGCTATTACACTTTCATTATTTGAATCACAAATAAATCCAGATAAGTATGTGTAATTTTAAGTTTCTGACTGCTATTTGTTACCATAAAATTCCTTTCATTCTCGTTTTTTTTTTTGTTTTTGCTTTTAAAATGAAATTTCAAATACCAAAAAGTACATGGACCCTCAAAATCAACAAAACAGACACATTTTCGTTGTCCGAAACTGGAAGTAATTCTTCTTCTGCATGATTTTTGATGACACGTGCAAACAGTCCTCCTCACAACACATCGATCGACAGCCTTGAAGTTATGCTGGCATCAGCAGAGGATGGACCATTACATTGTTTTTCGGAACAGTAAAAGAGTGACTCTCTGGGACGAGGACATGACTGCAGAAAAACTGAGTCACAGCTTTCAGGTAAAAATACAAACTTTGCAAACTTTGCTTCATTGATGTAGCAGTTCTTTTATGAATGTTAATGTTGTTACTTACTGTGAATTAAATAAAGGGCGTTTTCTCGTTCTCGTTTCTTGCATTTTTCTTTACTGATGTGCGAAAGAACGAATGGAAAAAAGTAATTGTTTTGCGTTTTTCATTTTTCCCTTTTAAGTTGAAAATCAAATAAGTGTCTCTTTTTCTTTTTTAAATGATATTTTCTGAATCAAAATTTCAAATACCAAAAAGTACATGGACCATTGACCCCAAAGGTTATTCCTCTTTTTATTTTTATTTTATTTTATTGTAGAATTAACTCTCGGCAGCGGCCAGCAGGGCGGCCGTGCACTGAAAAAAAAATTTGATGATTCACACTTAATATTTTCAATCTGAACCAATATAATTCTTTTTAGCTTATTGATCCCACAATTTTTAAGTTGAGGCAAATCATTTAGAGTTATTGGGTGCAATTCACTTGTTTTTTTTTTACTGAAGTAAATCTATTTTTTAAGTTGTTCTTCTTTTTTGACAGTTGGAAAGCCATCAAACTGGAAAGTTCGACCGAAAGAATATACAAACGGCCCCCAAACAGAGCACATGAACAACCTAAAATATTAAGTTAAATGAAATAGGATTTGTACGTTTATTCCCTCCACCATAACTTAATTTGGTACAAACAAATTTTTTTACTTTGATTGAGATCTGAAACCAAATATTTCAAGCTGCAACACTAAATGACTAATCTTAAGTTGCTTGAAAGAGAACATTTACGTTGAATGAACAACATCAATGTTATACTTTTATCAGTGTGTGGCCAGGTGTACGGGTGCCGTTCTCATTCCCTACCACCTTCGTCGTCACTTCCCCTATCTCTTCATATCGTAAATCATTCTTGAGGCAGATTGAAGACTTAAGTGCCAGCTTAAGTGAAAAATTAAAGAACGCGTACTAAGTAATTGCAACACAAACATTGACTTAATCAGTTTTAACGCAAAACAATGCTGACGTAAGAAGAGAAGAAGCGGGCCGCTAGGGTGGAGAGAAGAACTGCTCAGGAAGCATCAAGCACATCGACTTCTGAGCAAACGAATGGTAAATGTACAGAGAGAGAGGATGAAAACTAGGAATGCTCAAGTCAAGTGTGTTCACTGCACGTTATCGTGCAGTGTGCCGTTACTGGTAAAAGGATAATGTACATAATATGCAGGTTTTAATTTATTTATTTATCTACATTTTTCACACTTCTTCAGTGATATGTGTTTAATATAGTATTTTAAAGCACCAACTGTACTGACTGGATTTTAGTTCCATTTTAACTTTCTAAACATTCATTTGGAAGCCCCAATCATGAAAACAAAAGAGTAAAATGAAATGGTGCACATGTTAAATGACTACCCATAGGCATGAAAAATCAAAAAAGAGATCTCCTTAATATCCTTTTGGTTTTTCCTAGACAGTGTGATGGAAACCGAGGCGTCAACGAGCCCCAAACACACAAACACGATCACACATCGTTCCGGGTTCAAATTAAGGATGGTTTATTAAACCTACCTCCACCAAGTTACAAAAGAACAAGTAATTTCTCTCCACAATACCTCTCCTCACAATTTCTCTCACTACTGCAATGCCCTTCTCCAGTCAAGTGTGGCTCCACATCCTCCCAGCTCTGACTTGCCTGGACAAGGAAGTGCAGCCCCAGGTGTACTTCTGGTGCCAGGGCTACTGCCCGATGGAAGAACTTCCAGGTCATACAGAAGTCCCATTTATTAGGGAACACATCTCCTGACAGTGCCCCCTTGCTGAGCCCATGGTCCCCAGCAGAGCTGTGTTGCCAGACTACATCTCCCACCATTCCCTGCTGGTTCCCAAATGAGTGCTGATATCTAGGGCCACTGCCATCTAGCATCCTGGGGGAATAAAGAGTCCCTGACAGTATCTTCTGGTGGGTTGTCCATCTATCCACTCCAGCCATCACTTCCAGGTCTGCCTCCTTCCTTTCTCCTGGTCAGGATGCCCATCTGCCTGCTTCGAACCTCCCATCCAGGTAAGGAATCATCGCCTTCTCTGGTCGGGATGCCCGTCCAGCCCCAGTGGCATTTACAACAGCAATGAGATTAGAAAGAATTGGAGCCATTTTCTTTCATCTCCTGCTTCTCAGATTTTAGCCCACAAGGGTCTCTTCTCAAGTTTCAGCAGAGAGCTCAGTAAAGTCACACAATGGGCTCAGATTCTCCAGGAAGGGACTTGACATTTTGGGATTTATTTTTGGGAATTTGAAAGTATTTGCTTTGTATGCTCAGTAACATGTTGGTGAAATGTATAGACAGTTGTTTGTGGTAATAAAACATTTAAATATGATTTCAAAATTGTATTCCTTGATTCTGAATAATATTACTAGTTTCTCTAAGTTATATTTCTGTTTCCCATTTAGACCAAACACATTCTGAAAGAAAAGGCGGGCAGCATGGCAATAGTGGTTAAGACTATGGCCTTCAACCCTTGTGGTTTCAAATCCCACTACTGACACCACGTAGCCACGAGCAAGTCACTCACTTGTGCTCTAATTGGAAAAGCAAAAGAAATGTAAAGAAAAGAAAGAAATCTCAACAGTGTAAGTCACCTTGGACAAAGGCATCCAGTAATAAATAAAAAATATGAAGTCTTCAAAGAGATTAAAACAAGATCTCACATAATATAGCATGCTTTTCAAACCAAATTCTCAACTTTGGACTCCTTTTACTTCAGTTCTATCTCATGTCTCGTTTTCATCTATAACTCTTTCTTTTAGGGAATTTTTAAGAGAGACGTCTGTGACAAAGATGATTTTAAAATGACACTTTAAAGATAATCTCTTTTAAGTCTCATGAGCCATTAAAGATCAGCTTTGGAGTCGTAATATTTTCCTATGGCCCAACATGTGCTGACGCCTGTCTAGATTTTATCTTTTCAAACAATAAAGACAGAGTAACAAGAACAGAAAGATTTTGGCACTTTAAGCAACAGTGATCATAGCTAATCTTGCACAAATGAACACCAAAATTCTAACCTGAGGAAAGCAGACATTATGAGGATCAGGAAGTATCTAGAAAACATCAAACTTGCCAAGAAGCACCTGGGAGTGGTTGCAACCTCAGTGCCAGCTGAGAGGATTTTTCCAAAGGCAGGACAGTTACTAAGTTCCAGGCAAAGTGCAATAAAATCGAAAAATGTGAACATGATAATGTTCCTGAACAAAACCTTTAATCTGTTCTGCACAGGGGGTGGGGGGAAAGTTTTTTGAGCGTGTTTACACTTTATTGTATTTTTTTATTGTATTTTCTTTATCGTATTCTCCCTAATTATTTTTTATATTTTTCAAAGGCGGTTCTCTAATTTTGTGCACTTTATTTAAGAAAAGAACATTTTGTTACTTGTGTTTTATAATTGTGGTCTATGGCCGGCTTGTCATCCCGGCCAATACCCCCAGGCCGCCAGACGGAGCCCTCCCTGCAGTATGGAGGTGCCTCGAAGACCAGCAGGGAATCATGGACAATGGAGTTTTCATTCACAGCCCTGCTGGATACCGCAGGGGCCGCAAGAGGGAGCTGTAGGGAGGAGCAAAGAGTCATATGTGCCCTATAATCCGGAAGTGCGTCACAGGCTGAGCGACGGCAGAAGAAAAGGACTTGTACCTGACCCGGAAGTGATAAAGAATCACATGGACTGGGGATTGGGAACACTTCCAAGTCAGGGAATATAAAAGGACTGTGGGAGCTCCCAGACGGTGAGCTGAGCTGGGTGGAAGGGTGGCAACGCGTCTGGGAGTGGTGGAGAGTTTATTGGTTTGTGATTGGTTTGTTATATGAGTATAGTGGAGGAGAGGGTGCTTTGTGCACTGTGGCATATAAATAAAGTCAACTATTGAACTTTTATCTGGTGTCTGGAGTCTTGGACAGGGGTTCAAGGGAGCGATACTGCCCCCTATCTGTCACATAATAAAGTATTCATTTACTTTGCCCAAATTCTGTCCTTGGTTTTAACTAATTAATTTTAAAAAATCACAAAACACTTAAAGTTAATGAAAATTAATTCAGCTTTAGCAATTTGATGATGCATCCACTTTAATTATTAAAAAGTATCAATATCAGTATCAGAGATACTGGCCCTGTATTTACTTGGTATTGGATCGGTACCAAATCTTGTAGTATCGCACACCACTAGTAGAAAGACTATAAAAGAGAATTTAAGAATCATTAAGAATCAATCAAAGAGCAAATGAATTGAACAAATATTTCACAAGGTATTTATAAAGGAAGAGCTAAGTGAATGCCTCATGCAGAAGTAAAAACAAACTCTGAGTTCATAGATTTTAAAAGAGAAGAGTCAGGTGTGCTTCAAACCCTCAATGTGTGGTTGCTTCATTCTTGCTCGATGCCCTTATTGCAATAGGAGGGCAGTAAATTCCTCTGATTACATTATGAGAAGGGTGGCACGGTGGCGCAGTGGACCTGGGTTCGCTGCCCGTGTCCTCCCTGCGTGGAGTTTGCATGTTCTCCCCGTGTCTGCGTGGGTTTCCTCCGGGTGCTCCGGTTTCCTCCCACAGTCCAAAGACGTGCAGGATAGGTGCATTGGCGATCCTAAATTGTGCTTGGTGTGTGGGTGTGTGTGTATGCCTTACGGTGTGCTGGCGTGCTGTCTGGGGTTTTGTTCCTGCCTTGCGTCCTGTGCTGGCTGGGATTGACTCCATCCGACAACCGTGACCCTGTGTTAGGATATAGTGGATTAGAGTGACCTGACATTTGCGCGATAGACATATGAGCGCCGACAAAATAGCGCCCATTAAAACGCGGCATCAAAATCGCGCCGACAAAATCGCGAAAGTTTCATTAAATATGAATTACTAGTTTAAAGCATATATAATAATGTTTATTTTAGAAGTCAATATTATGAGAAACGGCACACAGATAGTCCTTAAGATCACGCCCTGCATATGTAGGAAGAATTGCAGCAAGACGTCTTGATAGTTGAGCGTATTTAGACTTGCTGGCTGCCTGACTGCTGGTAATTCTGCTTTGTATACGATTGCGTCTCAATCGACCAACGTAATTGTCCTCCCAGTAATTATAAACATTCTGGAGATTGTCAGGTCTACTCTCGCTCAGTTCATCGAAAGCGGACCCAACATCTTCCGGAGGAACGAAACTCAGTGCAATTAGCATGTTTAAATACAGTTATAACCTATCACATAATGTGTACATAAGGCGCACGTACGCGTCCCACTCTTTTGGCTTCTCTCGCGATTTTGTTGTGGCGATTTTGTCGGCACGCATTTGTCGAAAACCAGTTAGCAAGTTTGTCGGCACTCATTTGTCCATCGTGGTTTTGTCGGGGCTCATATGTCTATCGCGCTTTTGTCGGTGAACCGTGGGTTAGATAATGACTGACTAACTAACGTTATGAAAATCGGACACCGTGCTGTAAACTGACTTTTTATATTGTGAAATATTGTGAACCCTCATTAAAACCCCCAGACCTGATGGAAGCTCATCAACTGTTTTGAAAGAAATGAAAGACGTCATGTCCACCCAGCGGACACAATCATCACTGTATAAGAAAATTTTAAAAATGGCTAAATAATAACAGAAAGTACAGAAAGAGATCAAAGAAAGGCATCTGAAAGGTCAAAAGAGAAGCTTAAAAAAATGTTGCTAGTGAAGCCAAAACAAACATCGAGAAATTTTTTGAGTACTAATCCAGTAAAAAAAACGAAGAAATCATTAAAAATGTGAAGGAAATAGCAAATGGCCTCTACAAATATTCCACCCAAGTATTTGTAAATGAAGAAGCCAATGATTAGGCATTTCTGAGCAGTCACTTCAGACAGGAGAAACACCTGAGGACTGGAAAGTTGCAAATGTGACTCCAAATGTGACAAAATGGATCCTAGTAATTACAGACCAGTAAATCTTATTTCTGTGCCATGCAAAATTATGGAAACACTAAATAGAAATGAATTAGAAAATTACCTAAACAAAAATAATATACTCAATAAAAGTCAGCATGGGTTTATGGACGAAGCTCCTCCCAAACAATCTTTTAGATCTTTTTGAAGAAGCAGCTGGAATAGTTGACAAAAACAAAGCATACAACATAATTTACTTAGACTTTCAGAAAGCCTTTCTTACGGTCGTCCCACACCAAACATTAATTCTGAAAATAGAAGCTGTAGGCATCAGAGGTAACCTACAAAACTGGATCTTCAGTTGATTAACCCACAGGAGACAGAGAGTACAGATAAGAGAGGAGAATGTGGTCCTCAGTTGAACCACTTAGGGGTCTCCCTTTGGACCGTTACTTTTTCTGATTTATATTAATGACATTGATTCTGGTATAGTTAGTAAACTCGTCAGATTTGCAGATGACACTAAAATTGCAGGGATGGCAGACACTGACGAGGCATCATAAACACCTGGACAACCTTCAGAACTGGGCGAACATTTGGAAAATGCAGTGCTACAAGTGGGCAACAAGAACATCAATTATAAATACAAGATAGGAGATGCCATCATACAGGAATCTACCTGTGAAAAGGACTTCGGGGTTTATGTTGACACATTTTCATCAACTAAGCAATTCACAAAATCAAATAAAATGATAATTAAAATATCAGGTTATATCATAAAAACTGTTGAATTTAAGTCCAGGGACTTAATATAGTATATAATGCAATACTGAGTCCAAATCTAGAGTGTTGTGTGCAGTTCTGGTCACTACAGTACAAGAAAGACATAGCAGCACTTGAAGATGTGAAGAGGAGTCTGCTGTGACAGACTCAGAGAATTAAAGCTGTTTAGTTTTGGGCAGAGGGGACTGTTTGGGGACCTAATCCAGGGATATAAAATCCTCCAAAACACTGATAGAGTAGATTCAGCAAAATTCTTTCGGCTTAAGGGTGAATCACATACTCAAGGACATCAGTGGAAATTAAGGGGAAGTGCATTTAAGACTGAAGGACTTCTTTACGCAAAGAGTTGTGGGAACAAACTACAGAGACACAGAGTTGAAGCAGAAACCTTAACAACCTTTAAGAAGAATCTGGATGAGATTTTGGGACAGCTTAGCTATTAACTTGATGGGCAGAAAGGTCTCCTCTCGTTTGTCAATTCCTTATATTCTAAGAGAGCCAATGCTATGCATTTCCACCAAGTGTGTTTTTAATTATTTGTCAGTTTATATACGTAGCCTACCTGTTGTCACTTCTCAGTTAACTGGTCCAAAGGTCAAGAATATCTCAGCCAAGCTTTTCTTGTAGCTGGCACTACATTGGACTTTCATATGCTGTGGGTGTACATTCATAAAACGTAATATTTTTTCACAACATAAAACGTCAGTTTGCAGCACAGTGTCCGGTTCTCCTAATGTAATCAGAGGAGTTTACTGCCCTCATATTGCAATAAGAGCATCGAGTGAGAATGAAGCTGCTTTTATTAATTGCAAGCTGTTACATTCCGTTAACGCACAAATCACCTGTAATGCCAAGATGAGACTGACAAACATCGTGGCTCGGTGGCCTGGAAATAGCCCACGATTCAATTATTTTGAGATAAAGTGACGGTGCTGACTTGTCGGTGAGTTAACTGGCTGAACCCTCAGTGTTTCATATGGACTGTACTATTCATTGTAACAGCAATCACATCCTTACATGTGACATGAGATAGAAGCTACCCATTCAGATACTGGCTCTGTATACTTTTCCATACCCCCAGAACGCGGATGAGAGGTGTACTAATGCTGCACATGACCTTGTGCT
>JANRMT010062835.1:14357080-14373695 GCA_026402145.1 Polypterus bichir lapradei
CGGAAAAAGAACAGCAGAGAAAAGTAGGGGTTAGTACAGATTATGGAGCCACCATGAATTATATTGATAAATAAATGCATATAGAGAGTATTAGGATTAATTAATTAATGAGAAAGCCACGTTAAAATAATGAGTTTTTAGCAGTTTTTTGAAGTGCTCCACCATATTAACCTGGCGAATTCCTGTCGGTCACCTATTCCACATTTGAGGTGCATGACAGCAGAAGGCTGTCTCACTGTCTCACCACTTCTTTTAAGTTTAGCTCTTGGAATTCTAAGCAGACACTCATTTGAAGATCTAAGGTTACGATTTGGAGTGTAAGGTGTAAGACATTCTGAAATATAAGATGGAACAGATTATTTAAGGCTTTGTAAACCATAAACAGTATTTTAAAGTCAATTCTAAATGACACAGGAAACCATTGTAGTGACATCAAAACTGGAGAGATGTGTTCGTATTTTCTTTTCCTTGTTAAGATTCTAGCAGCTCCATTCTGCACTCGTTGCAATCGATTGATGTCTTTTTTTGGGTGGTCCTGAGAGGAGTGTGTTACAGTAATCTAGCCG
Source organism: Polypterus bichir lapradei (assembly GCA_026402145.1). Classification (NCBI taxonomy): domain Eukaryota; kingdom Metazoa; phylum Chordata; class Cladistia; order Polypteriformes; family Polypteridae; genus Polypterus; species Polypterus bichir. The sequence goes on from JANRMT010062835.1 coordinate 14,357,647, forward strand.
ACTGAAAACGAAAACGTGAACTCATTTCTCAGCATCTTGCAATGTTATAAGAGATCTAACTTTTGCTATATTTCTTAAGTGAAAAAATGCTGTCCTAGTAATCCGATTAATATGTGATCTAAAATTCAAGTCAGAGTCAATATATAAGGATACAGATTTGTTAAAATATAAGGTAGAAATTAAAGAACACAAATGAAAGAACGAGATCACAAATACAAGTGGCTGAAATGAGTTTCCTCCGCAGGGTGTCTGGGCTTTCCCTTAAAGATAGGGTGAGAAGCTCAGTCATCCGGGAGGGGATCAGAGTAGAGCCGCTGCTCCTCCACATCGAGAGGAGTCAGATGAGGTGGCTCAGGCATCTGATCAGGATGCCTCCTGGACGCCTCCCTGGTGAGGTGTTCCGGGCACGTCCAACCAGGATGAGGCCCCGGGGAAGACCCAGGACACGCTGGAGAGACTTTGTCTCCTGGCTGGCCTGGGAACAACTCGGGATTCTCCCGGAAGAACTAGAAGAAGTGGCTGGGGAGAGGGAAGTCTGGGCATCTCTGCTCAACCTGCTACCCCCGCGACCCGACCTCAGATAAGCGGAAGAGGATGGATGGATGGATGAAATGAAAAACAACATTTGTCCATCAGCTAATTGAAGAACCAGATTGAGGTCAGATTGAAGAAAAGGTGTGAGACAAGCCAGACACAGTCAGAGTCCTGGAGACATCAGCCAACAAGACACCTCCACCTACTGGCTATTCTACAGCTGAGTCAGTACTGGGCCGACAATCTGAGGAAAGGACTCTTCTAGCTGATGAGTCCAGTGCCCATTTATCTTAGATGACATTTCCATAGGCATCCAAACAGCTTGGCAGTAGAGCAGTGGCACCAAGTGCCACATGAGGATATCAAGAAGAGAAACAGAATAGAGGAGTGGTTAGTAACAGTTTTTTAACTATCATGTTACTTATATTTTAGTACTAATGACAAACAACAGAGATTCAGTATGCGCAACTAATCAGCAGCTCTAGGCAGGGTATGCTGGACTAAGGTTGTGAGTCTTCAGCCTGATTTCAAAGCTGAGACTGAAGGGGCACCTCTTATACTAGCAGGCAGATCATTCCACAGCTTCAAGGCCCTGTAACTAAAATCTCAACTTCTCCCTGTTATTTTGTTAATCTTTGGAATAGCAGCACTGTGCTTAGACCATCAACATTTGTTTGCAAGGGGTTTTCCTCCAAGTATTCTAAAAGTTAAAGTTAATCAGAATCACTTTTATCTGCAAGTACTTCATGTACAGAACTTTTACTTGGTAGAGTTGGATCTGATTAAAAAATAACATAACATCACATATAAATAACATCAATAGCATATGTTAAAAAAAACAAAAACTTTATACAAAGTTGTAGAATAGTGCAAATGATGATAAGTAAATGAGTGCACACGCACACAAATACATATACTGTACATACACACCTTCATACGGCCTATGACAGAACGCAAGAATATACAAAGAAGAAAGGCTACATTACAGGTTTGAGAGAGCTATGGCTCTGGGAAAGAAACAGTTTAGGTGTCTGTTAGTTTTATGTTTTAATTGACTGTTATACTACATTTTTATTTATGTCACTATATCTGGACAATACTGTTATGAGTTTTATTCACATGTGCATGTTAACTGTGGCACACAGGGGCTCAGCAGTTAGAATTGCTAGCCAAGCATTGGATTAGATAGCCAAAGACAACTGGAGGCTTATATAGTCAGCTTAAACACAGGTTAGGGTATTTCTGTCCTCTATCAGCACAAATCTTCTTTCCTTATTGGGAGAATGAGAATCGGCATGTAAGCACTATGATATTTCTGTATTTTGTGGAGGAGGAATTCAGCCCTTGTTTGGAGACAGAGAAGACCAGCAAATGAAACAAGACATTATAAAGGCTTGGACAACAGCCAGACCCTTAGAGGCGGAATCGACAAAGCTCGAAGAAAAACCTCCCAGCGTGGTGACGAGAAAATGGCTGACTGTGTTGATCCAGATTTCCCACCTGGATTAAGTCTGTCCATGCGCCTCTCCGTCTGTAACCGCGTTAACCGTCAGTAAATGTAAGCTAAAAGATATTTTTTCTCATGTGATTTTTGTACCGCCGTAATCACGATGGGAGGGATATCGCCGTTTCTGGTATATTATGATATTGTTTAATTATTTAATATGCCACAATTTTAAAAGAACACATTTCCAAGAGAGCTAATGCCTCTTCAGGAAACATTGACCTAAAGTGTTTACCAGAAGGGAGTTTTGAGCTGGGTGAGATCCCATAGGAATATAAAATGTAAAAAGAGATCACCTTAATATTTTTTTTGGCTTCTCCTTGACAACAATGAGATGAGAAAGAAATAAAATGGAGACATTGTCTTTTGTCTCATGCTTCTCAGATTTTTCTTCTAAGAACAAAATGCCCAGGTATTCTCACAAGAGTCTCCTCTTAAATTTTTAAACGGAGATCTCAGCAAAGTCATATAATGGGCTCCGATTTTCCAAGTATTGTCTTAACATTTTTTGCAATTTGAAAGTATTTGCAATGTGTGCTTAGTAATATATGGTGAAATGTATGGACAGCAATAAATCACTTTAGTATGATTACAAAACTGCAGTTCTTGCTTCTGATTAATACTATTATTTGAACTAATTGATATTGCTGTGTTCCCGTCAGATCCTACTCCTGGAAGGTATGGCAGGTAGTGTGGCACAGTGGTTAAAACCTTGGATTTTAAATCCTGAGATTATGGGCTCAAATCCCACTTCTGACACCATGTAACCCTGAACAAGTCACGTCATCTGCCTGTGCTCTGATTGAAAAAACAAAAGAAATGTAACCAGTCATGTTTCAATTGTTGTAAGATACCTTGGATAAAGGCATCAGTCCAATAATAAGTTAAGTATTATGTCTTGAAAGAGATCTCATAGAATATCCCATGCATTTTCAAACCAAATTCTCAATTTTGACTCCTTTGACCTCAGTTGTATCTCATGTCACCTTTTGGTCTAAAGCTCTGTCTCCTAACGAATTTTAGGAGAAACATCTGTGACAAAGTGGATTCTTAAAGGAAATACAAATTAGAGTCTCTGTGCAGTCTCATGAGCCATCACAATTTACAATACAATACAATTTATTTTTGTATAGCCCAGAATCACACAAGAAGTGCCGCAATGGGCTTTAACAGGCCCTGCCTCTTGACAGCCCCCCGGCCTTGACTCTCTAAGAAGACAAGGAAAAACTCCCAAAAAAAATCCCTTGTAGTGAAAAAATGGAAGAAACCTTGGGAAAGGCAGTTCAAAGTGAGACCCCTTTCCAGGTAGGTTGGGTGCAGTGGGAGTCAAAAAAAAAGGGGTCAATACAATACGCAGAACAGAACAAATCCTCAATACAGTATAAAAATAAAACATTTACAAGTATGGAGCAGAATTTAACAGTAGATGATGTCACATAATATGATTTGGATTTGTTTAGAGTCCTGGAGACCTCAGCCATCAAGCTGCCTCCCCCTATTGGCCATTCTACAGCTGAGTCAGAGCTAGGCCAGCCAATCCGAAAGGACCCCTCTACCCGATGATTTCTGCAATCCTCCATCAGGGAAGACTTTACCTTAGGCAGGCAGAACGACTTGGCAGGTGGGCAGTGGCACCAAGTGCCACATTTGAGTACCAAGAAGAGAAACAGAATAGGAGAGGTTTAGTAACAAATTCTGACTATCATATTACTTATGCTTTAGTCCTAATGACTAACAACAGAGATGCAGTCTGTACAGTTAATCAGCAGCTCTAGGCATGGTATGCTAAACTGAAGTAGTGAGTCTTCAGCTGGGATTTAAAAGCTGAGACTGAAGGAGCATCTCTTATAGTAGCAGGCAGACCATTCTACAGTTTAGGGGCCCTGTAACTAAAAGCTCGACCTCCCACTGTTATTTTATTAATTCTTTTATTAATCCATCAATGATCAACCTTTGAGAAGTAAAAATTTCCTGTGGGATGAGTCCGTGGTGATCCTTTTGACAGGTCTGCAACAGATGGAAGATCACAGCTAATAATTTTCATAGGAGACCTCACAACACTCTGTAATTTATTTTTGGAGTGTGTCTTTGCTGAATCAACACCAACCTGCACTTTCAGTTATGGCTTTGTAAAATTGTACTAGAATTGCCTGGGAAATATTTCATTTCATTAGCTGGCGTAAAAAGTACAACCGCGGCTGAGCCTTTTTAGTGATGGGACATGATGTTTGTGATGGTTGTGCCCAAAAAGTTTAGGGATTCCACTATATTGACTGTAGAATCATTAATTACTAGTGGGAGAGGTTGTAACTACTGTTTGTGAAAGTCAATGACCATTTCCATAGTCTTGATGGTATTAAAGACCAGGTTATTGGTAGCACACCAAGACACAAGATGTGACACTTCCTTTCTGTAAAATGTTTCATTCTTATTAGTAATTAGTCCAATAATGGTGGTGTCACCAGTGAACGTAATGATTTTTGCTGACGGATTAGTGGACTTACAGTCATTGGTGTACAGGGAATAAAGTAGGGTGGAAGTACACAGCCTTGAGGGTCACCTATGCTGATATGGAGACAGTCTGTGAGGTGGGAGCGACACGAGCATATTGTTTTCAGAAATCCATTTAAAGACAGATGGATTCTGTTCAGTCTGTAGAAGTTTAGTTAACAACAGTTCAGGGGCAATGGTGTTAAAAGCTGAAGTCTACAAATCGTATTCTAGCATAAGTTCCTTTACAGTCCAGATGCTCTAAGACAAAGTGAAGGCCCATGTTAATGACATTGTGAACAGATCTATTTGCATACTGAAGAGGGTCAAGATCAGTAGCAGTAACAGACTTCAGATGGGTTATTACAAGCCATTCAAATATTTTCCTTAGAACTGATGTAAGGGCAATAGTCCTGTAGTCATTGAAGCAGCTTATTTTATCATTTTTGGGAACAGAAACAATAACAGAAGCTTTAAAGCAATTGGGTATTGGGTAATTGGGTGTGTGTGCCCTGCCCGGGGTTTATTCCTGCCTTGTGTCCTGTGTTGGCTGGGACTGGCTACAGCAGACCCCCGTGACCCTGTATTAGGATATAGCAGGTTGGATAATGGATGGATGGTATAGTACACTGTGCAAGAGACTGGCTGAAGACGTCTGTGAGGAGAGGAGCGAACTGCCTGGAACAGTGTTTGATTGTTGCAGGTCAGACATCATCAGATCTGGCTGACGTTTTGAAATTCTGTGTTGCAAACAGCTTCAAGACATCGTATTCCATGACAGAAATGGAAGAAGCAAGGTGAGGCGTTTGTGAGGCAGTGCCTGGTGTGAAAACCACTTTAGAATTGGAGGAGCAGAGGGACTGCTGATACTCGGCACCTTCTTGTTCAAATCTGCCTTAAAACTTGCCTGTGTGAGTTTTGAGTAGGCCTTTGGTTGAACTAGTACCTGTGGTGAAGCAAGTAAGGGGTCCGTGAAAGTGCACGTTTGTTTTTAAAATAAAAGCATTGAGGCAGCGCAGACCCCATTAGTATAACTGTGAGAGAGAAAAGCTGTGTAGCTCCAGGAGATGCTTGATTAGGGAATTTGCAAATTACATCTAACATGCTTGCAAGTGGTTAATGCAGCTGTCCCTCTTCAGGGCTCCACTGGTCTTTTGGTGCATCTGCACTCACATGAGATAAAAAGGGGTCTGAGTGTGAGGTTGAGAGAAGAAAAAGAACAAAAGGAAGAGAAACCAAGGGAAAGAAAGAGCAGGATTGGAGGATTGGACCGGTACTGTGGTGAGGAGGCTGTGTAGTTGGGGAAGCCCCATGGTGGAGCGAGGGGAATGGCACTACTGGAGGAGATCAAATGTTCTGAGCAGTCAGAGCATGGGAGACCGTGGGCTCCTAGGGATCATGCAGACGCCATGGAAGATGAAGCCCAGCTTGGAGTTGGTCCTGACAGATGCCAAAGGGTGGTGGTCAGGATGATGGCCATAAAGAGGTAGAGTGCAATTGCTGGGAGTCTCGGCCCAACTGAGAATACCTGTGTGGGTGAGCAGAGTGAGACAATGAATGGAGCACTGAGGCCATGATGAATGAAGATGATCCTGTATGTGGTTTTATTCCTGGTTTTAACTGTTTTTGAAATCATTATTTATTAGTGGGATTTATTTTCTTCCAATCACTGTTTTTATTGGGTTATTTATGGACATATTAATTGAGAAATTGTATAGCAGTTTGTTTTGGAGACTTCTTTGTGTGTAATAAAAAGCCCTTAGCACTTTGGAAATGTTTCCATGATTATTATACGTTCTCCTTTGCCCTGGTCCATCTTGGTTCATGACTAACAATGAAATGGGTTCATGGAGGAAATGCAAGCTATAGCCACCTCAGGTATCCCTTTCCATAATTAGTTCCCATGTTGCACCCAATGTCATTATGACAGGCAATGGCCTCTGGCAACTCTGAACTGAATAAAGTATGTTTGGTAGAATTATGTAAAATATTCCCGATGGATAGATGTGCCACCTCTCATGCTAGGAGATGAATTGCTCATAATGTCCAACATCTCCTAGTCCATTTTTCATTCATCCCGACCTGGATAGCAAACAAGGTACTTCTCGGCCAAGTTACACCCCCACTCCCGTGTTCCTTCCAATTTGGTCTCTTGGCCAGGTAGGGTATTATCCTCAATCCCTGATGAGATAACATTCCATTCACTCTGCCACTTCACTTTTAAGATACAAACACATTACCTATATACAGTTCTCTTAGCGTCTTAATCCTGAGTGTTTTCCAAAGATAAAAAAATGAGTAGGTTGGAGAAGGTTGAAAAAGATGATTAAAGTCTACAGGATCAACAGATAAAATCTTCTCTGCCTTCAAGTGCATCCTGCATTGGTTCCATATTTTGAGTGATTAGTGGACAACTGGATTATTGGTATATTGGTATACTGACAAAAATTAGTATTTACTGGTTCAGAAAATGCAGATGTTAAAAAGTACAGCAAGACTGAATTCTCATTACTGACCAGGGTGGTGTACATTCATCAGTCTGTACCCATTTCCAGGTCTTTATAGCTTATATACAGGGAGATTCACTTGAAAGAGGCCCCAGATATTCTGTTGTAACTCCCGTTAGGATGAAGCAATCGGAGCCAAAAAAATATGCTCTATACCGTGACGTATGTGTAATCGATTGCATTACATGCGATGCTGGAAGTGGTTTCAGTTTTCTGCCAGACACATTTCGATACGGCGCTCCATGTTCCTGATCTTTTCGACAAGCATCTACGGGGGGGATAGCTGCAATTTCACTTTGGATGTTTTCCTTCAAATCTTCCACAGTGCCAGGCTTGTTCCATTAAATTTTTACTTTGAGCAGACCCCAAAGGAAGAAGTCTGGAGGTGTCAGATCCAGTGACCGTGGTGGCCAAAGCTTCTTTGAAATTACCAGTTGCCGAAGAAGGACTCAATTTCTGCCACACTCCTTGCCGATGTGTGACACGTTGCTCCATCTTGCTGGAAGTAACCTTTCGTTAAAATCATGATCATCCAGTAGATTCTGACATCGCTTAAACAAATTGGTGACCCAATAGGTTTGCACTATGAAGACATGCTGCTCAATACCGTACACCACCATCCTGATGAGAAGTCGAGTGAATGAGTGAAGGGGTACGAGTGGTAGGCACCCAGAATTTGCAAACGGAGGTTAAATGTCACGATGGCTGTCCGGTGCCCACCTCATCGCTCTGACGCAGAAGCATCCCAGCTTATTTGAAGCTCCATATACCAAGGAGGACATTGCATGTTATTTCGTTCAGATTGCTTCATCCTAGCGAGAGTTATTACAGAATATCCGTGGCCTCTTTCGAGTGAATCTCCCTGTATTTGCTGCCCAGTAATAAAACTGAAAGTTGGGTAGTGCCATGCCACCTTCTACAGTACTTTTGGTCTTTCTAGAGTTGTCATTTGAATGAGTGGACATGTCAAACTCCAAATAAATTAGGTTTAGTGGAATCTTTTTATGTGGTACAGGGAGGAAGAGGCCGTTTCCAGAAGTGGTGGTAACAACACCGCTGAGGGCAAGAAAGGTGAGAGGACGTGAACAACAGTGTCATCCTCCAACTTGGAGTGTAATTGCCAGTAACAAATAAGCTCTCAAGATGTTTCCTTTTCATGCGTGTGTGACAACACGTACATATGAAAAGTGATAGAGTTTAAATGCTGCCATTCAGGTGCAGTGACTAACCATATTTGTTCATCAGTATTCCTTGAAAAGTGAAATCAAAGGCTTCAGCAAATAAAACAAAGAACAGTGTGAATGAGCACCCAAAACAGAAACTTTTTTTCATCATGAAAACAAAAACATGACATAATAATCCCTCATTTACGCAATTAAACAATAGAAACTAAAACAACAGAGAGATGAATGTCCTGAGGAGGGTACAAGTTTCAGGTGACAGGAAACAAACTAGAAATATTCAGTACATGCTGTGCTTTAATCTGCCTAACCATCAAAAATATGAGAGTAAACCAGAACTGATGTGAATGAAATTGAGCAGCAATTAAGGTAAGGCGAAAGCTGCGGGCCCCTGGAAAAATGACAAAGAACAGGTAACATTCTAAGGCAGAAGGATGGGATGTTATGGTCTCTAGGGGGTGCACTCGAGAAAGAATCCAGAATATGCCTTTCAGACAGCCTTGGTGTCACAATCCCTCCTAACCCATTAACAGCTGTGTTTGAAGTGGAGAAGGACAAACAAACTGTGATTGCATTCACTACACTATTGGCACGCAGACTTATTTTGCTAAACTGGAAGAACTGTAACTCTCCTCTTTTAAGTCAGTGGGAAACTGATGTTTTATACTATTTAAAATTGGAAAAAATCAAATATTCAGTTAGAGGATCTGTACAGAATTTTTTCAAAACCTGGCAGGATCTAATCAATAATATTCTAGAATAAGCTCTTAAAGCACCAAGGAAGCAATTATCTCCGCATTTCGGTTTCTTCTACCATTCATCTCTATTGGCCTATTAAACTCATCAATTTAGGCACATTTAAAAGCCTTAGGTTTTACCCCGTTGGCCATGCTCTCTCTCTCAGGGGTGAGGGTCGACTTGTTTTCAGTCTTATTTTGTGTAAAAATTGATTGATTTGTATGGAATGATTACAATAAAAATAATAAAATAAAAAAAGACAATCCAGAATAATTCAAAGTGATTAAAACTAATAGAAAAGGTGGATTAATAAATAAATAAATATAAACAGTGCAGGTTTTACAATTGTGGAGGCTTTAAGCTATATAAAGGATTATACTAAATCACAGGTGTCAAGCTTTGGTCCTCGAGGGCCGCAGTGGCTGCCGGTTTTCATTTTAACCATCTTCTTCACCAGTGACCAGTTTTTGCTGCTAATTAACTTTTTTTGCCTTAGTTTTAATTAACTTGACTCAGGCCCTTTAGTTGTTTCTTTTTCCTTAATGAGCTGTCAAACAATAATGAGACATAAAACAAGCCACCACATGACCAGCTCACCTGTGCCCATCACACAATATCTGAAAATAAAGAAAGGTGAAGTCTTGGTAAGGTTGATCTCTTGGGTCACCGAAACATTTTGGTGGTGTTGTTAGGAAAAACAGAAAATCAACAGTTTTGGAAACGTCTACTGTGGCAAAATGAAAGCAGCAACAAGCCGTGGAATTAAATAATGGGTTTCGTGAACAGGTAAGAATCAGCTCCTCATTAAGAAACTGGTTGGATTGAAATTGGTTGGAGTTTGAAGACCAAATCCCTGTTGCCAGTTGAACCCTTGTCCAGCAATATCCCCAAATCCAAGTGGAAAAGCTGTCTGGCTATAAGGGACATTTCATTTCCGAGTAACCTCTACAATTCACCTACATGCTTGAGAAGTTGCTGCAAAGACCATGAGGCCATCCTTCAAGATCTCACAATGGTGACCCCAGGTATTTCTGTAATCCTGGACTCCGGCCTTTCATTAACGTTACCCTCTCCATTAAAAGATCAAGTCGAGATTTGAACGTCCGTAACTCCTGCTCTCCACTACACTGCTTGGTAATTTATCCCATGTGTCTATTGCTCTTTACGTGAAGAATAACAATGTAACATCTGTGTTGAATCCAACCTTAACAAGTTTAAAACCATTTCTCCATGTTCTTGTTAAACTTATTTTAAAGTAATACCTGGGAGCAACTTTATTAATTCCTTTCCTAATTTAAAACAATTCTATCCTGTCACCTGTTAATCTTCATTTGCTGAAATGACATTCAAGTCATTCGAAACTCTCCTCATGGTTCATAGCTCTTAGTCCCAGCATCAGCCTAGTTGCTCTTCTCCAGACTTTCTCTAGTGCTGCTGTCTTTTTTATCATATTTAGAGCTAAACTGTTAACAATACTCCTGGGTCCTCATTTATAAAGCTTGCGTACACAAAAAAAGAAGCTTGAAATGTGCGTATGCAACTTCCCACACAAATGTCAGGAGTTATTAAAGAGAACCTAACGTGAACGCTTGCTTATCCATCCATCCATCCATTATCCAACCCGTTATATCCTAACTACAGGGTCATGGGGGTCTGCTGGAGCCAATCCCAGCCAACACATGGCACAAGGCAGGAAACAAACCCCAGGCAGGGTGCCAGCCCACTGCAGGAATGATTGCTTATATTTATGGGAAATGACCTATGGGAAGGGAACATTTCAGAGAAATGGGATAATGATGACACCCTTGGTCAAGTTGGGAAATGCAGCCAAGCCAGCTAACGCATAATAATTCATATCACTAAACCGTTATTATGATATGTGTTGATGTGATAAACATATTATACCTCAGAAGTGATGAATATGAAGTTTCGACATTATTTTAGTTCCCTTTAAAGATGACCAATGCTTTTTCTGTAGAAAGACTTTGGTCTTGCAACAGTTTATATCGGCTACCTGTTGTCACCTTTCAGATAACTGGCGACAGGTCATGAATATCTCAATCAATCTGCCCTACCATCATGCCTGCTGTGCAGGAAGCCATTAACCAACTGACAAGGCGCTTCATTCAGTTTTCATATGGTGTGGTTGCGCATATGTAAAAAATCAGCTTGTGTTTTCCAAAAAGAAGGCAATTTACAGCAGAGTCCATTTTCCTAATGTAGTTGGATCAATTTACTGCACTGATATTGCAATAAGGGCATCTAGTGAGAATGAAGCAGCTTTTGTTGACCATAAGCAGTGACATTCCATTAATGCATAAGTCATCTAATGATGTGACAGGAAAATATTGTGTCTCAATGGCCTGGGGTCCTCCCATATTTCATTTTGTTTTGAGGCAAAGTAGCTTTGGCAGGCATGATGGTGCTGTATGTGGTGGCTGTAAGGTAACTGGCAGAACCCTCAGTGTTTCATATGGCCCATACTAGTCATTGTAAGAGCAGTCACGTCATTACGTGTGCCAGATGATAGTGGCTACCCACTCAGATGCTGGTGCCTTATACCTTTCCTAGATCCCAAGAGTGCAGAGGAGAGGCATTATACTGCCACATATGATCTTGTGCTCTTAGTTGCGGAGCACAGCCATTTACACTTCAACGCAGGTGGCAGGGGAGCTCGACATGTTAGGAAGGAGTGGTTGCTCTACCAGCCATTGACGTTCTGCAGCTTTGTTACTGCATCTGTGTGAGGTTCATTAGCATGCTCCATATATGGATGTTTCAGGGCAGTTTTCGCATATTTACAAGGCGATTGAGATTTGTAAATGATAAATTATGTAGAAATGGGCATACACCAGGTTTTATAAATCTGATGGGTTTTTGGCATACTTTTTTTTTTTTTTTGCCATGCACATATTTTTACACTTGAATCCACACAAAGTTTTATAAGTGAGGCCACAGGTTACCTACAAGTTAAATATAACCTTCCTTGACTTGTACTCCACATTTCATTATACAGTATGTAACCTAATGTGCTATTACGTACGGACCCATAGAAATGTTTCCCACTCCTTACTGAATTCATAACTCAAAGAATTCTGGAGAAAAAAAAAGTGGACGGTGTACCTAAAGAGGCCACTGAGTTTATATTTGAACATTGCAAGAAAATGACAAGACAACAATAAAGAGGATAATGGGGTGATCAGAAATCAAAAAAGCACGCAGTAATTGAAGAGATGTCTTTTCAGACAGGAGCTCACTACAGAACTAACTAAGATGGCAGATCTTCTGGCATTGAGTCCTTCTGGCAGGAAGAGGCAGGTCCAGGTGGACGGACACTAGCGGTGTTATAGCAAAGGGATGAAGAAAATGGTATTAGGACTCAGTGGTAGAATTACAGTCACTAAAGCCCTACGTGCGCACGTGACAACACTTAGACCAGAGTTACAGGAGACACCAAGATCAGACCCAGCAAGGAGAAGACAAAAGAGTCTGATATTAGAAATGGAAAAGTTTTCGGCCGCCTGAAACAAACAGTCACAGCAAGCAACAGGAATGGGCTGAAACAACATGAGAACAAGGCAACAACCACATTTGATTAGAGCAGGTCAGGTTGGGGAGCATGCACTGGTACAGCACGTTGCCGCACCCACTACACAGCGAAACAGCTCAGAATCCTGGTTGGTAACCCCCCTCAGGCAGACACGCAGTTCAGTCTAAGAAATGACCCTCTATCTGCCGCAGCCAGGAGTTACCTGGGTGTCCCCTTGGCCTTGTTCTGCCGCTCGGCTCCTCAACAATGAGGATCCTGTCAGCCAGATCACCCTCGGTGGAATCACACCACATGGCCGTAGTGCCGTAACTGATGCACCCTCACAATTCAGGTAATGTGCCTCATTCGGGACTCCATGTGCAACAAAAAGTCAAATCAGCGGTATCCAAGGATTCTCAGAAGAGACATCTTTGTCTCAGCGTACTTGATAGCATCCACATCTCGCAACCATATAGCAAGACAGAAAGCACTAGGACTCTAAAGACTTGGATTTTCATCCTTTTGCAATGATATCCAGAGTGCCTCACACACCTTTCCAGAAAACTCTTGACTCCCAGTGCTCTCCCAATCTGTCTACTGACTTCATAGGAAGAGTAACCAGAAACCTGATTTAAGTATTTAAAATTATGAAGGGAATTAGTACAATGGGTTGAGACTGTGTCATTAAAATGAGTTCATCAAGAACACAGGGACACAGTTGGAAACCTGTTAAGGGTGAATATCATTAGGACATTTTTCTTGACACACAGACACATGGACCAAGTAGTCTGATAGACTAATTTAGTGACCCTCAAAGCTCAACATGATGTTATTTTAGAAGAGTTAAGTGGATAGGACTGGCAAGCTTTATTGGGCTGAATAACTTGTTCTCATCTGAATTGTTCTAATGTTTTAATGAAACCCTTCCTCAACCCATCTACCACTGAGAATTACTATACCAGTGATCTCATGAACCCCCATGCTCTCACAATCCATCTACTGACTTCATAGGAAGGGTCACCAGAGACATGAATGTCGCTGCCAAGGTAAGTAAACCTCTCGACGAGGTCGACACTCTCTCCACAAATAGACACACTGCTGATGGCCGTGCCCAAGAGGTCATTAAACACCTAGGTTCTTGGTTTTGATCAGGACACTCACAAGCTCAGACATTCAGACTCCTCACTCAGTCTCTCGAGAGCCCCAATCAGAGCCTCCATTGCAAAGATCACAGCATCGTCAACAAAGTCGAGATCAGTCAAGCCAAAAGATCAGAGCCAAAGCCGTGAATTCAGAAATTCTCCTTGCAGAGCTAAAGGAAATGTTTGAAAAAATGACATGATGTGTGGATGGTAAGAGAACAATGTTTGTTCAGGAATGGAAGTTACAGAGTTCAAAGACATGAATGGAAATATGAAAAAACAGAATGGCTGAATCAGTACGGAAACTTACCGAGCTAATGGAGGTAATGGTGTCATTGGATGGAAGGGTAAAGAGAAGAATGGGAATGAACTGGGAACTGAGATGAGATATGGGTTTGTCCGATAGTCTGGTAGATGATTTACAGTACAAAAGGAAATGAGCAAGAATAGGAGGGACACATGACTCACAGTCTACACCAAAAAACATAGACACAACAGTGGAGGTCAGAGTTTATAAAGAGTTTATAAAGCCATCACTGTGACACTGTGAGTGCAATGACATTCTTATTGTCTGTGTTAAATGAAAGAGTTATTTGAGACTCACGGTGAAGATTATATATGAGCTTAGCTATAACATTTATTCAGCATGATTCAGAATCAGAACAACAGTTGAATGTAATGGCATTATTTTATTACAATACCAGCTGTTGCCAACATGTGCCAAGTTAAACGAGTTCTGGCAGTAAGTAAAGGTATGCAGGGAGTATGACAAGCACTGACTAGACTAGGAGTGACATCACACCACCTGAGCATACATGATGTACCAGGCTCTTGGCCAACAAGACTCACCTCACCTCGGTGCTCATGACGAGGTGGTGGCCAGGTAAAACAGGAGCATTGATGACTCCACATTCAAGATACGATTCAGCAACAACTAGTTAGTACAAATCACCACTCTTACCCGTGGGAAACAAACCAGTTTACGTGACTGGAATCACAATCCTTGAACATTTTGTACTGTTTCAGTACAATTTTTTTTGTGTGTGTTAACAGCTTCTTATATTCCAGCTATTCCAGGATGCAACTATCTCTACCATGGCTTGGGATAGTTCTGTAGGAATATGTAAGGTAACAGATCTTGAAACTGGAAATCTGCGCGTTCAGGTTTAATTAAAACACTTTCACAACATAGAAGAGTTTGGAACTGAAGTTGCTGTGCTGCTTCCTCAATGCCCCCCAGTTGCTACTTCACACATCCATGCGTGGCCTCTTCATCAAGGCAGTTACTTCTGCTTAACAGTGAGATGTTATCCAGTTTGCCCACAGAACAGCCTGAATTTGTTGAGTAATGGACTCAATAAAGTATCAAACGCGCTGGCCCATGCTGATTGCAATATGCCACAAATTGGAACACAAGGGACATTTCTGAGGATGAACAAGGATGGTTGGTGTCCAGCTGACTATAGTGGGCCAGTCTTGTCCAAAGTCAAGGATCAATCTTTAACCACAGTCATTCTCTGATTTTTAGCTAAAGGGCATCCAAACTTTGGAAAGATCGACTGACCAATTGTATATAAGAGGGGTATCTCATCACTCTCATCATTTAAATTAAGGCTGAA
The DNA here is from genome assembly GCA_026402145.1 of Polypterus bichir lapradei. Lineage (NCBI taxonomy): Eukaryota > Metazoa > Chordata > Cladistia > Polypteriformes > Polypteridae > Polypterus > Polypterus bichir. The sequence goes on from JANRMT010062835.1 coordinate 14,372,891, forward strand.
AACTCACTACTGGAAAATATGGAGCTTAGAGTTGCTGTGGAGGTGGTTTCACATTGCACTGCTATTGTACTTTTTAATATATATATATATATACTTGCTATATATAAAAGCCTAAGCCTAAAAGTGCAACGATTTTGTGCAGCTATTTTATGTAATGTTTTTATGTCACATTTATTGTCACGCTTTAAATCGGGCTTATTTTAAAACCTACATATACAGTGGGTATGGAGAGTATTCAGATCCCCTTCAATTTTTCACTCTTTGTTATATTGCAGCCATTTGCTAAAATCATTTAAATTAATTTTTTCCCTCATACACACAGCACCCCATATTGACATACAAAAAAGAGAATTTTTGAAATCATTGCAGATTTATTAAAAAAGAAAAACTGAAATATCACATGGTCCTAAGTATTCAGACCCTTTGCTCAGTATTTAGTAGAAGCACCCTTTTGAGCTAATACAGCCATGAGTCTTCTTGGGAAAGATGCAACAAGTTTTTCACACCTGGATTTGGGGATCCTCTGCCATTCCTCCTTGCAGATCCTTTCCAGTTCTGTCAGGTTGGATGGTAAACGTTGGTGGACAGCCATTTTTAGGTCTCTCCAGAGATGCTCAATTGGGTTTAAGTCAGGGCTCTGGCTGGGCCATTCAAGAACAGTCACAGAGTTGTTGTGAAGCCACTCCTTCGTTATTTTAGCTGTGTGCTTAGGGTCATTGTCTTGTTGGAAGGTAAACCTTCGGCCCAGTCTGAGGTCCTTAGCACTCTGGAGAAGGTTTTTGTCCAGGATATCCCTGTACTTGGC
>JANRMT010062835.1:14410161-14430441 GCA_026402145.1 Polypterus bichir lapradei
TATATATATATATCAAGATGCATCTCTTTGTGATTAATGCTTCCTTTATTAAAAAAAAAGCCGGAGCATTGCACTAAAAATTCCTGACCTAGGACATATCAGATTCCTCAGTTTGCTCTCACCGCAGACTTTCATATGTCTTTTCTGTATGACTGATTTTGAACAATGGAAGTAAATGAACATTAAGCAATATGTGCTTTTAAAACAGGAAGTTCTGATCTTTTGACTGATGGCAACACTAAATTCATTCTCTTATTTCTGAAAACAAATATTTGTTTTGCTGTGGGCACAGTGAATCACTAATGCATCATACAGACGAAAAAGGGAAAGTACCTGTCATTGAAACGATCAGAACAGAAATCACTCTGCCTTACAGACTTTGCTCTCTTGGTTTGAACAATCAACCTAAAAAAGATGTCTTTACTCAAGGAGGACTTGCACCATTTACACATATTGCACAGAGACCCAACTGGGAGTTGAATCCCAGTAAAGTATTACATGTAGGAAGTATAAATGTGAGTTTTGAATACACAATGGGAGGTCTGAAAATCGAAAATACAACTTCTGAGAAGTGCCAGAAAGTGTTCAGGAGACATTAAGATGGCTAAGAGAATGTCAGGTTATATAGCGCCTTGATGTGTGGAGTACATGACCAAGGAGATTATGCTCAAGCTTAAAGGAGCCAAGCCTTTTTAGTCTGAGGAAAAAGAGATTAAGAGGAGACCGGACTGAAGTGTTTAAAATTATGAAGGGAATCAGTACAGTAGATTGAGGCAGGTTGGGTCAGGTTGGGGAGCATGCACTGGTACAGCAAGATGCTGCAACCACCAGACGAAAAAAAGCTTGGAATCCCGGGTTGGCAAACCCCTGGGCATACATGCGGTCCAGTCCCACTCTTTAAAAATGACCGTCTACATTTTCTGCTACAGCCAGGTGTTACATGGGCGTTGACCAGGATGAAGTTGAGTGGCTTCCTTTATGCCAGATCCAGGAGTACTTCAAGTGTTACTTCACTACTGGTTTGGTCAGGCAGAAATTCCTTAAAATGTGGATGGTCTGTCCCTGCAGCTCCATGTGTTGGCACCCATGGAACCCAGCCGTGCTGTCTAACAGGACTGCAATTCCCAGCCCACCCTGTGGGTATCCCAGGTAGACTGCCACATATTATGTTAAGAAACATAAGTAAAGTTAGACCTCTTATATCACTGAAAGATGCTGAGAAATTAGTTCACGCATTTGTTTTCAGTCGACTAGATTACTGTAACGCACTCCTCTCAGGACTACCCAAGAAAGACATAAATCGTTTGCAACGAGTGCAGAATGCAGCTGCTAGAATCCTAACTAGGAAAAGAAAATCCGAACACATTTCTCCAGTTTTAATGTCACTACACTGCTTACCTGTGTCATTCAGGATTGACTTTAAAATTCTGCTTATGGTTTATAAAGCCTTAAATAATCTCGCCCCATCTTATATATCGGAATGTCTGACACCTTATATTCCAAATCGTGACCTCAGATCCTCAAATGAGGGTCTCCTTAGAATTCCAAGAACAAAACTTAAAAGAAGTGGTGAGGCGGCCTTCTGCTGCTATGCACCTAAAATCTGGAATAGCCTGCCAATAGGAATTCGCCAGGCTAATACAGTGGAGCACTTTAAAACACTGCTGAAAACACATTACTTTAACATGGCCTTTCTATAACTTCAATTTAACTTAATTTAACTTAATCCTGATACTCTATATGTTCAATTTCCTCATAATAACTATTCAGGGTGGCTCTAAAATCCGTACTGACCCCTACTCTCTTTTCTGTTTCTTTTTCCGGTTTCTTTGTGTTGGTGGCCTGCGCCACCTCCACCTACTCAAAGCTTCATGATGCTCCAACAATGATGGATGGATTCAAAGGCAGAATTCTACGTGACCATCATCATCAAGCCCTTCCGTGAGAACCCTAAATACAAAGAGGACTGTTTCATTTATGTTAGGTAGAATGCCCAGAGGGGACTGGGTGGTCTCATGGTCTGGAATCCCTACAGATTTTATTTTTTTCTCCAGCCGTCTGGAGTTTTTTTTGTTTTTTCTGTCCCCCCTGGCCATTGGACCTTACTCTTATTCTTTGTTAATTAATGTTGACTTATTTTGTTTTCTTATTGTGTCTTTTATTTTTCTATTCTTTATTATGTAAAGCACTTTGAGCTACTGTTTGTATGAAAATGTGCTATATAAATAAATGTTGTTGTTGTTGTTGCTATTGTATTGGAGGGAGAAAACAGTCCCTGCAATTGTTCTCTCCCTGTCCTTCCATTAATATAGCCTCCCGGACTGGTAAGAAGCCTTGAACCATCCTGGCTGGAACACCATCCCATACCTAGTGTCCATGACAGCCCCAAATTAGGATGGCTTACACTAATTTGTGTTTTTTCAGCCTGAAAGGCACTATATAAATAAAATGCATTATTATTATTATTATTATTATTATTATTATTATTAGCAGTAATGGCGCACTGCACACACAATAACGTGCAGTGAATCCACTTGACTTGAGCATTCCTAGTCTTCATCCTCTTTCTCTGTACATTTAGCATTTGTTTGCTCAGAGGTTGATGCGCTTGCTGCTTCCTGAGCAGCTCTTCTTTCCTCCACCCTAGCGGCCCACTTCTTCTCTTCTTTCATCTGCATCTTTTCACATTAAAACTGATTAAGTCAGTGTTTGTGTTGCAATTACTTACTACATTTTCTTTAATTTTTCACTTAAGAAGGTGCTTAAGTCCATGAAGGTGCTTCAATCTGCCTCAAGAATGATTTAAGATATAAAGAGTTAGGGAAAGTTACGGCGAAGGTGGTAGGGATGAGAACGGCGCCCGTATGCATGTGCCGCACGGCCGCCCTGCTGGCCGCTGCCGAGAGTTGATTCTACAATAAAATAAAGTAAAATTAAAAAGAGGAATAACCTTGGAGGTCAATCGTCACCCTGAAAGTGTATAGTAGACGTCACGTAGTATATGTGTACCAAATTTCAGGTCAACAGGTCAAACGATTTGTGAGCTACAGGTGATTTAAAATCCTGGACAAACAAATGAACAAATGAAATGAAAACAAATTAAATCTTTATATATAAAGATTGTTATTATTATTATTATTATTATTATTATTATTATTATTATTATTATTACTTTCCTAAAATCATGGGCAGATGTTGTCTGATGAACCCAGCTATGTTTGCTTATATAATTATTACCAAGCTGTGACAGCAGTTCTTATGATTGTTGGTATCCTCCTTTGTTCTTTGCCCAAAGCAGTCAGCCTCATTGTCACATCCACTGCTAATATTCTTGGAATTCTTTTTGACAGCTTCTGTCACTGCATTTTTAACATGTGGATTAACAAAATTAGTGCAACCTGCCAATGACAGCATTATTAAGTCACGTTACACAACCTCCAGTTTCTGATGGCCATATTTAAGAAAGTTCAAGAGCAGCACTGCATGCTATTTTGAAACAAGAATTTCTTGCCATTTTTCAATGTATTCTGTGCTTAAGCCTGGATTTACTTATTTGGGTTTTGAGTCTTATTTAGCCCAAGACCAAATATCTGAGACATCAATTAACGAAGAGCACCTCCAAATCTGACCATGATTCCATCTTTTGCTAAAAAGAAAAACATCCACCAGATTTGCTCTATGAAATTCTAGTAATGAAGATTGAAGTCCAAGTACTTCATTCCTGAATCAACAACAATGCACAATTTCGCCACACTACCCAATGGTTAAGAAGTTTGGAACCACCAGGACTCTTTCTAAAGTTGGCCTATCCAGCCAAAATGAGTAAAAAGGGAAGATGGGCCTTAACCAGGAAGGTGGCCATGAAAACAATGGGCGCTCTAATCGAGTATCAAAAGTCATCTGCTGAGATGGGAGAACCAGGGCCGGATTTACACATTTCTACTTCCTAGGCCAAAGCACAGTGCCCCCCAAAAGGTTGATTTAATTTAAATCATCCGACAAGTGGACTGCACATGAGATTCAAGATAGACTTGATGAATACCAAAGGGATACCAGAGTTTATGCTACAATACCATCACTCCCTCCCTACATTATTGAGCCTGCTGTCCACACACAAGAGAGATTGAACTGCCAATCAGAATAATTCAGATCTTGCCCAGCACTTCCCGCTACAGAGGTTCACACGCCTGATTGTGCTCGGCAGTCAGGAAATGACTGTATGAGGAGCTTGGTTAACTTACTTGACTGCATGTTCACACAGCAAGTTCACTCCTCACCCATGTCCAGACAGTGCGACTCCTTTTCCAACAGGGCTTGTAAGGTTTGTGCTGATTCTGAGCATTCTACTTTGTCACACTGCAGAAGATCTAATTTGTGCTTACGATGTTTCACTCCAGGGCACTGGAAGAAAAACTGTCCCCATCAGGAGAATCAGGGCCATCAACTGTCTAGTGAGATTCCTCAGGAGAATGGTCAGCCTTTAAACTGAATAGCTCACATTTAGGGGGGGGGGGGGCAGTGTGAGTGGACAGCTAGATACCCTCCAAAATGAATGTAACTGGGAAGATATACGTATATGGAGACTGCCTTGCTGGTGCACAAGAGGGGTGCACAATGATTATTCAGAGCATTCAAAAGATGCAAGCTTTTGACAATCCTGTTATTGTTGGTGGTCATGTACAGCTTCAGGGGACGCTAGATATAGGCTCTATGACATGTACAATAAGTATGACTGCTGTTCATCAGCTTCAGGGTGCAGGACTTTTACCAGAAACAATAAAACCAGCAGAGAACGTTGTTTTGATTGGCTGTGGTGGTCAACGGACAGATCCTGAAGGTATTTATGACTTAGAGGTGTGTCTCTATGGTGTCACCTGTGTTGTTCCTACTCTACTAATACCAGGTCAGCATGTTGATCTCATTTTGGGCACAAATGTCATTAAATATTTGCTTCATCACATGAAAAGCCACAGTGAGTACTGGGACCTTGCTTCAAGAACTGGTGCCCAGTCACACCCTGATGTAGAACAGTTCCTTAATATGATGACCTGTATTGACTGATGGAGAGATGGGACGATGCCAATTAAGGTTGGGACTGTAGTGTTAAAACAAGCTGTAACCCTTCTTCCTAGGCATGAATATTTGGTATGGGGGAAACTCCCTGCTAAGTCCCCTGTTTCTCCAGGCAGTACTGTAATAGTAGAGGCCACGGCACCCAATGCTAGACCACGCAAAATTTTAGTGGGCAGAATCATCACTCCAATGTGGGGTGATAGGTGGATTCCGGTTAAGCTTCTTAATCTTTCAGATAAGTCAATTACTTTGAAACGGAATAGTAAAATAGCTGATGTGTCACCATGTTTAGCTGCGGAGGATCTAGATGTTTTTGAAGGTATTTTTATGAAGACAGATGACAAAAATCTAGACTCATCCCACAAGTGCCATAGCTTCTATTCTGGTACTGCTCCTACTCTTGCTGAGTTTGGGCTCAGTGATATTAAAGTTGAAGGCTGCCAGATCAGAAGATACGTGAAAGAAAAGCTTGTACGACTACTGATAGAGAACAAAGACATCTTTTTGAAACATCCTTTGGGCTTTGTGCATTGTATCCGTTTAACCGATGAACGTCCATTTCGTCTTCCATACCCTAGGGTGCCCCTTGTACATTATCAGAAGTTGAGGCAAGTTTTAACTGAAATGGAAGAAAAAGGCATAATCAGGAAGTCACTGAGCGAGTTTGCATCACCGTTAGTGATGGTGTGGAAGAAGGATGGTAATGTGCGAATTTGCACTGACTTTCGCTGGCTGAATGCAAGAACTTTGAAAGATGCCCACCCTTTGCCACATCCAGCAGACTGCTTGGCTTAGCACAATTGACCTTACTTCCGGATATTACAACATTCCCATGTATGAAGAGGATAAAAAATACACAGCTTCATATCACCTCTTGCTTTACATGAATACAACAGAATGCCTCAAGGGCTATGTAATAGTCCTGCCTCTTTTATGAGGATGATGCTCAGTATTTTTGGGGATCTGAATTTCACTTAGCTGCTATGCTACTTGGATGATCTCTTATTTTTTTCTCCTACGGAAGAAGATGCCCTTTGTAGTCTTCAGGTTGTGTTCCAAAGGTTACGGGAGAATAATCTTAAATTAGCCCCAAAGAAATGTCACTTTATGCGGACGACTATGAAATTTCTTGGTCATATTGTTGACAGCACTGGTGTTTCAGTTGATCCTTCTAAGGTAGAAGCTATTGCTAATCTAACAACACGAGATGTAATGGAAGGTGATGGCTGCACTCCCTCAAATGAAATCATTTTTGGGAATGGTATTTTACTACCAGCACTTTATTCCTAACTGCTCTAGCCAAGCCTTTGTTTGCACTAACAGCGGGTCAGAAACGAAGAGGAAAATTTGCCAAGGACCAGAAAAGACAGCATGTTTTTCGTTCACTCATACCATCTGATTGGACATCAGAATGTAATACCGCTTTTCATTCACTAAAGACACAACTACTTGAATCAGTCGTGCTTGAGCATCCCGACTTCAAAGAACCATTCATTCTTTCTGTACATGCATCCCTTAACGGGCTTGGTGCTGTCCTTTCTCAGCTTGTTCCTGGTGAATGGAAGGCTAGACCAATTGCTTTTGCAAGTAAGACCTTAAGTGCAGCCCAAAGAAGGTATCTAGCATATAAGCTGGAATTCCTGACTTTGAAATGGAGCATCTGTGAAAAATTCAGTCATTGGTTGAAGGGTCATAACTTTACAGTATGGACTGATAATATCCCGCTTACATATCTGTTAACTAAGCCTAAACTTAATGCATGTGAGCAGCATTGGGTGTCCAAGTTGGCATCTTCTACTTTTGACGTTAAACATATCTCTGGCAAACAAAACATTGTAGCAGATGCACTAAGTCGAGACCTCTTTACAAAGTCAATCAGTAGCCGACTTTAAAAAGGAACCATATTGTCAGTTATTACGTGAAGCAGAGAAGGTAGCAGAAGGAACAGTGCAGGATGTGCTGTGAATGACTTGCCAGCCACAACTACTTGGAAAGTCCAGTTCACATCCTCAGCTAGACACTCAAATTAAGTTTTTTTACGACTGCAGTGAGATTCCGTCTTTGTGTCAGTCCTCACACACTTGGGAAAACAGGTGCAGAGTTTAGAGCTATTAGTCTTGCTCAGCATGTCCATCAACTTTCCACTGGCCAGAAGTTTTTTCCTGCATTTACAGAGCAACAATTTTTAACTTGCACAACAAAATGACCCTGTCATTTCCAAGGTGCTACCTTTCGTGATCCGAAAGAGACGACCCTCACGAAGGGAATGACATGGTGCAAATTCAAAGGTTCTTAGGTTGTTGAAACAACGGGATAGGTTAGGATTTCGAAACAACAACTTGTACAGAGTGATTAAAGACCCTGTGCAGGGTAAGAAGAGTGTTCAGTATGTTCTTCCTTATTCGTTGATGGAGAAAGCACTATCTGGCATTCATGATCTGGCAGGGCATCAGGGACAGGCTCGAACACTGTATCTGGCCAGACAGCATTTTTTTCTGGCCTGATATGGAAAATGACATCAAAGTCTGTGTGAAATGCTGTCAGAGATGTGTTTTTGACAAGTCCCCTGAGCCTGTTGCACGAGCACCATTAGAGAGTATCAAGACTTCTGCTCCTATGGAGTTGGTTTGCCTTAATTTCAGGTTGGCAGAAGATCACAAGCAAACATCTGTGGATGTCCTTGTGGTTACAGACCATTTCACAAAACTGGCTCATGCATTTCCCTGTGCTAACCAAACATCAAAGCAAATTGCTAAAAAACCTTTGGGATAATGTATTTTGTGTTTATGGGTTTCCTGAAAGGATACACACTGATCAGGGTGCAAATTTGGAGAGTGACTTAATAGCTGAATTGCTTCATTTGTCAGGAGTATCTAAGTCACACACGACTGCATACCACCCCATGGGGAATGGAGGGACAGAACGGTTCAATCGCACTCTTGGAAACATGCTTCGTACCCTTCGTTCCTCTACGAGAAAAACACTTATGGCCTCAGCAGATTCAGACATTAACTTTTGCCTACAATGCTACAGTGCATGAAACAACAGGATATGCTCCATTTTTCCTTATGTGTGGTCGTGTTCTGAGACTGCCTGGAGATGTTATGTTCAGTTTTGCAGGACCCTGTTGTAGTTGATTATAGTACATACAGTTAGGTCCATAAATATTTGGACAGAGACAACTTTTTTCTAATTTTGGTTCTGTACATTACCACAATGAATTTTAAATGAAACAACTCAGATGCAGTTGAAGTGCAGACTTTCAGCTTTAATTCAGTGGGGTGAACAAAACGACTGCATAAAAATGTGAGGCAACTAAAGCATTTTTTTAACACAATCCCTTCATTTCAGGGGCTCAAAAGTAATTGGACAAATTAAATAACTGGAAATAAAATGTTAATTTCTAATACTTGGTTGAAAACCCTTTGCTGGCAATGACAGCCTGAAGTCTTGAACTCCTGGACATCACCAGATGCTGGGTTTCCTCCTTTTTAATGCCCTGCCAGGCCTTTACTGCAGCGGCTTTCAGTTGCTGTTTGTTTGTGGGCCTTTCTGTCCAAAGTTTAGTCTTCAACAAGTGAAAAGCATTCTCAGTTGGGTTAAGATCAGGTGACTGACTTGGCCATTCAAGAATTTTCCACTACTTTGCTTTAATAAACTCCTGGGTTGCTTTGGCTGTATGTTTTGGGTCATTGTCCATCTGTATAATGAAACGCCGCCCAATCAATTTGACTGCATTTAGCTGGATTTGAGTAGACAGTATGTCTCTGAACACCTCAGAATTCATTCAGCTGCTTCTGTCCTGTGTCACATCATCAATTAACACTAGTGTCCCAGTGCCACTGGCAGCCATGCACGCCCAAGCCATCACACTGCCTGACTCCACCGTGCTTTACAGATGATGTGGTATGCTTTGGATAATGAGCTGTTCCACACCTTCTCCATACTTTTTTCTTGCCATCATTCTGGTAGAGGTTGATCTTGGCTTCATCTGTCCAAAGAATGTTTTTCCAGAACTGTGCTGGCTTTTTTAGATGTTCTTTAGCAAAGTCCAATCTAGCCTTGCTATTCTTGAGGCTTATGAGTGGCTTGCACCTTGCAGTGCACCCTCTGTATTTACTTTCATGTAGTCTTCTCTTTATGGTAGACTTGGATATCGATACGCCTACCGCCTGGAGAGTGTTGTTCACTTGGTTGGCTGTTGTGAAGGGGTTTCTCTTCACCATGGAAATGATTCTGTGATCATCCACCACTGTTGTCTTCCGTGGACGTCCAGGTCTTTTTGCATTGCTGAGTTCACCAGTGCTTGCTTTCTTTCTCCGGATGTATCAAACTGTAGATTTTGCCACTCGTAATATTGTAGCAATTTCTTGGATGGGTTTTTTCTGCTTTCGCAGCTTAAGGATGGCTTCTTTCACCTGCATGGGGAGCTCCTTTGACCGCATGTTGTCTGTTCACAGCAAAATCTTCCACATGCAAGCACCACACCTCAAATCAACTCCAGGCCTTTTATCTGCTTAATTGATAATGACATAACGACGGACTTGCGCACACCTGCCCATGATGTAGCCTTTGAGTCAATTGTCCAATTACTTTTGAGCCCCTGAAATGAAGGGATTGTGTTAAAAAAAATGCTTTAGTTGCCACACATTTTTATGCAATCGTTTTGTTCATCCCACTGAATTAAAGCTGAATGTCGGCACCTCAACTGCATCTGAGTTGTTTCATTTAAAATTCATTGTGGTAATGTACAGAACCAAAATTAGAAAAAAGTCAAAATATTTATGGACTTAACTGTACGGAAAGACTTTACTCTCTGACTTGCAAAATGCAATGAATATTGCTCAGCAGCATTCCTTAAGTGAGCAGCATCATCAGGCACAGCAATAGAACAAAAAGATCAAAGGTACCCATCTCAGACCTGGTGATCGTGTGCTTGTGGCTAACAAGAATGAACGAGGCAAAAGAAAATTAGCTGACAAATGGGAAAGCGCAGTGTTTACTGTTGTGGATGGAAATCCTCAAAATCATGTTTATAAGATCAAGGATGAACTGGGACATGAGAGAGTGGTACATAGGAACTTGCTACTAGATGTTATTTTTTTGCCATTGAACTTCTCAGATGCGGATCCTGAAGAGATTGATACAGTCTCTATGTCTTCGTGCACCTCTTTTGGAGATTGTACATGCAATTCTTTCGCAAATGAAGAAGAAACTAACTTAACTCCCTGTTGATGGTAACCAGGGTCATACTGTATCAGCTATGCAGGTACAGGAGAAGTTACCCAAATACCCATGTCCAGGATGTTAGTTTCTCATTCTCTTGCTGTCACAGATAGTGACAGTTGTCAGACTTCCTGCTCTCCAACTCTGCCCTCTTATCTGGCAAAACGTGAGAAAGAATGTCAAGACAACACTATGCAGAGATCTAATCAATCCTCCGACACTCTGAGTGAAACAGTAGCCTCTCCATTTATACAGCCTGCTTCTTCTGTAGTCCCACATTTACCCTCAGGTGTAGTGTCACATTCACATGCTACTCAACACGTGCATAACCTTGCTTCTACTTCAGCTAGTTCTTTTAGAACAAAAACTGGCAGGGTGGTTAAATTTGTCAACAGGCTCATTGAAACTATGGTTTTCTTAAGAGTGATTCAAGTTCAGTTATTAATCATTCCTCATCTCTTTTTGCTCTGTTTAAAAATTTAATTTCTTTTCTGCTGGGTTGCATACATAAATAAGATGCAGATATCTATATTATATGTTTCTGATACATCCTGTATATTGGCAAAGTGTTATGTGGCATACCAGGCGTCACATTATTCTAAGGAGTTATGAAACCTGATCAACTTCATGTACCACTTAACCTTTTTTTTTTTGAGGGTAACTTTCAAGTTGAACCAGATGACTCAGTTGTCATTCATACTTGTGCCAGATAAAATCAAACCATGTTGTTTGGTGACTAATCAGAAAAGGTTATCAAGATGTTGGTGATTTGCAGGAGGGGTGAATGTAACAGGTGTATAAAATAAAAAGTTTAGTTGTTTGGAGCTTCACCAAATCCTGATAACATTCATGGTGTTGTGATCCTGTTATATTTCCCTACTTTGTTTGTTGTGTTATGTGAGAGGAGGTAAGCACTCTGTTATTCTCTGTATGGTAAAATTGATGAAATTATTTTAAATTGTTTGAGTTAGAGTGGCGCAGTGGGTAGCGGTGCCGCCTCATAATTGGGAGACCTGGGTTCGCTTCCCGGGTCCAGCCTGTGTGGCGTTTGCATGTTCTCCCTGTGTCTGTGTGGGGGTACTCTAGTTTTCTCCCACAGTCCAAAGACATGCAGGTTAGGTGTGTTGGTGATTCTAAGTTGTCCCTGGTGTGTGTGGGCTGGCACCCTGCTTGGGGTTTGTTTCCTGTGTTGGCTGGGATTGGCTCCCATGGTCCTGTAGTTGGGATATAGTGGGATGGATGTTTGAGTTAATTTTTTTTGTATACAACAGTAATTGTAATATGATTTTTGTTTAATTGTTGCTGTTTTGAAATGTTTTGAATGCTTTTCTATTAATTTTGGTTATGTGTTAATGTGAACGCTCAACAGCCTTTCCACGTGGTTTTCTTTTGTTAATAGGAGGAATCACAGAGCTTGAGTTGTCACTTTTTATGTTCTCTGTTTAATATTTCAGGTATGTTATCTATTTTTTTATTCGTATATTCAGCTATGCATGGTTATGTATGTCATTGCAATTTAGGTTGCCCCATATTCATTGTGTTACTGTGAGAGGAGGAGGAATCACAGAGCTTGAGATGTCACTTTTTATGTTCTCTGTTTAATATTTCAGACCATTAATAAAAAAAAAGAGAAAACATCAAGAACTAAAGGGTGTTTGCATTATTCTTTCATGGCGGTTTGTATGGCACGTTGCATATATATCACAACGCAGAAGCTTTGTGGGTTAACCGAATCCAAAGGCCAGGACGCAGCAGTACAGCACATGCGGTGGAGACCAGTTACAGTTACCAGGTTTCTAAACTCCCCCAACGGGACGACATGCAGAAGAGCATCCCAAAGCAACCGCAGGCTCCCAGCGCTGTAGAAGTTCACCGTGAAAGTGAATCAGAAAAGATTGCGGTCATGCTATAAGGGTGGGTGATCCAAGGAACATTATAAATGCGCAGGGCACAGTATTACTTAGCCACTAACCTGGTCACAACCCTGCCTGATTGCTGTGTCTGTGTATAGGAGAGCGGTAGATCACGCTACAATAAATAACCGTGCTGTTCCTGTTGAATAAAGCTGGTGTCGCTAAAGTACTGAGACTCAGCCTTGTGGTTTGGGGTGCATGACAGGGACTCGCACGTTACAGCACATACACACACGGTCACAATACTAGAGTAAACAGTATACGCTCATACGGACGTTGGCTATATGAGTGAGGCACGGCGACTGAGACTGAGCATGGGAGATGATTACCCATAATCCTGCAGTGAGATCACGTTCTGATCACGTGACGCTCGGCAGACAAAACGTATATGCACTACTCATATTCCAAGACCTCGCTCATTTAGCAAATTAACATTTATTAAAAATTTTAGCTTGTCTTGCAAAACACTTGCAGACCAAGTTACTCGCAATCCAAGGTTTTACTGTAGTGTTATTTGTCAGCCAGACCAGGGGTTGGCGCTCTCACCTGATCCCCTCTCCTCTTATTTCTCCTGCAGCCCAGCCGAAGACCCTGACTCTTAATGACATCACCATTGATCGACCCACTGTTGACGTCACTTCCAGCCAACCCTGATGACAACATTTCCACTACCCAGAGTTCCCCTTCCTGCCACATCTTTTTCGATTCCGGCCACCCTGACTCCACCGCTTCCTCCTACACATCATATTTCTAGGGCAGTCTCAATCTATTAGTCAGTTCAGTTGTGAACTCTATTCCTGTAAAGACGTGTTTCTCTTCTTTTGCTGATTTTTTAGTTTTATAGGGTGGCCTTGTGTTTGAGTTTTATTAATAAAAGCACCTGCATTTTTTGCACCCATCCATTGCTGACTGTGTGTGTCTTCATTTGCCGCAGCCCATCCACTGGTTATGTTATCAGTCTGGGTTTAAGAGGCTCCCAAGATGGTTTCTGGGGCTGTGGTGCAGCTCCATACCACAAAAGAGAGATTTTATTTTCAGATTTTTAATAAATTTGCAAATGGTTTCAAAAGCATGTTTTCACTTTAACATTATGGGATGGTGAGTGTAGATTGGTGGGCAAAAATGGCAAATGTATCCATTTAAAGTGAAATGTACAAGACAGTCAAGTGTGAAGTGCTCTGAATCCTTTCTGAATCCACTGTAAATGTCTCCAAACCTTTTTCTGTCTGCTGCCTGATTTTTTATAACGAGACATTTCCCTTTCACTGCGGTGGGCTGGTGCTCTGCCCGGGATTTGTTCCTGCCTTGCACCCTGTGTGGACGGTGATTGGCTCCAGCAGACCCCCGTGACCCTGTTTTAGGATATAGCGGGTTGGATAATGGATGGATGGATGGATTTCCCATTCAGTCTAATGGAGCTTGGCAGAATCTGCCAGGAAGAATGGGATAAACTGCCCATATCCAGATGTGCAAAGCTTGTAGAGTCTTACCAAGGACAACTTCTACAAAGTACTGAATTAAGGGTCTTAATACTGTGTGGCAAGCGGCTGGGGATGCCTGGAAGGACCAGAGGAGGGATTGCGCCTTCTCCAGACCACGAGGGAGCGACCGCCCTGGTGGCTTTAGGGACAATGGGAACAAAGCATAGAAGCTCAACCCTATAGGGGCCTGTGGTCACCGCCAGGGGTAGCCCCAATGTCTGAGGAGCCCAGGCCCTAAGCACTTCCGCCACACCCGGAAGTGCTAGGGGGAAGAAAACCAGGGACACCCAGAGTGCTTCCGGGTGCGCAGCCGGTACTTCCGCCACACTTGGGAGTGCCGGTGAAAGACTATCTGGAGGCACCTGGAGCACGTCCGGGTGGGTATTAAAGGGGCCACCTCCCTCCATTTCATTGGCTGGAGTCGGGAGAGGAGAAGGACAGAGCTTGGTGGAGAGGAGTGGAGGCGGTGAAGATGGCAGTGTGAGAAAGGCCTGGACTTTGGGGGAGTTTGGGGTTGTGTGTGCACCTTGTAAATAATAATATATTGTTAATAAACATGTGTTGGGTGATTTAAAACCACGTCTGCCTGTCTGTGTCCAGGCCGAGCTCCACAACTGATACAAATGAGAGTGTGATATAGCGGGTTCGAGATTTAGGTTTTCAATAAATACTGTAAATAAATTTCCAGCTCAATCTCTGTGGGTGTGAGTGCTTGCAGAGCTGTGCGGAGTTGGTGGAGTGATTGAGACGGGGTTCATCTGCACGTGAGGGTATCGTCTGTCTTCATTGCTTCATTGGCTTCCTGTGGTTTGTGTTTGAGGCACTGCTCTCAAAGAGGAACATAAAGGAGCACCGGACAAGAGAGCAGGATGTGAAAATAGAAGGACAAGAGGGAAGCGAAGGAAAAAGTGGAGAGAAAAACCAAGGCAGCAGCGCAGTAGGAACCAGTATAGCTAAAGTGGCAAGGCAGAGCAGTCAGGGTCCCTGTGGGGAATTGTGAGGAACAAGTTAGGAACAGCACTTTAACATGTTCATGGAACGGGGAGCAACTGAGCACTCCACGAGCCTGTAGATGCTGTTGGAGGCAGTGAGAAAGAATGAGTCTGGCTTGTAGTGTGCCAGCAGATGTGCCAAAGGAGATAGTTGGCAAACGAGCCAGTAAGTTGGATCATAGTAGTCTATATCTCTGCCTAGCTGCAAGAGCTGTTAGAGTGAGCTGGGGGAGATGGAAGAAGAGACACATGCTTGGCAGATAGAAGTGGAAGGAACCCAATGACTGTGGAGTTTTAACTTGAGATTTTACTGCATTCAACCCAGAAGGAATATTGCTTTTTATTGGAATATTTATTTTTTAGCTTTCAGGCACTGCACTATTTATTTGCACAAACTGATTATTTATTTATTTGTCTATTTATTTATTTATATGTTTGTTGAAGAAGATTGTGCTACACTTCTTTTTTGGTATATTTGAATTTTTTTTAATAACACCACCTTCACTTTTTACACCCATCCATTGCTGATCGTGTGTGTCCTCACTTGCCGCAGCCTATCCACTGGTTACGTTATCAGTACGGGTTTAAGAGGCTCCCAAGATGGTTTCTGGGAGTGTGGAGCATCCCCACACCACAGCAGAAAGATTTTATTTTTGGATTTTTAATACATTTGCAAATGGTTTAGAAAGCATCTTTCCACTTTGTCATTATGGGATGGTGAGTGTAGATTGGTGGGCAAATGTATCCATGTGAAGTGAAATGTACAAGTGTGCAGAAAGATGAAGGGATCTGAATCCTCTCTGTATACATTCTAAATGTACCCATTGCAGCCGGGTACAGGAATGACAGGTCACAGAACAAAAGAAAAGTCGGGAAACCAATCAGATAACCCCGGTTAATTAAAATGTTGCAACAAAAACCCACGTCTCTTGGCGCCACTAATAAGCAGCCTCTCGGGCAAAATAACAAAATTATCAAGCTCTTTGCCACAGAATAAGAGGTCAATCCCTGGAACTCCGTCTGCCGGGTCACTCTGAGAGCAAAAGATGCCTCCTTACTAGCAGCCAGGCTTCTTATATCACACAAACTGGAAGGGGAGGAGCTAAGTGCCGTCACTGGGCGGCTTCTCAATGCTGCAGGGAGAGGAGGAGAAGAGAGTGTTAGTGACAGCAACTCTTCTTGTCCCAGCTGGTTATCACATACCTCGATCGAGCCCAATGCACATGTGCGACACCATAAACAGGTAGGAGAGATTGCAAGAATGCTTCCTGAGGTAAATAGGAGGGGTAGGACAGAGCTTGATGGGAGGTGTGGAGGAGAGAATTGTAGTGATTTGTGTTGTGTATTATTATTATTATTATTATTGAATTGCCTGTCTATTGTGACTGTGGTGCTTTGGGCACTATTAAGGAGAAGAAAAGAATTAATATACTTCTCATTGCTTTTACCCTGTGTCCTGGGCGTCTCTCTGTTGGGTTGAAAGGGGCAACAGCGACCCCTAGCATTTACACAGTACATCTGCGTCTGTTTCCATGGCACCGTCCCGGAAATCTCTGCGACAGACCCACACCTCGCAAAGGTCCTCCCTATTGACGTATACCCAATACACCCATCTTAGGCCTTACACTGTTTTCTATGTGTGCTCAGATGGAAACAGGGCTCTCATTGGTAAAAACACAACTGAGTGACAGAAGAAAAAAGCAGAAAATAAATGTATGTGGCAGTACAGGTTCGTCATGACACAAGTATCTTCTCTGTGCTTTCTGCAACCAGTCAATGCTATAATGATCTCTTCAAGAACTTCATTGTCAATGTCAGTTTCTGTAGTCAGTTTAGTTTTTATGAGTATGGTGGCTTAGCCCAACCTTAATCCTTTTCACTTTATCTGGACTTGGGATCAGCAAGGGTAACTAAGGAAAACCGGACAGAGTTACTGCGGCAACAGCATTATATTCGAGATCAAGACATGCACTGGCAAGGCATCCTCTATCATGAGCAGATTGTGGAAAATATGGAACAATAAGCTTCTCTCCATAAACACCAAGGTGAAAGTATATAACAGCGTCATCATCCCAATTCTTCTATATGCAGCTGAGACATGATCCTTCACAAAGGCACAACACACTAAATTGGATGGCTTCATTCATGATACCCACGCCGAATCATGCACATACAACGGCAATAAATAACCACTATAGATAAAGTCTGGACAAGAGCTGCCCAACTGCCCATCAGTCTCAAACTGCAGGAAAGACTTCTGGCTTGGCTCGGTCATCTTATACTAGGGTTGCCAGATTAGAAAATTAGAAATACGGGACACTCTTAAAATCTCTCTCTATATTACTATATATATAAATTTATACATGCCCCCTACACGCCCAGAGTAATATATTATTGTTTGATAAATGTCCATTTGTTGGAATATTCATCACGAAATTTACACTTACGTTTTGGCATCTTGGGATGGATAAATGGATGGATTAGTTTTTAAGTGGGCCGTGGCAAGTAGTAACAACACAGTTTGTTGACCCCGTATGTTGCAATGCTAATACAGAACTGCTCAACAGCGTGGCTGGAAAGCAAAACAGTAAGAGTGTCGCCGTCCTCAGCCAACCATAGCAACTGAACAAGTTGCAAACAGGCAGCAAACACTCATTTCCTCATTACATTTGGGTTATTTTCATCAAGAGAATCCGAGAAAAGAAAGTATAATTACTTATAAAGTTACAACTAAGTACCATAAAAAAGTAGGAAAAATATATTTTTATTATGAAATTTGGAAATTAACTAAATACGGGACATTTGGGTGTCCCTGAAAGGTCAGTATGGGACAGGGGACAAAATTATCAAATATGCGACATGTCCCGTATATAAGAGACATCTGGCAACCCTATCTTATACTTATGGACAACAGCAGATTACCCAAACAGGCCATGGAGTGGGCCCTTCCTGGAAAACACTAACCAGACAGACCAAGGACAACCTGGACATTAATGAAGACCTTCACTTATTGGGTATGACTTGGACAGAAGCACAATTACTGGCACTTGACAAATCTACTTGACATCATCATCCTACAGACCACAATCCTATGCTGCCTAATTACACTTTCTCCTGCCACCACTTTGCAGTTTCCAGTCTCCTTCAGACTGATTGTCCTGCATAGGATATATTCCACCCATGTTTATCTTCTTCCACTCTTGTATCTGACCCTTTGTTCCTACTTCTTCTTAAAATACGTATTTACCTCTGCCACGTCCTTCCTTGTCGCAAAATCTATTACCATCTGACCTTCTTCATTCCTCTCCTTGACACCATACCTGCCCATCACATCCTTCTCACTTTCACATCACTTTCTCTTCTGTTCTTATTCCAGTTTTCTATGGTGATCTGTGCCACCACCACCTGATCAAAGCACCGTGCCGTGCACGTACACCATGTCCCTACATTGATGGATTAAAGGCCAGAAGTCCACATGACCGTCATCATCAAGTTCTTCCATGTGAATCCTGAATACAATGAGGACTGATTGAGGTCATTTATGTTAGGTAGAATGCCTAGAGAGGTCTGGGTGGTCTCGTGGCCTTGGAACCCCTGCAGATTTTATTTTTTTCTCCAGCCGTTGGAGTTTTGTTTTGTTTTTTCTGTCCTCCCTGGTCATCGGACCTTACTTTAACTCTATGTTAATTAGTGTTCCCTAATTCTGTTTTCTTATTTATTTTGTCTTTTTTCTCTTTCTTCATTATGTAAAGCACTTTGAGCGACATAATTTGTATGAAAATGTGCTATAGAAATAAATGTTGTTGTTGTCCTCATCCCTTCTGTTCCCTTCACCAACATGTCCATTGAAATCCGTTCCAATCACCACAATCTCTCCCTTGGACACACTCTCCACCACTTCATCCAATTCACTCCCAAAATATTCTTTCTCATCCATCAGACATCCAATTTGCAGGGCATATGCACTAACAACATTCATCATCACACCTTCAATTTCCAGCTTCATTATCAACACTCTCTCTAACAATCTTTTCACCTCCAAAACACTCTTGACATGCTGTTCCTTCAGAATTACCCCTACCACGTTTTTCCTTACATCCACACTATGATAGAACAATTTGAATCCACCTCCGATCCATCTGGCCTTGGTCCTCTTCCATTTAGTCTCTTGCACCAACAATATATCAGCCTTCCTTCTCTCCATCATATCGGCTATGTCTCTCCCTTTATCAGTCATACTGCCAACATTCAAAGCTAGTACCCTCACTTCCACTCTCCTAACCTTCCTCCTCTTCTCCTCCTGCCTCTGGACATAACCTTTTCCCTCTTCTTCTCTTTCGCCCAACAGTAATTTCCTAATTTCCCTCAGCACCCTGTTGGCTAACAGTACTGGTGGCGATCATTGTTAACTCGACCAATTTGATATGGAAATCTGTTGTCTGCATATTGATCTGACAAAATATTACATGCCCTTCCTGATGTAACCCTCCCCATTTATCCGGGCTCAAAGAAACACACTGGTTTGTGAATCCCCCGTGGGTTTATTTTCTACCTTATGTACCACTGGGCACAAGAAGCCATAAGAGAGAAAGAGATTCATTGATCAGGAGGGAGGACTGGGCTTACGCTCTCTTGCAGCGGTGAGTTTGTCAATTAAAGAGCTGATGAATGTTGAATATCTGAAATTCATATAGCAGGCACTGTAGAAGGCCACTGCAGAGGGCATTACAGCAGATCAAAAAAGATACAATAAAAACCATTTTAGTGGTGGAACAGTCTAAATAATGTCAAATTTGGGTGGTGCGTCTATGACAGAAATGAACAGTTGAGCAGCCAGCTTTAATATGAGTTCAGGTTTCACAAACAGGAGCTGACACCGGATATTAAGGAAAAACAAAAAGGTATGGCTCCCCGCTGAAAAACTTCCCTTACGTTTTGTTCCTGTCCTGCCTACAGCTGTATGTGACAGGTAATTTCAGATGTGGTTTCTTATTTCTCCACTTTATTTTAGATTACATCTGTATTCGCTTTAAACCAGGTCTCAACTGCTCCAACTAGAGTGGGACAGACAGGCCGAAGGTAAAAACTACTGGGATAGCGAAACAAAACAGAGTAACCAAAACCAGTGGGAAAGACTGGAAGTGCTGAAAAGCAGAGTGTCAAAACTGGGCATGTTAGCCACCTGGCATGATAGCGTCCCTTGACTTAAATTCAACAGTTTGTATGATGTAACCTAAATTTTATTTGTCTTTTTAATTCCTTCTGGGCATTTCTTACACAATTAAAATGCTGTGTCAGCTTAAACACCTTAATCCTTTGCACATGTTGCTCCCTGAATAGCAGTGTCTCCCATCTTGTATTTATAATTTATGTTCCTTATGTTGCTCTTTTTTACATTAAACTTCATTTTCCAGATGTTTGCCCAGTCCTCAAGGTGGTCCAGGTCTTTTTGGCTTGTTTTTGCTGCTTCCGCATTGTCTGCCATCCCTCTAATTTTAATGTCATCTGCAAATTTGACAAGTTTAGTAACTATACCCGAGTCAATATCAGATAGATAGATAGATAGATAGATAGATAGATAGATAGATAGATAGA
>JANRMT010062835.1:14436739-14453886 GCA_026402145.1 Polypterus bichir lapradei
TATCTATCTATCTATCTATCTATCTATCTATCTATTATATAGTGCCTTTCATATCTATCTATCTATCTATTATATAGTGCCTTTCATATCTATCTATCTATCTATCTATCTATCTATCTATCTATCTATCTATCTATCTATCTATCTATCTATCTATCTCATTAAAACCACACATAACATGAAATGTGCAATGAAATGCAGCCTATCCTTTCCACCAAATAAAGTGTTGTGGGAGGGCTCTAGTGAGTACTGTTTTTTGATTGGTGAATTATCAGTTCTAAATGTTGTAAAGGTGCCCAGCCATGGCATACATGAATGCAAGAAAAAGTTTCCCAAATCACAGTGCAAAGTAACTATTTTAATTCAAGAAGCTCTGAATTATTTATTTGGCTGACATCTTTATCCAAGGTGACAATTTGAGATTTGTACAATTTTTCCAGTTGGAGCACAGGCAGGTGAAGGGACTTGCTCTTGGTCACAGAGAATCCAGGATATGAACCCACAACTCCAGGGACTGAGGTCCTGATGCTTGACCACTATGCCACACTTTCATCAGATGTCTGATTTTGAACTATCTGCTGTAAATGTGGCCCTTAATGGTCAAAGATTTGCATGGCCTCTAGTGACAAATTAACTCAAAGGTGAAAAACAGCAAAACAAAAGAGCTTCCATCTTAAATGCATTTTCCACAATAACTTCACACATTGTAGCAATAGTCTGCGCAAGCAACAAAAGGAGCCATGACCAAAAATGACATGACTATGACATACCAACGACATTTATTTCTATAGAAAATTTAATACAAAGGATGCAGTTCAAAGTGCTTTACAAGATGTCAAAGTATAAATCACAAGCAAAGAACAAACAAATTAAAATTAGATGAGAATAATAATAAATAAGAGGTGGCACGGTTGGGCAGTGGTAGCGCTGCTGCCTGGTAATAAGGAGGCTGTGGTTTGCGTTCCATGTCCTCCCTGCATGGAGTATGCCTGCTTTCCCTGTCTTTCCCTGTGTAGGTTTCCTCCGTGTGCTCGGGTTTCATCCCACAGTCCAAAGACAGGCAGGTTAGGTGAATTGGTGACGCTAAAATGGGCAAGTGTGTGTGCGTGTGTTTGCTTGCCCTGTGATGAACAGGTACCCATGTTCCTATCTTGTGCCCTATGTTAGTCTGGACAGAATTACAACCCAAGCCCAAACTACTCCATTCCCCGACCACTACTACCTATTCAGAATTAAACCAGAAATCAAAATCAGGAAGAAAACAGTAAGCTTAGACACCAGAAATCTAAGAAGGAACTACGCAGTAAGCTAGATGGTGCTTTAATCCAAATCACAGATACAAAATAAATCTTAGCAGATTTAAAGAGTCGTTCTGATGACACAAGACATGGAGACGTCCAAAATAACATTCCATGTCACCTGAAAATGGGAATCATAACATAGTAGCACCCAATTGCTAAACAAAGTCTCTGCATTGTGTATTAATTAATCATTGTATTCAGAAGACACTATAATGCAAGGAAGCCACACTGAAACTCCTAGAGAAAAAGCAACCCATATTCCCATGAACATTTCTGTTGTAACAAATTTATTTTTTGATAAAATTCTCAAAGTGAACAAATCACAACAACCAGAACACAAAAGAACATAGAAATGAGGTGGTGAACATGTAGTTCTAATCCCAAACAAATAATGTCACTATTTTCCCAACATTGTTGGGCCCAAATAAATGTGGAAAAACTTTCCTTTGTTCATAATGGCATTCAGTTATATTTTAATTCTCTTATTCTTTATGACATCCAGGGGGTCCAGAGTGTGTCCCGTAACTGAGCCTCCCCTTTTAATTTGGTGGGCCTCTCTTGAAGTGACCTTACCAGTCCAGCACACCACAGCATAGAAAATCGCACTGGCCATTACAGAGCTGTTGAAGATGTGAAGGATGTCACTTTCCTCATTTAGGTAACACAGTCTTCTAAGGAAGAGCCTGCTCTGTCCTTTCTTCTATTGTTTCCCTGTGGTCCAAGACCAGTCCAACCTGTCACTAATGTGGACCACCAAGTACTTATAGAAGTGGACCCTCTCTACGTCCACTCCTTGAATTGTGACCGGACATAGAGACTCTTTAGTGTGGTGACAGTCAAAAAGCAGGTACTTGGTTCTGCTGATGTTAAGTTTCAGACAGCTCAACATTCTCCACCTGACTGCTCTCCTCTGTCTCATCCCCTTTATCAATACCCCCCCCCCCCCCCCACACACACACACACCTTTTGTTATATTTATAGTCAGAAATATACAGATTGGAGAGAAAAAAAGGCAGGACTGTTTCTTTTGGTGCTCCAGTGTTGGCTCACATCTCCATTGAACTAATTCTGTGAGGATTTTGTTGTGGCATATTAAAGGGCGCAAATACTTTCACGATCGATTATTTTGTTATTAATATCTGTAATTACTTTAGACCACTTTGCAGGGAACTATTTTCTCTTTGACATTTAAGACTCTTTTTCTGTACACCAGTGTCAAATTGAAAGTAACAATTTAATAAGCTACGTACTGTGTTTTGGAGCCATTCCATCATAGCATGCATGACCACCAGACTGCAGCTTTTTGCTACTGACTGCTAACTTTGGTGTAGAGTCTGCCTGGGTAATTGAGTACCATACACCTGGGCTAGTGTTCTTGTCAGGATGAGTCCTAGTCCATTACCTGCCTGGGAAACCTGGAAAAAGAAAAGCCATGACACTTCTTGACTTTGCCATGAGTTTGGCATGAGAAGCTAACAATATGAGGAGTGTGTTGGCATCCTGGCAGGGGAGAATAAAGGACCCTCAACCGGCCAGGAAGACAACATAATGGGGTGACCAGGAGGGCTCCAAATGCTAGATGGCACTATCCCTGAGCTTCGGTACCCAAATGGACACCTTCAGAACATGCTAGGAATTGTAATGCCTTTGTACTGGGTTCCATGGGTGCTGAAGCGATTAATGATCTCTGCTTTCGGGGACTTCCTCTTGACCTGAGTGCTCCCAGATCTTGGATAATAGGAGTCACCCTGCCTGACCCAGACGAGTCGGAATTGGGTGTGGAGTGTGGACGATGTTCACTTGGAGGAGTGGAAAGAGAGGAAGGAAAGAAGAAAAGAAGAAAAGTGTATTGTGTTTATGCAACTGTTAAAGGGAAGCCTGTATAAGGTACTTTATTGTATTAAAGCTTGCATTTGAACCCAGGACTTGTGTCAGTGTTTTTGTGTCTGGGGTTTGAGGTGCTACGACGCCCCCTGTAGGTCACAGAGGTTATTACATTATTGCAAAGTTTATACAACACTAGCAAAATACCTGCGCTTCGCAGCAGCGAAGTACTGCCTTAAAATTTTTATTAAGAAGAAAAGTAAACCTTTTTAAACTGAGGGAAAATATACCAATAATTATTTGTTAAGGATCTCTTTGTATACCACATTGTGAGTTCGGCCCTCCGGTTGTAACATGACCAAGCTGTGCGCTGAGCTTACTCTTAAGCATGCAACGTACAGTTGGCCGTGTGATCTTGTTTCAAATCTCACAACTTGGATTGCTGCTGTCATAATCGGTTTGAGTTTAATGGTTTGTTTCAATTACGACAGTATTTGTAGGACTTGTGTTGAAGAGACATTCGGCATCTGTCAAGCATTGTAAGTATACAACCGGTTTCATCGATATCTTCACATCCAGCTTTTGAGAGTTGAAACATTCATAAACATCAAAGTGTCCACTACTGAAATCGTCACATGTCAATCTAAGATGTTTAAGAGGCATTGACGGTTGTCGAAAGATGTAAAATATTTGGCCATTTCGGTACACTTGAAAGCGACAACCGAACAATTCAGCGGCAGCCATCAACTCACATGCAGAACCAGAGGTGAAGGGCTTAAGCATTTCACTCTTCTAGTGCTCCTGTGTAGAATAATTATCTCCTGTACCGTCATCAGTCCACACTTTGAACCTGTCCCAGTCATTCAATACATAAGACACAATGTTCCTCCGGATATCAAGAGTGAGCCTGATATGGCCGTGCAATATGTAACACAGAGAATGGAAAAGGCAGGTGCCATCTCCGGGCATGGAAACCGCTCAGTAAGTGACAGTTCTTTGATTGATGGTGATCACCTCGATAGACATGTTAATGGGGGTATGGTTGGAATGATAAAGGAAATGGGTACCTGAACAATGTAAAGTAAGTCTAAAATACCTACACAATAACTATAATTGTAATAAATGAACAATAAAACAGCAAAGAAGCCGTGGATTAAATAAAAAGGCTGTAGTTATCAGCAGGGAGACGTGAATCCCGTGGCGAAGCAAGGAAGGGAATGTAGAGACCGGCGCGACGGACAGCCTTATATAGGCAGGCAGCCAACAACGTGGGAGGCGTTGGGATGGGGAACCCAACGCCGCCTCACACGGTGACCGAGCTGCAGGCTATGGACGTATATATGTACGTAAGTAGGATTCAGCTAGTGTTGGGAACCCGCGTACCAAATTTCTTGAAGATGGGCCCATAAGTAACAAAGACCGTTGAAAAGTTGGAGAATTAGTGACGTTGGAAAGTTCAATATGGCGACTGACAGTGGCGTCATACCACCGAAATAAGTACGTACATTGGTTTCGGTTAGCGCAGGGAAGCCGCCTACCAAATTTCGTGAAGATGGGGCCATGAATAAGAAAGTTCAACATGGCGGACGTTGTTGACCGTTATGACTGTTACGCATAGAATTTCAAAATGAAACCTGCTTCACTTTTGAAAGTAAGCTGTAAGGAATTAGCCTGCCAAATTTCAGCATTCTACCTACACGGGAAGTTGGAGAATTAGTGACATTGGAAAGTTCAATATGGCGGCCGACAGTGACATCATACCACTGAAATAAGTACGTACATCGGTTTTGGTTAGCGCAGGGAAGTCACCTACCAAATTTCGTGAAGATGGGGCCATAAATAAGGAAGTTGAACATGGCGGACGTTGTCGACCGTTATCGACCATTATGACCGTTACGTGTAGAATTTCGAAATGAAACCTGCTTAACTTTTGTAAGTAAGCTGTAAGGAATAAGCCTGCCAAATTTCAGCCTTCTACCTACCCGGGAAGTTGGAGAATTAGTGATGAGTGAGTGAGTGAGTGAGTGAGTGAGTGAGTGAGTCAGTGAGTGAGTGAGTTAGTGAGTGAGTGAGTGAGTGAGTGAGTGAGTCAGTGAGGGCTTTGCCTTTTATTAGTATAGATACAATTGTGAACGAGAAAAAAACACACAGAAATTGGTCAAGAGTTGGGGGAATTCCCCGTATAATACCTGGCGTTGCTGAGTAGTCGTTTTAGACTGAAACGCAGTCGTAAATAGCATAAGAACAAATTCGACAGAGTTTTCTGAGGTGTTTTATAGAGGAGAAATAAGAAGTTAGATGAACACAAAACAGAACTGAGTTGGAAGGAAGTGAAAAGGTGTAAATGACGTTTTCTTCGGTGGAAGGGGACGATGTCATAATTGGAAGCCAGAAGTGCAGTCACTAGCGTGGGACCGGAACTGAGGACACCGATACTGGACGGACGTGACGTCTTTGGCAGTGGAAGCCGGAAGTACTGTGGTCACATGGATCTGAGGTATTTTACGGCTGTTATTCTTCTATTCTTCTGTTGATAAAAGAGATAAGGCATTAATCCTCTGTTCCGCTCCCCCATTGTTCATACTGTCACGGTAATTTGGGCCCTTTGGCTGCCCCCTAAGTGTGCGCATGTAACACAATATACTTTATATTCAAAAACGTTTTTGAATCAGTTGAATATTTTTTGTATGTAAGTTCTTACAATTTGCAAATCCTGGGAACAAATACAATTTTAAAATTAACAAACCTGCATTTGCAGTGGCTACAATTGTTCAAAACAAATGAATCTGCAGTTATTGTGTCAAAACACAGATCACGTTGTTGTGCTTTTTGGGGCAGATCAAGCAGAATTCTAGAGAGAAGAATTTGCTAGAATTAAATCTACAGCAGTTTAATAAATAACAAAAATCAAAATTACTGTCAATTGCCAAGTCTTATCCTAATTGTCTTTAAAATCTGCATGAATGGTCATGTCCAGAACAAGCCAGGGTCTTTCTCTTGTGTCCATAATGATCAGGCGCAGTGTTGTGCTCAATCAGTTCCCCTGGCTAACATAAAAGGTAACAATAAAAACTAAAGCAGAATAATAATAATTTCAAAAATTAAATGTAATTAAGACATTGTTAAATGTGTGAAATGTGCTCATAGAAATGAAGCACAGCAGGCTCAGACCTGTAGTAATGGAATCCAGATATGATTGTGCCTCACTCTCACAGGGGTAAATGCAAACAAACAAAAATACAAATAAGAATAATTTAGAAAGTAGTTGGTTTCGACTGAGACAAAAAGACCAATGACCCAAACTGGGAAAGGTCGGAATACGAATACCCCAAGTCCACAACAAGTCTGAGACACCAGAAAAAATGACTTGACTCTAGTCTTGAGTACGACAGCCCTACTATTGCATTCATCATAAGAGCATAAGAAATGTGAAAAACTAGAGGAGACCATTCAGTCTATCAGGCTTGTTAATTTAGCTAACAGCTAGGCTGTCCCAAGCTTATTTAACTTTGGTCAGATCTCCCAGTGTGCCCTCAGGACCCAAACTCGACTGCCAATCCAAATGTAATATTAAGCCAATCAAACAAAGAGACAACCCTGTAAGCTCAAGTGACTTACTGAGCAACTGACTACAAGGGTGTCCCTTCTTCATGGTGGGCTTGGACCATTTGAGTCCCACAACAGTTAAAACCATTACTAGATTACGTATTTGCATGGTGTTCATTTTAAATGAGTACCTGAGTGTGTCATTAAGGTAGCCAACTTCTTTTTAAAATGGTGTGGAGATGTGGAGAGGCAGTAGCTTTTCAGATGGAAAGACAAAAACTTTCCATTTGACAGTTTCTGTATTTTTCTGAAAACCCATAATTTTTTTTTTGTACTTCTGGCTTTTATGTAATTAAATTTCATTTCTTTCAACTATTGTTTGCTCTGTAATGGCTAGAATATTGCAGACAGGAGCTCACATCTAAACAAATAGGAAATGTTGGACAAAGCTCACCCATGAAGACTCCAATAGTTTTCTTTTTAAAATAGCAGTATTGTGGGTCATCTTATGGCTTTTGCATACTGTACAGATTTCTTTTGTTGTCTAAGAGAAGGAAGAGGAAACAGCAACAAAGCCATTTACTTTTGCTTCAATAGAGAAAATTTTCAGTTAAAGGATAAAAAGATGCTACACTTGACGAGTCCCAATAAGGCCGAATCACATGTCATGTACTCTTTTGTATTATTTGTATTATTATTATTATTTTGTATTATTATTACTCAGATGAAAGGACGTGGCAGAGGTTTGCCAACTGGTCGACCAAACACAAGCATTACATGGTAGGTAACCACCCAAATAATCATATTGCGATTCACACCTAAGAATATATATACAGTATATATATCTATACTAATAAACGGCAAAGCCCTCACTCACTCACTCACTCACTGACTGACTGACTGACTGACTGACTGACTGACTCATCACTAATTCTCCAACTTCCCGTGTAGGTAGACGGCTGAAATTTGGCAGGCTCATTCCTTACAGCTTCCTTACAAAAGTTGGGCAGGTTTCATTTCGAAATTCTACGCATAATGGTCATAACTGGAAGTTGTTTTTCTCCATTTACTGTAATGGAGTTCAGCTGGAGGGGCGGAGTTTCGTATGACATCATCACACGTCTCACGTAATCACGCATTACGTAGAAAGCCAGGAAGAGCTACAAAACGCGCTTTAGAAAACATGCATTATATAATTAAGAAGGCAGCGAAACAATTAGAAGCGAGCGAGTGACATATAAAACCATATTCAGCGGTTCACGTGAACTGACGCAGTGCGCAGACAAAAAGTAACAGTTCCAAAGAGTGCTGAACAAAAACCGAATTACACTGTTATGCTCAAATAGATAAACCACACGCAGTGGCGCGATAGTAAAGCATTCGCCTGTAGCGCCCACGTTCGATTCCCGAGAGGGGATGCACTAAGTATGTACGCGCGCTTCTCGATTTATTTTAACCTTGCATCCCCTTAGTTTGAGACGTATGAAAACGCATGCGGTTAACGCAGAAAGACAGATCACCTATTCACCTATTGAAGCTTCATGAATAATGGATACTTTATTCGCGATCAATGATTGTTTTGGTAAAGCCATACTCAGTGTATTCATTAGATGAACGGTAAAAAAGTAAGAGCGAGGGGACGGTAACTTACTGAAGCACACAAGCAAAACCACAATAGCACGCGGGCTCGATGTACTGACTTGCGCGATCACATTCCAAAAAATATTTCTTTTCAAGTTCTATTTAGTCCATATGAGTCAAACTCAAAGCCCACGGGCCACATCCGGCCCGGCGTGTAATTATATCCGGCCCGCGAGATCATTTTATATACTGTATTATTGTTATTAATGGCCCGGGTATATGAAGCGCTGGTAACACAATAAACTACAGATCCCATAATGCAGCGCTTCAGCTGCCTTGCCGAACACTTACCGCGTTGCTGCAAGTTATTGCGAAGCTAGCCCACACGATGCCGAAGAGAAAAGTTGATTCTGAAAATAGAGCCTTTAAAAACCGATGGGAGGCTGAGTATATGTTTACTGACATTGCCGGTAAACCCGTGTGTCTCATTTGTGGAGCTAATGTGGCTGTACAGAATTTAATCTTTACAACCACTGACAAACACAGAATGTAACTTGAACACAACACATCGTACAAATACGACCCTGATTGAAACAAATAATGATAATCGAATCCTTGATCACAGCAACACTCACAAAGCAATTACTGTATATTGACAATCATGTTACGCTATTTTTAAAATGTTCCCTTTTCTTTTTCATAGCTTCTTTAACACACTACGTCTCCGCTGCGAATATATATATATATCCCGATCTACATACTCTCAAATAAATAAGCCACACACCGTGGCGTAATTGTAGAGGCTTCGCCTCTATCGCCTACATCCGAGGTTCGATTCCCGAGAGGGGATGTACTGAGTATGTCCGCGTGCTTCTCGGTTCATTTTAACCTCGCATTTCCTTGGTTTGAGACGTATGAAAAAATATGCGGTTAACGCAGAATCATGTTACGTTATTTTTAAAATCTTTCCTATTCTTAGCACAAGCACAGCTGAGAAGCTTCGATGCATGTACTCCATAACAAAAAATAACGCATTTAATCACATTTTCAATTCCAAGCAAAGGGGAACTTTTGTCAATGCATGATTTCCTGGTACATCGATTACACTGATGCACACATCACAGCTACAAAAATGTTACACTCGGAATGAAGCGCGTTCCTGATCGGAGGAAAATTTAATTTCAAAAAACTACCCGAGCGAAGCCTTGATAAAAGCATGGTTTTGTGCACAGTGAAAACCAAGCAAAATTAGATGCATTACAGAAAGCGGACTTTGTGGCTCTTACTGGGGATCATTGGACTTCCGTGACCGTTAGTAATTCTAATTACATCTAATTACAAAATGTTCAATGATCACACTGTTTTAGCCTAATGTACAAAATAATTTTGGCTAAGGTTACTCAGAGTTTAAAGATTAAGTTGGTCAAATTACCTTTTATGTTTCTGACTTATTTTTTTAAGAAGAAAAACTGCACTTTCTGTTGAAATTGTGGTTATTATTATTTAAAGACAATACCATTCTGAAAATGTACTTAAAGTACTTAAACTACCACTTTATTTTTAAAGGAGGACGTGAGGAGGGCTTGTGCCTCCTCCAGACCGCGAGGGGGCGTCCGTCCTGGTTCTGTTGGGGACCACGGGTCGAGGGCATGGAAGCCCTACCCTGTAGGGGCCCGTGGTCACCGCCAGGTGGCGCCCCGATGCCGGTTTATCCCATCTGGTCCTCGGCCGGGGCTGGAGCCCAGTCGGGACGCCTTGGAGGACCGGAGGAGGGCGTGTGCCTCCTCCAAACCGAGTGGGGGCGTCCGTCCTGGGTATGCAGGGGGCCTCGGGTACAGGGCTTGGAAGCCCAGCCCTGCAGGGACCCGTGGCCACCGCCAGGCGGCACCCCAGTGCCTAATTATCCCGGGAGCCCGGCACTTCCGCCACACAGGGGTGTGGCCAACGTCAGGTGCCGGGAAGCAGCTGGAGCTCATCCGGGTCCCCATAAAAGGGGCCGCCTCTCTCCAGTCAGGAGGTGGAAGTCGGGAGGCAGCAGACTGAGCTGGAGAGAGAGGACGGGAGGCGGCCAGGAAGGCACAAAGACTGTGGGCCCTGGACTTTGGGGAAATCGGTGCTGGAGGCACTGGGGTTCGTGAGTGCACGTGACTTTATGGACATTTGTATATAGTGTGAAAATAAACAGTGTGTGGTGGAAAAATGTTGTCCGTCTGTCTGTGCCGGGGCCAGCGTTCACAATATATATAGATAGAGAGAGAGAGATTTATATATATATATATAGATATATATATATATATAGAGAGAGAGAGAGAGAGAGAGAGATGACAACAACACAATCAATGACAAAACAATTACATTAACAATCATGTTACGTTATTTTTAAAATATTTCCTTTTCTTTTTCATAACTTCTTTAACACACTACTTCTCCGCTGCGAAGCGCGGGTATTCTGCTAGTATATATATATATATATATATATATTGTCGCAGATAGCTGGGGTAGCGAACCGGCCAGGACGCCCAGGAGGACCAGAGGAGGGCTTACACCTCCCCCAGACCACGTGGGGGCGACCACCCTGGTGCCTTTGGGGGCCACAGGTACAGAGCTTTGAAGCTCAACCCTGTAGGGGCCCATGGTCACCGCCAGAGGGCGCCCCAATGCCTTTGGAGCCCTGGACCTCAGCACTTCTGCCACTCTCAGAAATGTTGGTGGGAAGAGGATCGGGGACAGATGGAGTGCTTCCCGTTGCACAGCCGGCAATTCCGCCACACTGGGGAGTGCCGGTGGAAGATTGCCGGGAGGGACCTGGAACACATCCGGGTGTGTATAAAAGGGGCCGCCTCCCTCTGTTTGTTGGCTGGAGTCAGGACAGAAGGAAACGAGGTCTTGGAAGAGGCGGCCTGAAGAGAGTGAGGCATTTGGTTATTGGCCTGGACTTTTGGGGACTTTGGGGGTTGCGGTGCACAGTTGTAAATAGGGATATGTATAATAAACTTGTTGTGGGTGAATCAACGATGTCCGCCTGTCTGTGTCCGGGTCATCCTTCACAATATGTATATATATATATTGTAATAAGCTTATAAAAAAAGCACTTGCACAAAAGGAAAAGATTTGGGGACTGTCCCCGTATAATATCCGTTGGACAAAGGAAAAAAGCAAAAGACTTGGATTCTGATCAAAAAGGATATACAGCAATTGACAATCGGTAACAGAAAAGCTGGTGTTTATAAGTTTATATTCATGGACAAAATGGAGGACGGAAATGAGTTGGCAGGAGATGATAGATGGATAGGACATCAATAAAGGGGGACTGGAAGTGGTGTAATGGAGGAAGTGATGTCATCAGATGGAACTGGAAGTATCATCATAGAAAGGAGCTGAAAGTTTCGTTATTCGAAGGTGCCGGAAGTGACGTCTGGGAACCCATCTTAGAACCCAGAAGTAAGGTATGTTTTATTTGTGTTCTTTTTGTCTGGCAAGAGAGAGAGAGGCGTTAGTACTGCAAATCAATCCCTTGTCTTGTGATGTTTCACTCAGCTTTGGGCTTGTTGACTAGCTCCTAAGTGCACGCATGTGACAATCTATCTCTCTATTCTAAAAAAAAATCTTGGAAGGTTGGAGGGAGACAAGATGTGATTTTCTCAAGAGAAACAAAGAGTAGACAAAGTAGAATGTTGTAAAGAATTAAAAAACATTGGTGTGATAAACATACAGAGCAGGTTAGAGATAATGAAAGTATGAAAATTTGAAAGTCTCAAAAACAGGATAGTGAGGATCGCATTAGCGCAAACAAACGGAAATTATTACTCTGTGAAATAATGGAACAGTGAAAAAAGATCGAATATGTTGTTCGGATTTAAACTTTAAGTCGGAGACTTGTAGATCGTCTAATTCGTGTTGCCATCAGGGAAAAAAAAGTAGTGTTTCCTCCCAGTGAAGAGGCGTATCCACGAGAATTAAAAGATTTGTTGTTTGGTGAAAGTGAAATCCCATGAAAGAAATAATTTCTCGTTTGCATAAATGCTATTGTCAGACACATTCTTGTGGAGAGAAAGAAACGATAGTCACTCACGGGCAGTTATACATTGTGTTGTCATGATGTAATTCCAAACACGGAATCAAAATTCAGTGTGATATTGATGAAAAGGTAAAAGTGAAAAGAGATTCAATATATGGACATAGGTGATATGACAGAAGTGCACCTCTGATCAGCAAGCCAGCAGCTGATTGAGCAAAAAGGAGGTAAAACAAAAACTGTATTTGTTTCCCATCATATCACCATTTAAGAGGGGGCTTTGGAGGAGCGACTGTGTCTCCTTGGGATGCATTCAGCCCCCGTCTTCACAACAGGAGCGGCAGAGATGTGAAGTAGTTGGTGCGTAACACAGGCCGGGGGAGCAGGGGGATGGGGGGGTTGGCAAACAAAGCGAGCAGGTGGCAAAACCCCCTAGTATATTTAGATATATGTACTGTACATATATTAGCATAAGGGACAGTTTAACACTAGAATCCCTGAAGCCTATAAAAAAACCTCATAATCCCGGGCCACCTTAAATTCCTTCGCACCTATCCATCAGCGTCTTTTGTGTTGTAAATGTGTTGATCAGCAGAAGCAGCAAGCAGCCTGCTATCCCATCAACCCCCATCGCCAGAGCTCAAGTCGAAGAAAAAGTTCTCCCAGCTCAATCTCGTGTAAGGTCCTTGAGATGCATAAGGTAAATAATCTATTGTTATTTGGAACACGTGCATTTCATGTGTGTTCCATTTCTACAACAATCTAGGTAAGTGTAGGATGACAGGAAATGCCAGGCAAGAAATGTTAAACACATACCTAACACAGAAAATTTTTTCACGTTATAGTACTAATGACAAAATTTTGACAAGAAGTGCATAATGTGTGAAGACCAAAGTCCAAATATCAAATAAACGCTTTCAGAAAAGGTTTCACATATAACAAAACAAGTGCTCTTTTATTCCAGAATATAACTAAAGAAAAAGAAATTGAGTTAGTCTACAACGCTGACACGACCGCTTGGGTGGTGCAGCAGTAAGAACTGCTGACTTATAATCAAGAGGTTGTGAACACACATAGTTTTGTCATTTTTCATTTAATGCAAATTATTTGTGTTGAGTTATTTGTATTGAGTAATACCCTGTTCCTTACTCTTTTAAAGGACTGAGAGTTTTTATTTCAGGTAATATCTGAAAAGAGCATAGACTACATTTAAATAGCCAACTATTACAATTCATTGGCATTAAAGAGGAAAAGCATTGTTGACACATCATATACATTAGTGTGTAACGGCCGACCCGTTACCCAGCCGGCAGCTACACCTCCAAGACCTGTGGCCTGGATAAATTACTGAGGTGGATCTTTTAAAATCAAGCCGTACCTCTAACAAATACAATTTTTCCCACAATCGACGGATTAAACATAGGCACACAAAAGCAGATATGTAAAATTAAGTGAATGATTATATTAAATGAAATAATAACAAAAAATACAAATTTCATCACACAAAAAAATAAGTATATATATATATATATATCCCTCCACCAAACTAACAACGTGACACCATATATACAATAAACAAAACCCTCCCTTGTCCCAGTAACATATAACAAACATAAAACACGAATAAAGATAAATGGATACGGAAATGCCAATGACCGTGAATTTGAGTCCGAGTATAAAACTGTCCTGATTACGGATGATAGTTCAACAGATAGTTGATGTGTTTGAATTTCCCAGAAACAAAAATGGAGCAACCTCACTGTGAATCCTTGGCATTTGGTGGACAATGTAGTTCAACCGCGGGGTCTCTGGCGATGATTGAATCGATGTAAGTCCGGCTGATCGAAAAATAAACAGGATTCCAAAGTGCGATGTAGAAAAATAGCAGGTACTGGTGGTTCGTGGTAATGAAATGTAATCTCCGACTTTCTCCTTCTTTCTTCCCCTCTGTTCCCTCCTGATTGTTTATATAGTAATGAGCCAGATGTAATTGATTGATTGATTATAAACAGGTGCTTTCCATCTTGGGGTTGCGGTCTCCCTCCATCATCCGTCTCCTCCGTACTTACGGGGACGACATTCAATGACACACAAATGATAGACAGCAAACAGGACGATGGAAACAAAACGCACTCAGTACAAACATTGAAAACACTATACTATGTAGCCCCGCTACAGGTGCACCAGCAAAAATACAGTACATTTTCATGAAAAAATCCAGCGGAAATGGAAACCATGGATACTGAAGCATTGGTGTTATGGGAAAAATGAGGTTAGGTTCCTGCATGATAACAGCTCGAGTAACTGGAGTGGGGCGATGGGGTTGAGTGGATGCACTGACCCACCACTCTCGTCCCTCAAGGCTCGCTAATGATCCAGCCTGTGGTTCAGAAATCTTGCAAAGACTTTTCTTCCTCTATGGTCAAGTGCAATCACCTTCTAGGTACTCCTCAAGGCTCAGTAATGAACCTCCAGCAACCTTGTTACAATTTTTACTTCCTCTAGATAGTCAAGATCGATTGTCTTCTAGGTGCAAAGTGACCAGGGTTGGGGGCCGATCAAAGGACCTCACCAAACTATCCAATCAGTAGTAGCGACAGGCAGTGTGTCCAAAGGGCAGGGACTTAAGCAGTACGAGCTTATCATCTGCATTTACTGGGATTTTCTTGGTCATAGGGAACAATTGCAAGCCCCGGTTCCAATCACAAATGGGGTTCAACAGCTTAACCATACCTCCTGTTGCCAAGCAGATACACGTTGATTCATCCAGAGAAGAGGACGTACAGCCCCACATATCTAACAGACCTGTTAGTGCTCAATCTCACGTGTCACTGCTGGACGATAGGCTTCTCAAAATAATTTTTCTACTGCACATGGTCACGTGAGTAGACCGCCAGTATCATGCACCTGCACTTATTTTGAATTACGCCTTCTTGGTTAACAATTGAAAGCCCGGTCGCCTTCACTAATGGAGTTCAACGTCTTACCCATGCCTCTCAGTGGCAGGCAGACACATGTTGATTCATCCAGAGAAGAGGACGCACAGCCCCACATATCTAATAGACCTGCTAGTGCTCGATCTCACGTGTCGCTGCTGCACGATAGGCCTCTCGAAATTATTTTTCTGCTGTACATGGCTGCAAATAAATGTGAGTAGACCTCCAGTACATTGCACCCACACTTACTGGGAATTTTTCGTTCATGGAGAACAATTTCAAGCCTCAGTTCCCATCACAAACGGCTTTCACGCCCCTCTTGACACCAGACAGACACACACATGTAGATTTATCTAGAGTAGTAGACACGCAGCCCAACACATCTAACAGACCTGTTATCAATCTCACTTGTCGCTGCTGTGCAATAGGCCTTTCGAAATTATTTTTGTGCTTCACAAGACTGCAAATTGTTGTGAGTAGACCGCTGGTGCCATAGAGTACCTAACACCTTTATAATAGCAGATAAGCAAATTCGATTGCAATAATATTTTGTAGCTACTTTTGAGATTTTTTTTTCATGTTACACACGTTATATGCGTAATGTGTATGTCAAGCTTGCATTTTACTGCTTTATCATTGAAAGCTAATATGTTAATACAGCATATGCTGGCTTCACACATTTTGCCAATATGTGAATGCATTGTCCTTCTCTTACCCTGAATGCACATTGTGTTGAAGCCATTAATTCCATTTGTTAGTGCAGAACAAAAACAAACGGAAAAGGTTAGAGATGACGTTTTTGCCTGTTGTCTTATTTATAAGTATAAAAGGACTCTGCACACACTGAATAGGATAACCTTCAAAAACGAGGGAGGAGTACTTCCTCATTCTTGATGGGCAGGTTTAGATTTTTAGTGAAGGCTATTTTGTAGTTATTCATTTTAAAATAATTGCAAAAGAGTCATGTTAAGGGGATAGGCTTAGAGATATGCAGGTGGGAGAACCTGTGGTGTCCTGGATAATGGGCAATCTGTCTGGCAGACCCCAGTTTGTGAGACTCAAGAAGTGTGTGAGCAGCACTGGAGCACCACAAGGACCAGGCCCGTCTGCTCATCTCTGCACTCTGTACACCTTCAACTACAAATATAACAGCAGGTCATGTCACTTACAGAAATTCGCAGATGAGTCTGCACTTATGGGGCATATTGATAGAGGGGATGAGACAGAGGAGAGGAGTCAGGGAGAGATCTTCACTTTTTGGTGCAAAGAGAATTGTCTCCAGCTTAACATCAGTAAAACCAAGTAAAACCAACTGTTTATTAACTTTCTTTACACCAAAGAGCCTCTATGTCAGATCACTATTCAGGGAGTGGATATAGAGGTGGTCCACTCCTACAAGTACTTGGGGACCACATCAACGACAAGTTGGACTGATCTTGGAACACCGAGGAACTATAGAAGAAAGGGTAAAGCAGGCTCTTCATCCTTAAGAGATTGCGTTCCTTTAATGAGGGTAGTGATATCCTTCACATCTTCTACAACTCTGTGATGATCTATTATTATATAGTGCCTTTCATATCTAACTATCTATTATTATTATTATATTTGTACCTTTCATATCTATCTATCGATCTATCTATTATTATATAGTGCCTTTCATATCTATCTATCTATTATTATTATATAATGCGTTTGATATCTATCTATCTATCTATCTATCTATTATTATATAGTGCCTTTCATATCTATCTATCTATTATTATATAGTGACTTTCTTATCTATCTATCTATCTATCTATCTATCTATCTATCTATTATATAGTACCTTTCATATCTATATATCTATCTATCTACTGTATCTATCTATTATTATATAGTGCCTTTCATATCTATCTATCTATCTATTAGATAGCCTTTCATATCTATCTATCTATCTATCTATCT
>JANRMT010062835.1:14489133-14499376 GCA_026402145.1 Polypterus bichir lapradei
ATCTATCTATCTATCTATCTATCTATCTATCTATCTATCTATCTATCTATCTATCTATCTATCTATCTAAATGATATAGGCTTGGGTATAGTTACTAAACTTGTCAAATTCGCAGATGACATTAAAATTAGAGGGATGGCAGACAATGCGGAAGCAGCAAAAATAAGCCAAAAAGACCTGGACCACCTTGAGAACTGGGCAAACATCTGGAAAATTAAATTTAATGTAAAAAAGTGCAAAGAGCTGTACATAAGAAACATACATTATAAATACAAAATGGGAGACACTATTATTCAGGGAGCAACATGTGCAAAGGATTAAGGTGTTTATGTTGACACAGCATTTTCACTGAGTAAGAAATGCCCAGAAGCAATTAAAAAAACAAATTAAAGTTTAGGTTACATCATAACAACTGTTGAATTTAAGTCAAGGGACTCTATTCTCAAATCATATGGTGTAATGGTACCTGTCTGAGCCTGAGTCATGCCTGGGGGCTAACATGCCCAGTTTTGACACTCTGCTTTTCAGCACTTCCAGTCTTAGTCTTTCCCACTGGTTTTGGTTACTCTATTTCGTTTCGCTATCCCAGTAGTTTTGACCTTCGGGCTGTCTATCCCACTCTAGTTGGAGCAGTTGAGACCTGATTTAAAGTGAATACAAAAGTAATCTAAAATAAAGTGAACAAATAAGTAACCTCAGCTGAAATTATTATATAGTGCCTTTCATATCTATCTATCTATCTATCTATCTTTCTCAGTGTTGTGCTGGTGCTTCCTCAGCTTGCCTTCTGCTGTCTTTTGCTACTTCATAGAGAAAAGGCCTTACTCCTTCTGGCCCAAGATACTGAAACTTCCTTTTTGAAGTCATGGCTTGTCAGCCTCGTCAGACTATTGGCACACAGCTTTGCCTTGA
This sequence comes from Polypterus bichir lapradei, assembly GCA_026402145.1. Classification (NCBI taxonomy): domain Eukaryota; kingdom Metazoa; phylum Chordata; class Cladistia; order Polypteriformes; family Polypteridae; genus Polypterus; species Polypterus bichir. Next base: position 14,490,046 of record JANRMT010062835.1, read on the forward strand.
CAGACTGGGTCTCCGCTTCTGGTCCACAAAGAGAAGAGAATTTCACCACTTCATTTTCTCATGGAGAAGGGCGGCTCACGGCTAGTCATTTTCTGAGAGAAGATTTTAGAAAGTCAATTTTGAGAATGTGACTCTGTAAAGAGTCTCAGAGTTCTCTGCTCTTTTTGTAATACTTGTACTGTTGTACATTCAAGGTAATAAACACAAGCACTACAAACAGCAATACACAAATTAAGCCTCCTCCCTTTAGTCCCGATACTGGGATACATACACCAGGCACTGTCAGTTAATGGAAGTAGGCAAACTAAAACCTCCCTTTAAACTTCAATAAAACGGTCATTGCTAAAAGCTACAAACCAAAATTAAACACAACTGTTACATGTAGTGCCACAAAGCCTCTTGGGACATCAGTGCTGTCCATCACTACACAATATATTATATATGTGTGTGTGTATGTATATACATACTGCATATGCATATATATATATATACAAACACACATGCACACCCACACACACACACATATATATAGTACCAGTAGACCCCTGCAAAGTCGCAGTTCAGAGTTCGCAACCTCAGTCATTCGCAGATTTTTCCATAGAACCTAACTTATAATTGTAAGCGGAAACCACAAATATCCTCCACAATTTGTATGGCTTTTTTGTGGCAATACTGTACTGTAGAGAGAACAGGAAGCAGCTGTAGAGAAAACTGCGACTTGGGATGGTGAAAGTAGCCAATAGAATTTGAAACTGCAACTCCCAGCAGTCCCTGCAGTGGCTCTGATTGGCCTTCTGCTGCGGGTGCTGAGGCTGTTGAGGTCAAAGGATGTCAGTGCGGCTTTTAAAAAGGGGGCCGGTGACCAAAATCAAAAAAAAAAACTTTTGCAATTTGTGTTTCAAGTTCCTGTCTGTCTGCCTTCTGTTGGGTTACCTGTACTTATCAATTTTGTCCTGGATAGTTTTGTGCGTCTGGATTGTCTGCCGTCTGCCTGTGTACATGAGGACTGTAAGTGGATTCATGGCCATCCTGCAAAGAAAGGAGCGCTCCTGAACCCGTCCACCCATCTTCACCATTTCAGGAACTACCGATAGGACTATCTATACATTCCCATTCAATGTGCGGATCCCTGGACTATCTATTTTCACTATTACATTTCATCAGTTGCCATTTTTCATGATTTACTGTGTGTGTTTTGTTTGTGCTTTGTTATATTTAATGTGTAATCGCCGTAAGGGGAACAGGGGTGGTATCGTTGTTTTCTTATTTCATTTGTTTTCATTACATTCTTTATTTGCTGTTTGATTACTGGTTTGCTTTGTTTTTGTCTCTGTTTGTGAGTGCCCGCGGGTCGGGTCAAGGCTGGGTGCGTCCCTGGAATCTCCACTATAAAAATAAATTAATCACTGTCTTCTCGATTGTGTCTTCTCACGCGACATTGCACTTACTTAAAAGCCTGAACAGTACCTGCCATTTTTGGCTGATTGCTTTGTTTCTCTTTCCTTCCCCAGGTATTCTCTGCTCTTGTTGGGGCTTTGATGTTTGTCTATTCTTTAATCGATAACTAACTGCATACTGAGCTCCTTTTACTTCTGAAAGAGACATGTTTGTTTGAAGTGTATGAATAAAATTCCTGTCTCTACAATCTCCTGTGTTTCTGTGCAATTTTGTGACCCAAGCGTAGTACTTTGTACATATTTTTCCAGTAGTTTTTTAAATAGTTTTTACAGTTCATTAGCAGTGTTTAAAATGATTAGTGTTGCAGTAATTGTGATGCTCTTTGCATGAAAAAAAGTGTTCCATTAAAATTTCACTTTTTTTTTTTGTGAATTTTGACATTTACTTAAAGTGCAGCTAAAAATTATTTGCTTTCCAGTATGCCTTCCAAGTATGTGGCAGTTTAAGGGTTAAAGCCCCAAGATGCCACCAGAATGAGCTGCACCTTCTAAGGCTTCTGGCAATGAAAACGCACTTGCATGGATTACAGTACAGGTAGTCCCCAGGTTACGGACACCCGACCTACGACATACTAACGGGGCCGCAGCTGCGACGCATGCGCCTCAGCAACTGCCGGTCTGGGGACGCTGCAAGCGGTGGCTGGACGGAGACTGGAGGAGGGCAATTTCGCTGCTCATGCAGTGTAGTCTCCCTCGGCCGGCTCCCGGCGGCAAGCTGTTTCACTGCCTGCCCACCACACACGGCTGCCCCATTTGTTCCAGGTGGGCAGCTGGTAATGCTGCAAGCGGTGACCCGATTGTGGCTAAACGGAGGCCATTAAGGATGAACAGGGTGGCGGGGGGTAGTATTGTAGTGTGCCTCGGATGGCTGCGTGTTGAATGGGGACGGTGGTGTTGCAGACGCAGCAGGCAGCTTGCTGTAGTGGAGGTGACTGTGAGGTGGGCTGGTGATGAACCGCCCGTCACTGCCCCCATTCATTCTCAATAGCAAGCCTGCTTGTACTGTTACGCACATAGCAGGAAGTTGTCTCTTGTCAGTACAGGGTAGCCCAGATCTAATTATGCAGATCCAGATCATCTGAATGACTTTGATTTATGCGGGGACGATTCCAGTTTGGCATGAAGACGATTCTTCATGTCGTCGGTTCGCACACTTCTCAATGGTCCGGGATTTTTCAGGTGATTTTCTATGTAATAAACTGAATAAGTTATAGCGTAATGAAAATTGCATAATTATATCTAGCCCACCCTATACATCAGACGTGCTGAGGACGGGTGCCTTCCTGCTGTGATAGCGTGTACAGTGCTGTACAGAAGAGCTCATGTTAACCTTTTGTCTTCACCCTTCAAGAATGTCTCTGAAACACAAATCTGATGCAAGTGCTGGTGATACAGTAAAGAAGAGAAAAACCATCACCATTGAAAATAAAGTAAAAATAATAAAAAAGTTGGAAAGAGGTGAAACTCCATCATTCATTGGCAGGGCACTTGGTTACTGTCGGTCAACAATAGCATTTATTAAAATAATATACCTGTTCCGACTTACATACAGATTCAACTTAAGTACAAACCTACAGTCCCTATCTCGTACGTAACCCGGGGACTGCCTATATATATAGCTGTAGCATCTGTATTTTACATTTTAGCACTGCGGGAGACATAGCAGTACAGTATACGAGTTTACCTTTACATTCTTTATTTTTAGGTAATGTATTAAGCTGAGTTTGAAATTAAATTAAAGTGTTTTGGGGGCATATTTAGGGTTTAAACTATGAAAATAGGCATTTTTTAACCACATCCAAAATTTGCAGTTTTTCACAATTCACGGGTGCTCTAGGAACGTAACCCCTGCAAAATCAGGGGGTGTACTGTATATAGTAATGGCTCCTGCTTGAAAAAAAGTCTCCAGTAGTATTATAAAATCTCCATGATGAAGGTAATTTGATAGAAGAAAGAAAAACACAAAGCTGAAGGAAGAAAATAATGTATCAAATGAATTAAAACAGATATGCAAAATGGTTCCCCTTTTTGTGCTGAGAGTTGTGAAATCAGTTTTGTGCAAGTGTATATTATGTGTAAGACTGAAGAGACATTGTGTTCACAACATACGTAATTAAACAAACAGCTTTAACAACAAGAAAGGAGCAAAGCCCTGTACAACAAAACGATTATTTCTAAGGAGATTACTGCAAGTTTTGAGGTTTCATTTCATTGCAGCAATCCTAACGTCTGGGTCAGTGTGTTCTTGGAGTCCTTTATTTGATGATTTACTTCACTCTTCCATCCCACGCTCCCCATGTCTGACCAGTTTTGCCTGTTCATGCCCAAAGGGACATGCAGGTTAAGTGTCGAATCTGGCCTCAGTGTGAGTGTGGGTGTGTGTATAAGTGAGCCCTGACATGGACTGGCCCCCCTTTCTAAGGCTGATCCCTGTTTTGTTCCCCGGCACTGCCAGGATAAACTCTGTTCCCCCTGCAATTCTGAATTGCGTTAAGCGGGTTTGAGAATCTTTATGATACTTTTTCTAGGTTTAGTTTATGCGAAGGATGTATAGACATGCATAAATCCTGGTTTAAACACCAGATGTCTAGCTATATTTTGCATGATCCTTATAGAAAAGAATCTCTATTAAACAGCAAAAAAAAAGGTTGCCTTCAATAGGCACTTGGCGTTGGCCAAAAAACTGCGTGAGCAAATGTGGGAGAGGCACCTGAAAGCGATAACACCTTCACCTTCTGGAGAGCGAGCATATGAAACAGGAGAAGGAAATGCAGTGCACGCACACAAGTACATACGCACTGTCTGAAAACTCAGCAACCGAATGGGAGCTGACGTACCAAACTGTCTTCTACAAAATTCAAGTCTAGATTACACCGAAAGTATCCTTCACTCTCTGTATAGCCTGAAATGCCTTGTTCACTCCATGATGTCTCGCCGTGTTAAACCCAGAACTGGTTAAGTGGCTCAGTGGTTGGTGCTGCTGCCTCACACCTCAATTCCCAGTTACATTAGTATCTACATGTAGTCTGAACTTACTTCCAGCTTCTGCATCAGCGTTTACCAGGAACTCCTGATTCCTCTAAAATCTAAAGGATGATGAATTTGCAACTGTAAATTTGTACTGACAGAAATGACTTTAGAGATGTGTGGCATTGTCCTCTGCTATGGATTTAGTGTACTTGATGTCACTTGTATTGGCTCCAGCTTCCCATGTCCTTTCAATGGAAAAGCTGGTTCAGAAAATAGCTGAATGCATGGAATTAATGAGACAATGATGTTATATGGATTGATAGACTGGCATATGTGTTCAGAAAAGGAATGATAAGTGGATGGATAGATGAATGGGTTTAGGGTGGATGGGTGGATCCAGTAAAGGCTATGATTTGGCTTCTGTTTTATTATTTTCTTCTTTTGAAATTTTGCTTTTTGTTTTTAGGGTTTTAACATGATCTTAATCTGAGTCTGCATTTTAAAAATGTATTTCCACTAGCAAAATACCCGCACTCCTCAGTGGAGAAGTAGTGTGTTAAAGAAGTTATGAAAAAGAAAAAGAAACATTTTAAAAATAACGTAACATGATTGTCAATGTAATTGTTGCAGGCTTATTTTAGTATTGAGAGTGAATTTGATGAATTTAACGAAAAGGCAGGAGTCATCAGCAGGAAGATATGAAGGAAGGCGACCAATAACAGGCTTGAAGAGGTGGAGTAAAGAAGAAGGGAGCAGTGAGCACAACGAGCAGCTGAGGAAAGTAAGGAAGCGAGTGAGGAGGCACATGAGCGTGGGATGTCGTTAATGTATATAGGCAGGGAGCCAACCGCGTGGTAGGTGCAGAGACAGCGGCCATGCGCAAAAAAGGAAGGGGGACCAGGGGCGGCCCTTGTGCATCTCTGCCGTGAAATAAATCCTCTATTAATGAAAATAAGGTATGAAAACCCCAAAAGGAGAGGTCAGTTATAAAAGTTCCTTACAACATAATGGTGAGAACCACCAAAAAGAAGACGTTATTTTCGAAAAGTTCATTACGGGGCATGGTGCGAAATGAAACATTCTTAACGTTTGTAAGTACAGTGTAAGGATGTAAGGATGAGCACGCAAAATTTGGGCTTCCTACGTATATTGGAAGTCATACAAATAGTGAGGACGGGTTTCCCCTATCTATGTATACAGTTTAGGGGGTACACCCATTCCCCCCTGCTTGGGTGTTGCAATAGGACATGAAACATACCTAACTTTTGTAAGTACACTGCAAGGAATGAGCACGCGAAATTTCAGCTAGCCACCTATATGGAAAGAGAATTAATGATGAGTCAGTGAGGGCTTTGCCTTTTATATACAGTATATAGATTTACATGCATTTATCCAAAGCAATTTACAAAAAAAGGCCCAAAGGTCTGGGGGACTGCATGGGAACCAATTGTTACAGGGCAAGGGTACAAAATTGACCACCACTAGTGAACAGCTCAGAACAAAAATATTGGAGCCTGAAATGATCAATTTTAACCTTGAAGATTCCAGCACAGCAGAGAACTAGGTCAAAGGCCAAAGGTTGAATAAGAATGCTTAAGAATGGTGAAAAAATATATTTGACACAAGCCAGGGCCCTCACTGACTAGCCTATGGAAGACCTACCCCAAGTCAGCTTGCCCCAAAAATGCTACCTGCAGGCTTTGGCCTACACAGGACCAAAATTTGGGAACTGGTATGATGTAATTTTCTAACCCACTTAATCGAGACAAGGTTAGCCGGGATGCTGGAGCCTATCGCAGCAAGTATAAGGTACAAAGCAGGAACAAACCTTGGACAGGGTGCCAGTTCATCACAGAGCGTGTATAAACACATAAACCCACACATCAGACACACACAATGGCCAATTTAGAGTAGCCAATTCACCTAACCTGTATGTCTTTGGACCGTAGCAGGAAATTGGAGCACCCGGAGGAAACCAATACAGACTCGGTGAGAACATAAAAACTCTTGGGACGTGAACTCAAGTTTCCTTAATGCAAGGCAGAAGCACAAACTGGTGTTAAAAGTTAAAAAACAACTCAAAATCCTAAAATACATCAAAATGTCTTACAAGGGGGAGAAAACCATAAAACTCTGGCTTTCAGAGATGATTCCAAACAAGGGATTTTTAAATAAAGAAAGACTTCAATAAGGAAAAAATATGAAAAATAGATTTGTCTAAAAGGGAATCCAAAGCAAACTCGTCGAAATAGACATACATTTATTTGATTAGCAGATCCTGGAATCCAAAGGGACTTACAAAAGAAGCCAACAGAATCGAGTAAACATCAGAGTGGGAAACAAGTTTTACAATACAAAACATATAAAATTGATCATCACAGCTGAACAGCGCAGAACAAAATGCAATCAAGTTATAGACTGCATGATGATCAAAGGCACGGGATGCACCTGAGCCAAATCTGAAGTGTCACAGCAGAGGGTCTGAATACTTTTTATTTGTAATAAATTTGCAAAAGATCTCTAAAATCCTGTTTTCAGCTTTTTCATTCTGGGGTACCGATTGTATGTTTTGTATTGATAGAGTTCTATATTACTCTGCTTTCCCCTTTTGTATTATTAATGTGTAGCCTTTGTCAGAATGCCTCAAATCTCCCAGACCTAGCACTGTTTATAAGGTATTGTACTTTAGAACTTCTCCCCACCTTCCCTTCTATATTTATAACCTCAGGCAATTAGGTGTAGTAAAAGAAATCCATCCATCCATCCATTATCCAACCCGCTATTACCTAACTACAGGGTCACAGGGGTCTGCTGGAACCAATCCCAGCCAACACAGGGTGCAAGGCAGGAAACAAACCCTGGGCAGGGTGCCAGAAGGAGGAGTTAAGTTACAATTTAAATAATGTATTATTGATAATATTCATAAAAAATAACAATAAGCAAAGTACATTTGAATATTGGCAACCATACAACCTGATAAATGCTGATGTGTAGCTTCAGGTGGCACACAGACTTGTTAGTTACCGTATATACTCGCGGATAAGTTCTCCAGCAGGACTTGATTTTACCGTGTAATTTCTGGTATTTTATAATGTCAGTCATATAAGTCGAATGCGGAAAATTCATGCTATTGGTCCATAAGATTATAATATGTTAACGCCCACCTGAGAGAGGACCACAGAGCACATGACCTTTTTTTTCCATGTGGGTGCAGCAATGCGCTGTATCAGCGTGTGCTCCTAACCTCTCTCTCTCTATTGTGCCTACATGACCACACGGTAATACCTGAACTATTCCGCAGCAACGTTTTCACTGATTTGTATTTTTTGTATCTCACACCCTCATACACCTTTATCATAAGAGCATCCCTTATCTACGATGGAGAGTTCGATCAGAAGAAAATATGAAGCTGTTTTTAAATTAAATGTCATTGAAGAAGCGAAAGAAATTGGTAACTGTGCTGCTGCAACAAAATTCGATGTGTCTGAGAAACTGATGTGAGATTAGAGGAGGTAAGAAGATGTAAAAAAAATTAAGCATTGCATTTTTGAATGGGCATACAAGTCAGGGCCTGTTTTTATGATCGATTTTTCGGGTTTCAAGACCCCACTTATACGTGCGTATATACAGTACTTAAAATGTCTCTAGTTAAGTCCTCATTTTTGGTCCGCTTTCTTCAGAACAGGCTGCATGCCTCTGTCAATATGGCTGCCTAGCTGTGCTCTTCATTGTGTTGTCCTTTTCAGTTCATGGTGTGTGAGATGCTCCTTCACCAGTTGGTAAGAGAGAGAGAGAGGGGGGGGGAGGTATAGCAGGCAAATGTATAGGTTTTCTGTCCAACCCCTACAGCCAATAGGGCATCATGGTACTTAAAGGCTTCTGATACAAGCCAATTCCAAACAGCCACACTTCAGACTAATGGGGCAGAGAATACCTTCACACCTGCCACCCTCCAAACCCATTTTTTAAGGTGAAGCTTGCCAGTTTGGCAGTCTATCTTTCCTGTGGGTGTTGACTGAGAGGGTCCTGCATAGAGAATCACTTGCCAAACTTGTCTGAGGCACGTCCCCCAACCCTGTCGTAAAATTCTCTATCCTGACTTAGTCCTGGGGGGGTAAACATGAATGCTTCTCACTAATAAAACACTAATATTACATTGAGTTGCCCAAGTTACAAATAAAGACATGCAAAATATTTATCAACTTGTATGCAAGATTCACACCGCAACAGTGTTGTTTGATGAGGGAAAAAATAATTGAAATAATTTTATTATGAGGCTACCATATAACAAGATCTGAAGACAGTTATGGAGTCTGAAGACTTTTTTTAAAATTTTATTAAAATCAAATAACACTCAAATACACATAACTCAAGTTTTACAAAAAAGAAAAGGTTTGAAACAAACCAACCCCCACCCCTGAGAAAGAGAGTTAAGCCAACAGTGTAAAACGTAAAGCTAGTAAAAATAAGTAAATAGATAAAATAATAAATGAATAAAGATAAATGGAGTAAAAAAGGGGAGAGAACCTGCTTCCTCAATTTGAATGCTTATTCTAAAATGTCATTGATCAGATCCTGTCAGGTTTTGAAAAAGTTCTGCACAGATTCTCTAAGTGCAAATTTAATTTTTTCCAGTTTCAAATAATATAAAACATCAGCTACCCACTGACTTAGAATAAGAGAGTTAGGATTCTTCCAGTTGAGTAAGATAAGTCTACGTGCCAACAGTGTAGTAAAGGCAATTCCAGTTTGTTTGTCCTTCTCCACTTTAAGCCCATCTGGGAGCCCACCAGACACAGCTGTTAATGGGTTAGGAGGGATTGTGACACCAAGGCTGTCTGATAGGCATTTAAAGATTTTGGTCCAGAATGATGTTAATTTGGTGCAGGCCCAAAAACATGTGA
>JANRMT010062835.1:14499476-14541710 GCA_026402145.1 Polypterus bichir lapradei
AATGGGTTAGGAGGGATTGTGACACCAAGGCTGTCTGATAGGCATTTAAAGATTTTGGTCCAGAATGATGTTAATTTGGTGCAGGCCCAAAAACGTGTGATCTAGAGGGGCTGGAGCTCAATTGCAATGTTCTCAGGTTGGAAACATTTTGGACAATTTTGAACGAGACAGATGCACTCGATATATAATTTTAAGTTGAATAATTCTATGCTTTGTGCATATGGAGCTCGAATGAATTCTGTGGATGGCTACTTTCCACTCCTTTTCTGAAATATTGAGTAAGAGATCCTTTTCCCGCTGTTCTCTTTGAAAGGGAGGGACTGTAAAATACTTTTATATATTACGGAAATGCTGTCTGAGTCCTCGAGACTGAGCAATATGTTTTCCGGCATAGAGGTAGGTGGGAGGAGAGTCTGAAGACTTTCTGAACGTGCTGTGTACTTTTACTTCTTTGAATGGGATTAGAAAAATAAAAATTGCATGGATGGATGAATGGATGGAGCTATACAGTAATCCAGTGATTTAAACATTCATTTTCAGGGCTTTCCAGATAGATGGTGTGGACCACCAGGGGGCACACTAGCCGCCCCAACCCTGACACAGACATTTGTGGGAGACAAGCACAAGCACACACTTTTATTTTTTCTTTGTTTTTCCTGTGGGAAACGCCTTCCCCCCCGTTACCCACCGGTACAGCACAGTCGCAAACACACCAAACACAGTTCAGTACAAAAAACTTTTTCTCCTTCCTCCTTTCTCTGTTGCCACCACTCCTCCTGGCAAGCTTCATCCTCTCCCACCCAACTCTTTCTCTCGGAGTAGTGGCTGCTGCCTCCATTTATAAGGCACCCTGAAATGTTCCAGGTGCTCACACCCCTTCTGGGTGTGGTGGAAACGCTGCAACTAAGAGCTCAGCAGCAGATGCAGAAACCCCTGGCGGCGCCCACAGACCCCAACAGGGTTGAACCAAACTCCAATTCCCATGGAGCCCTGCGGGAGTCTGAGGCAGCGCCACAACCCAGAGGGGCTGCCACCTTGCGCTGTGGGGGAGGTAATGCTCTGGAGCAGGTCCTTCCAGTGTAGGGGCATCCCGGCTGGGTAAGGGCACTAGCCGTTCACCACATGGACATCTTTTATGGTGCTTGTAAAGGACATCTTGTAAAAACTACACTGGCCAGGTCTATTGACTTCATATATGGTTATCTGCTTTTTGCCTTCATGAACTATTCTGCAAAGTCATTTTCATTTTAGTAATGACTCAGTGCTCTCTTATTTTTATAAATATTTCCATTGAATAGCACAATTAGGCAAACTTGTTTTCTTGCTGAATATTATGGCAGATTTAATGCTTGTGTTAAAGTACATTGTGTCAACTCAAGGATAATCGTTTTAACCATGGTTGTTGTTAATGGTTCCACCCAACCTGAAGGCATCGATTCAGCTTAACCAAAAGTCCATAGCATTCTATAATCATGAGAGAATTTCACGTTAGATCTGAGTTAATCATAGCCTCCAGCGAGACATGTTGCATTTCAAAGTTATGCAGCTCTTGCTTAGCTGATTAGCTGTGTGTTGTTTCTGTTTGATGTTTTTTTTCTGCCAGTCTACCAGCCACCTGGACGTCTGGCTGAGTAGTTTCTGTTCCGCACTGTGACAGAGTGTTGTTTCAATTATATCCTTTTACAGTTTATAAATTCTAAAAATAAGTAAGGGTGCTTCAAATCCTTGAAAATTCTGGAATGAAAGAGACATAAAGTTTCAACGTTACAGCCTTCATCGCACAAAATGCTGTGTCTCCAACCGTATCTCATTTTTAAATTTGCAAATTTTTATTTTTTTCAGATACCATCCCTTATTAAATCCTGTTTATACATATGCAGTTTCTTCCATCATGACTGAGACAAAGACACGTTGTTCCTCGATTTCCTCCTCTGCTCCACAGTTTAAAATTACAAATCAGACAAATTCAGACGCTGTGATTAAAGTGCACACTGCAGACTTTCATTTAAGAGGTCACACAACACTTCTTCTACACAGTCCATTTCAGGGCACCATAATGTTTGTCATTCAGCAATGGCAGGTCTATTAAAGCCATCATATTTAGGACTTTGATGCATATCCCAGCATGCAATGACTGCTTGAAGTCTGTGATTCACTGACATCACCAGGTGCTGAGGGTCTTCTCTGGTGATGCTCTGACAGGTCTCCCATGCAGCCATCTTCAGCTCCTGCTTGTTTCGGGGGGCTTGTCCCCTTAAGTTTTCTCTTCAGCATATGGAAGGCCAGACACCAAGTAAAAATAATAATAATAATAATAATAATAATTATTATTATTATTATTATTATTATTATTATTATTATTATTATTATCTTGGCCAACACCCCCAGGCCGCTAGATGGAGTCCTCCCTGCAACATGGAGGTGCCCCAAATTCCCGCATGGCATCATGGACAATGGAATTCGGCATCACAGCCCTGCTGGATACCATGGGGGCCGCCAGGGGACGCTGCAGGGAGGCACAAGTGTTTCTATTATAGCCCGAAAGTACTCCCTAGTCACGGGGACCGAAGAAATTAAGTACTTCCGGGCTGAAGAAAAAGAAGAGTTTTCATCTGACCCGGAAGTGCTATGGAAACACATGGACTGAAGGACAGAAGCACTTCCAGGTCAAGGACTATTAAAGGACTGTGGGAAACCCAGCAAGCCGAGCTGGAGTTGGGAGGAAGTGTGACAGAGCTGCTGGGTGGAGAGGAGGAATTATTATTGATTATTGTGTGTTATTGATTTATTATTAAGCATTGTGGAGGTGGAGGTGCTTTTTGCACAATATAGAAGAAATTAAAATTATTTCTTATATTTTTACTTGGTGTCTGGACATGTTGTCTGTGGGTTACACGGGGCAACAGCGACCCCTACTGTCACAAAGGCCTGATCATTTGGATTGAAATCAGGGCCCTCATGTATAAACAGTGCGTACGCACAAAAATGTTGCATAAGAACATTTCCACGTTCAAATTGCGATGTATAAAACCTAAACTTGGCGTAAAGCCACGCACATTTCCACGGTACCTCATACCCTGGCGTACGCAAGTTCTCCGCTCGGTTTTGCAGACTGGTGGCACCAAGTGTCAAAGTAGTGCTACTGTTCCGGTGTGGTTACCCTTTCTTTTTCAGATCCACATCCCTGATGCGGCTTTATAAATACACTGAAATTAACCGCATATTGTTTATTAGTTTAATGCATCTGATTGTAATTAACCAGTAACAATATAATGGTCCACGGAATGGTCAAACTATTCTAAATACAATAGCTGCTTTAGCATTGTTAGTCTAACTGCACTTTCTTCTTCTTTCAGCTGCTCCCGTTAGGGGTTACCACAGTGGATCATCTTTTTCCATATTACTCTCACTGAACCACTCAGAGTATTAATATCACTGTATCTGAGTGGGGAATCAAAGATCTACAGAATCTGAGAAAGAGAATAATCGGTATACAGCATCAAACACACGCTGCCTCAGCCATACTGTCTATTGAACTGCTTTCACACAGCAAACGTTTCAAAGCCTTTCCTGTACAGACCTCGCGGTTCAGAAACAGTTTCATCCCAAGAACTATAAACGCACTCAATCAAGTGCTCCTTGTAGAACTGTTTGTACTTATAAGTAGAATTGCCTCACTTTAAACTTGCACTACAGTTATAATATTGCACAACCTGAGCCACTTTATAAAGCGCATATTTACATATGATGACGATATCATTTTAAAGATAGTTATTATATTATACAGCTAAAACTTTAACTTCATTTAAATAATCTATATTGGAGCCAATCCCAGCCAACACAAGGTGCAAACAAACCCGGGGCAGGGCGCCCACCGCAGTAATCTATATTGTTAATAATTAAACATGCCAGGACACGGTGCCACAGTGCTAGTGAGCCGCTGGAGCTCCGTTCATGGATTGTTCCTGCCTCGCGTTGTATTCTTGCTGGTGCTGACGCGGCACTGAAAGGATAGATGGATAGAATAATTAAACATGTACTATGAAGATATTTCAATGTTCCTGAAAAGTTTTAAAGAATCGTCGTTGTAAGCTTACAGATGGCTTAATGTCTATTACAGAGCTGATTGTGTGGCGATTGGGTATTTGGAGAAAGAAAATTAAGGACATGAATTGGAGGTTAGTACATTTGAAAGAGGCAGTACTGCTACAATAAAGTATTTCATCGAAGGTCGCACACGGCGCAGCAAGCATCTTGCCTGAGACATGAACAATCACTGTGCCATTGTGTTCCCATGTTTAATAACATACTTTAACTCCTATTATCATGAAAATGATATCACGTATACATCTCAGTATTTTAATTATTCAGAGAGCTGTGATATCACGAATGTAATGGATTCTGTGTCTTGTCGGAGGAAGAGAAAGAACGGAAGCATGTAGTGATTCACACACATAGAGCACATAGAAGATCAAATACAAAACAAAGCATTTAACATGCTACTTTAGTTAAGATGAGATTTGAGAACCTAGTAAATTCAATGATTTTTAAGATGAAGTTTATGATGTTCTACTTTAATGACAAAATAAACTACGTGATTAAAGTGGAAATTTCGAGATTAAAGTTGACATTTCGTGCTTTTTTCCCACCGTGTGCCTATTTTTTTTTTGTCTGCACCCTAATAAGCTTTCATATGACACTCAGATGGTGGGCTACGGCTCGCCTTTTCACAGCGACTTTGATATGTGACTTCTTTTTTATTTTGGGCACTGTGCGACTTTGTGAACTTGAGCTTTCGAGTTTCTCCAACACTCTGTCACTCGATCAACTTCCTTTTGTTGATTATACCACTGTTTAAACCAACAAATAGTACGTTTTTCCTTGCCTCTACTTGGTATTCGCTGAAATTCTTATACAGTATTTTCCCCCATGCTTTTCCCATTGTCTTTTCACAAAAGGCTGAGCTTAAAGGCTAATTATATTGATTTGCATATTCAAAGAGGTGTAATTCTGGGAGGAGTTGGGGCGGGACAGCAGGCACGTGCACGTGCGTTACTTTGACCGGGATTTATGTAGCGGAAGAATGTGGAAGTTTGCATACGCACAGATTTATGCATCTGGATTTTTCTGTGCGTACGCACATTCCCGGTTTTGTGCTTACGCCATGTTATAGTGTGAGTTCTGTGCATGGTGTTATACATGAGGCCCCAGGAGACTTGCTTGGCAATTCCAGAATTTTCCATTTTATCGCTTTGAAAAACTCCTGCGTTGCCTCAGCAGTCTGTTTGGCTCATTATCTTTTTATAGGCTGAAGTGCCATCCATTGAGTTTGGAAGCATTTTCTGGAACTTGAGCAGATCAGATGTTTCTCTACACCTGAGATTTCATTGTGCCGTCAGCAGTTTTATCATTGATAAAGAGAAGAAGTGTGCCAGGACCTGAGGTAGCCATTCATGCCCAAGCCATAACACCGCCAGCACTGCCATGCTTAACAGGTTGTAGCGGTGCTACTAGAAGTTAAAACTGCAACTCCCAGCAGTCCCTGCAGTGGCTCTGATTGGTCTTCTGTTGAGGGTGCAGGGGCTGTTGGGCTCAAAGGAGGTCAGTGCAGCTTTTAAAAAGGGGCCGGTGACCAAAAGGAAGGGATGTGTTTTTGGTAATCTGTGTTCCTGTCTCTCTGCCTGCCTTCTGTAGGTTTACCTGTACTTATTCGTTTTGTCTTGGATCGTTTCGTTGTTGGGGGTCTGGATTGTCTGCCGTCTGCCTGTGTACATGAGGACTGTAAGTGGATTCATGGCCATCCTGCAAGAAAAGGAGCGCTCCTGAACCCGTCCACCCATCTTCACCATTTCAGGAACTACTGGTAGGACTATCTTTACATTCCCATTCTACGTGCGAATCTCTGGACTACCTATTCTCATCATTACATTTCATCTGTTGCCGTTTTTCATAGACTTTACTGTGTGTGTTTTGTTTGTCAGTCAATCAGTCAGTCATTGTCCAACCCGCTATATCCTAACACAGGGTCATGGGGTTCTGCTGGAGCCAATCCCAGCCAGCACAGGGCACAAGGCAGGAACAAACCCCAGGCAGGGCACACACACACACACATACACACACCCACATAGCAAGCACAATTTCGGATCACCAATGCACCTAACCTGCATGTCTTTGGACTGTGGGAGGAAACCGGATCACCCGGAGGAAATCCATGCAGACACAGGGAGAACATGCAAACTCCACGCAGGAAGGACCCAGGAAGCAAACCCAGGCCTCCTTACTGCAAGGCAGCAATGCTACCACTGCGCCACCGTGCCACCCGTACTTTGTGTATTTAATGTATTGTTGCCGTAAGGGGAACAGGGGTGGTATCGTTGTTTTTCATTTACTGCATTTTTGTTCATTACATTCTTTATTTGCAATTTTATTTCCGTTGGGTCTTTGTCTCTGTTTGTGAGTGCCTGAAGGTCAGGCCAAGGCTGGGTGCATCCCTGGAATCTCCACCATAAAAATAAATAAATCACCGTCTCTTCGACGGTGTTAATCTTAGTGGCATCGGACCGCTACAAGGTGAGGTGGTCTGCTTTGAATCTTGGGCAGTTCCTTTTCGTCTCCACACTTTGCTCTTGTCATCACTCTAATGAGGTTCATTTTTGTCTCATTTGTCCACAAGACCTTTTTCCAGAATTCTGCAGGCTCTTTGAAGTCCTTTGTCGCAAACTGTAATCTGGCCGTCCTGTTTGTGTAACTAGTGGTCTGCATCTTGAAGTGTGTCCACTGTATTTCTGTTCATGAAGTCTTCTGCATATAGTCGTCTCTGTCACACACACATCGGCCCCCTGAAGACTGTTTCTGATCTGTCGAACAGGAGACAGGAGAACCAAACACATGAGCAACACCACTTCTCCTCGTTACTCTGTAAACTTCATAGCACATGACACAAATATTTGTAAGGCAGTATTCATACTGGGGTGGTCTCTGTATCTGAATTATGTACTGCCTCCTTCTCGGATGATGACTCGCTTTCTATTTGGTAAGTTTAATATGGGTATTCAGAGTAGAAAGACAAGTTAATTAGTTGATGTGATTAATAGTCTAGAGTAGTGTTTCTCAACCACTGGGTCACTGCCCACTTTTTGGTCATGGCCTACCACCAGTGGGTCACGAGTTACTATTGTTTATAATGGTAGTGGGTTGTGAGTGGATTCTACAGTGGGTTGAAGTGGGTCATGCAGATGTTTGTTGCGGGTTACTGCTCCGACAATCATGTTCAATCCCTCCGGGTCTGATGATTGTGCTCATTTCATCAAGGAGGAAGACACTGTGAAGATTCAGCTGGGACACAAACAGAGCACGAGACAAACGTCCCCAAAACACACACATTTATTGCTGTCTTCTTTATACACAGCACAACACAATGCCCCAACCAGCACAAATGACTCACAGTCCTTCCTTTCCTTTCCCCTTCTTCACTCCTTTCCCGCAAGTCCTGTCTTCTACTCCCAACTCCAGCTCTCCTGAATGGAGTGAGGCGGCTCCTTTTATAATGCACCCAGATGTGCTCCAGGTGCTCCCTGACACTCTTCCTGCAGCACTTCCAGGTGTGGCAGAAGTGCTGCAGTCCAAGGTTCCGGGATTGTCCAAGCACCCCCTGGCAGTGGCCAAGGTCCCCAACAGGATTGAGCTTCCAAGCTCCAGTCCCGTGGCCCCAATGCAAACCAGGGGGTTGCTCTCTTATGTCCCAGGAAAGTTATTGCCTCACTCCTGGTCCTTCAACTCTGCAGACGTCCCAGTTGGGGTAAGGTCCCCGGTCATCTACCACAACACTTACATGGCAAAAAGTAGGTTGTGACATCTAAAAGGTTCCAAAATACTGATCTAGAGTTCCCCTTGGCACAACTAAATGATGGCAATGACTACTCCAAAAAAGCAGGCGCCCAGTCCAGGGTTGGTTCCTGCCTTGCGCCCAGTGCTGCCAGCATTGCTTCTGAATTCCTGGAACCCTGAAATTGATTAAGCTTTTTTGAATTATGAGAAGAGAAAAATAATTGAAATTTTACATTGTCTTTAGTTAGGGTAAGAAACACATAAATCTAGAATTTCACCTTAATCAGATAACCGGAAATTATATCTTAACAGGTATCCACACTATTACGTATGCATTACTACAATTATATAAATAGAGATAAATAATACAAATTTTGTATGATCATTAATTATCGTTAGATATAAAATTTGACCGTGATCAGATGACTGGAACTGGTATATTACTAACCACAAAAAACAATTGGATTTGAAATTTCAGTTTGATCAGGTTACCGGGAGTAGTTCTTTGACATATAAATTTGCATTAAAAACAAAAATAAATGATTGAAATTTTGTAAGAAACACACAGATATGAAGTTTCATCATAATCAGACAACCGGAAGTGGTATCTGCTTTACCTGAACAGGTATAAGGAAAGTTGAGAGGAGGACAATCCACATTTTTTATGCTTTACTTGTGGTGCTTTACAAAGGACTGGCAAACTGTCACTTATCAATGCCCTTAACAAAATAAGTAACTATAGTTAGTATATGGAAGTATACTTCCAATGTTTGGTATGGATCATTGTGACGCATCTGGTATAATAAAGACATTACATGGTACAAACACAAAATAACACCATAATTGGAAATTTATCTAATCAGGTGAAAGAACTATCAAATAAAGTTGAAATTTGAATAGGTACATGTTTTGTTTCAGAAGTTGACATATTCATACAATTATTATATAATCTCTACATATACCTGTATAAGAAAGTCAAGTGGAGAACGCTCCAGATATTTTAATTAAGCTTTCCCTGTTAGAGTTTTAATGTGCTGTTATATGTTATCACGCATGGGTGTCAAAGGATCACCTTCTGGGCTCTAATAAGGTATGCAATAACCCACCAGGACAAGAGGGGGTGCCAACACTAACCATACCATCACTTTTCTCCTCCTGACCTGTGAGAATCTGCCCAAGGAGGACAGTCCAGTCATGACCCCATTCAATTAAGCCACACCCCTTCCAGTCTAGACAGTATAAATCTGAGGGCTCCCGTAAGATGGAGGAACTACATCCCGCATGAAGGAGCTCCCAGACACAGATCTGCTCGATTGAGCTCAGTAGTTTGAGAAGTTGTTGAGACTTAATAGGCAGCTTTTATGCTTGTTTTCTGTTGTACCTCCATGCATCATTTTTCTTCTGTTTTCTGGACATTTGTAGTAAATGGAGTATCCTGGTTGGCACCCCAATTTTCTTCAGTTTTCTGCTTCCTTATTTGCCTTCTGCTACATATATTAGGTGTGTACTCTTTGGGGGTGGGGATCCTCCTGTTTGGGAGTTTTGTACGCACAGTTTTAAATACATTATATTAGTTTCAGTGGTGCAGTGTTAAATTAGATGGGCAGCCTGTTAAAACCTGGCATTTTGATATTCTTCGTTTATTTATCGGGGTGAATTTCCTGAAATTCGGGACTATCCCTGACACCTGGACGTTTGGCCACCCTAATAAATTATAGCAATACTGAATCATTATAATGTGCGGATAATAAAGCAGTGAGCTTGGTTTAAACTAAGGTAAACAGTGCTGACTAAAAGTTTATTTGATCTGCCTACAGTTTATAATTCATAGGTCAATCATTCATAAGTAGATAACCCTTTTTTCCTTGCTTGTATTTTATGCTTTTTCAGTTAGTAAGATAATTATCCTCCAAGCAAGACTTGCTGATAAGAGGATTTCTGTCCTGCATGCACGCAAGCAGCCAACAGTGAAAGTGACTGAATAACCTATGCACTCAGTCTACGGCTTTTTCATTAGCTAGCATTGGGGATCTGCTTGCCATCAGTATCATCTATTATAAAGTGAAAAAGAGGAAAATATACAAAATATACAAGTTGGTATAACCGCTCTTAAGGTAAAGTTGAAACAGCTAACTAATTTGCAGTTGAAGTGGCATAGAACATTTCTCCATTTTAAGATAGACGAGTTGTCAAATTTTCCAATACTTTTTGATGAGTGATTTTGAAATTTTAAAACAGTGTAGAGTGCAATCTGTTCAAGAGATCTCAACAAATAGTAAATTGCCTGGACATATTTCCTTGAAGAATAAAATCTGGTTTATGGGGGGAGATCAAGTTTTTTTTTTCATATGGAGAGACAGGCAGACATACAGACAGACAGACATGGCTACCACAATAGGTGCTTCACGGATTATATTTGAATGCACCTAAAAATGTATAGCAAGACAGTAGACCTAACCTGGAAATGGGGGCATATTTTTTAGGTCCTTTAAAGTCATGGAACCATCATGAATAGTTTCATATGTGATATATTAAAGAAGAAATTCAAAAAGAAACCTATATTGTACTTTTCATTTGTTTTTCTGATTGAAAAGAATTTGACTTACTATTGACTAACAGTTCTCAGAAAATGTCAGGAATGTACAAAATGTTATTTGCATCTTAGAGCAGGAAGAAACAGTCTGTACATTAATGCTTGACTGACTAAGACAGAGCTGTTTATGTTCACTCCTACTGATGTTCAAATAGTGAGATGTCATGCAGATTTTCACATATACTGTACATATAAATATATGTCATGGTGGGCTCCAACCTGGAAAAAGGGTTCCAGAAGTATTACAAATATATTGTGATAAAGGTAGTTTGATAGAAAAAACAGCCCAAAAGAAGAAAGTTGAAGGAACAACATAAAATATCAAATGGATTTGATACCAGCCCCTGATGTACTATGGGGTCTATACAGAGTATTTACCCCCTTAGGGGTTCTCAGATTTTATTTGTATACAACATTAAGTTACAGCAGATTTAATGTGGCTTTTTTGGTGTTAATCAACAGAGAAAGCTGTGAATATACATCTGCTGATGCCTCAGTCTGGACACTTTATCGGTGATGTTTGGGTTTTTCAACATCACACACCTCCTTCAGGTGGCCCCACATGTGTCCAGATGGCTAGCTACTCTGACCACATGGTTCCTCTCTTCTGAGCCACAGCCACCTTGAAGCGATGTCTGCCACTTTGATGCTCCTGCAGATGGCTCTCCTCTTCTTCGTTCCTTCGATGCCCAAACTACTAAAGGCTGTGACCAGAGAACGGGCCTCGAATCCCCTGGTCCCGACCTCCACTGGGAGACACCTAGATCTCCATCCCAACTGCTGACAGATGCTGACCAGTTCCGCGTACTTGGAGAGCTTTCTCTTGAACACTTCATCCAAGCGATCCTCCTAAGGGACTGTTAGCTCCAGCAGCATGACTTGCTTTGGTGGATTCAGACACAAGGACCATATCTGGTCATAGGGTGGTGAATCTTTAATGTCAAAAAAAAAATCAGATTTCTGTGAAGTGGTATAAAATAATTACAAATACAGTATAAAACACAAAATAACTCAAGTCAGTGTATAATAGATGTGACATTGGTAGCCATGACATTCTTGAGTCTGTGTAAACAGATCTCTCTATTTCTGTATCTATCAGTATTGCACATCTGGACTCCACTATTTTCTATTCATTCTTCTTACCAAAACAGCTCAAGATAGATAGATAGATAGATAGTGTGGCGGATGGCCCGGGACCCATGCTCAGCCCGGGACGCTCCTTTGACACTGGGACCGGGGGAGCATCCATGGGATGCACACTACATCCCCTGGAACACGTGATGGCAGCCCTCCTGGGTTACATCGGGTCACAGGCGTGGGACTTCAGGGTATAGCCCTGTTGGGCTCCTTGGCCACCACCAGGAGGAGCTGCATGGCTTAATGAGCCTGTGTGGGTTAGAATGCAGCCACACCTGGAAGTGCCGCCTGAATTAGGTTAATTATCATCTGAAGCACTTCCGGGTGGGCTATCATTAGAGCCTGGAGCCACTACTCAAGGCGCTCCAGAGTTGGGAGGAGGAGGACAAAGCTGCCTGGGAGAAGTGAAGGAAGAACAGAGTGATTTTTGTGGGTATTTTTCTTTGGTTGTGTGTTTTGGGACTGTGTAGGGACTGTGGGACATGGAGAAGACGTGCGCCACAGCTGAAGAACAAATAAATCTTTTATTTTCATTTTCACATGCCTCCAGTGTCAGTCTGTGTCGGGTCGACGCCAACCAAGCGCTTCTGCCACAATAGATAGATAGATAGATATGAAAGGCACTGTATTTTAGATAGGTAGATCTTTCTTTGTCATACAGCTAATTGAATAGATAGATAGATCTTTATTTGTCATAGAGCTAATTGGATAGATAGATGTGAAAGGCACTATATAATAGAAAGATAGATCTTTATTTGTCATAGAGCTAACTGGATAGATAGATAAGACAGCCTTCATAATGGAAGGTCCAGGGGAAGGAGCTTGCAAAGGACAATACCTCCCCCAGAACGACAGAGGGCAGCCCCCCCGGCTGAAAGGTGGTGCCATGGGGTTGGAGCATGGAAACTTAACACTCTCAGGGCCCATGGCCACTGACATGGGGAGCAAGGAAAACAGCTCAGTCCTCCTCTGAAGGCCTACTACCACACCCAGAAGTTCAGCCAGAAGGAGATTGTGGAACACCTGGGGCACTACCAGGGTGCTCTATAAAAGACAACATCTCACTCCATTCAGGAAGCCAGAGTTGGGAGGAAGAGGTATGAAGCTTGCCAGTGGAGGACTGGAGACAGAAAGGAGTGGAAGAAGAAAGAGAGGAAAAGAAAGTGCTGTGTGTTTATGGTACTATAATGTTCGGGGTGAAAGACAAGCGTTTCCCCTTGAAAATAAAACATGTGTGTTGCAAAGACTGGTGACTCTGTCTGTTGTGTCAGATGTTTGGGGAGTTGTGCAACCCCTGGTGTTTGACAATAGATAGAACTTTGTCCCCAGGAGTAAATTTGGCTTTTTACACAAGCTCTTTAAATAAATAAATGCATATATATATATTGTGGCAGTAGGGGGCGCTAGTGCTCCCTTGAACCCTCAGGTATGACTCCAAACACCGGATAAAAGTCCAAGACTTCTTTATTGTCTGACAAAACGTGCACAAAGCACTCTCCACACTATTCATATATTAAATCACCAATAACACAATAATATTCTCTCTCCTCCTGTCACAGACACTTCGCCCTCCTACCTCCCAGCTCAGCTCAGTGTCTGGACTTTCCCAGAGTCCTTTTATAGCCCCTGTCAGGGTCAGAGTAAACAGTCCTTTTCTTCAACCCGGGAGCACGTCGTTTCTTCCTGTCACGTGACCGTGACGTACTCCTGGGTTATAGGGCACATATGAGCCCACGAGCCCCCCTACAGCGACTCCCAGCGGCCCCCAAGGTGTCCAGCAGGGCTGTGTATAAACACTACAAGGTCCATGATGCCCTGCTGGAAGTCGGGGCACGATCCTGCTGTCGGGAGAGCTCCTTCTGGCGGCCTGGGGGTGAGAACCGGAGTATGAAGCCGGCAGTCCTCCACAATATATATATATATATATAAATGCACAAATTGGTCTGGACACACACATGAATGGCTTAAAAGGATGAAAAATTCAAAAGAAAGAAAACTTTTAACTTGGCAGTCCAAGTCCCAGTGAGGCATTATGGATAAAAGTCCTCAGTGTTTATGTTTCAGAGAGAGGATGTGCAGCATTGTTCACAATGGCACTCTTGAAACCCGAAAAATCGATCATAAAATCAGACCCCGACTTATACGCCCGTTCAAAACAATCTTCTTGCCTCCTCCAATCTCACATCAGTTTCTCAGACGCATCGAATTTTGTTGCAGCAGCGCAGTTACCAATTTCTTTCACTACTTCAACGACATTTAATTTAAAACCAGCTTCATATTTGTTTCTGATCGAACTCTCCATCGTAGGTAAGGGATGCTCTTATGATAAAGGTGTATAAGGGTGTGAGATACAAAAAACACAAATCAGTGCAAATGTTGCTTCGGAATAGTTTGGGTATTACCGTGTGGTCACGTAGCCACATTAGAGAGAGAGAGAGAGAGAGACAGAGAGAGGTTAGGAGCACACTCTGATACAGCACATTGCCACACCCACATAGAAAAAAAGGCCGTGTGCTCCATGGTTACTCTCTCAGGTGGGTGTTGGCATATCATAATTTCTTGGACCAATAGAGTGAATTTTCCGCATTCGACTTATACAACGACATTATAAAATACCAGACATTATACAATAAAATCAAGTCCTGACTTATCCGCGGGAGAACTTATCCATGAGTATATACGGTAGTTGGTTGATGTGGTGGGTTGAAGTGATGTTACCAGACCAGCCTGCCACTGTATTGAAAATCACACTGGTCATCACAGAGTTGTAGAAGATTATGAAGGATGTTACTACCCATATTAAAGGAACACAGTCTCCTAAAGAAAGCAAACTGCTCTGCCCCTGTTCCTCTGTGTTGCAGGACAAGTCCAACCTGTCATTGATGTGGACCAGTAAGTGCTTGTAGCAGTGCACCACCTCGATATCCACTCCATGAACAGTGACCCGACATGGAGGCTCTTTGGTGTGGTGAAAGTCAATAACAAGTTCCTTGGTTTTGTTGATGTTAAGTTGCAGATATTTCTCTTCACACTAAGAAATGAACTTCACCACCTGAATCCTACCTTTTGTCTCATCCCCTTTATCAATATACCCCATAAGTGTAGAATCATCTGAGAATTTGTGCAAGTGACATAATCTGGTCTTATATTAGTACTTTGAGGTATGCAGAGTGAAGATAAAAGGAGACAGACCTGTTTCTTGTGTTGCTCCAGTGTTTCTCACACAATCCTTGAGTTTTATAAATGGTGGTCTGCTGGACAGATAGTTCATTATCCATGACACCATAGGCTCATCCTCCTGAATATGTTTGAGCTGACCCCTTAACAGGGATGGCTGAATTGTACTGAAGGCAATGGAGAAATAAAAATAACATCATCCTTGCAGTGTTGCCAGAATTTTCCAGGTGGAGCAGACAGATAATTGTCTCCTCCACTTCAATTTTTGTCTGAAGGTAAACTGCAGTGGGTCCAAGTGGTCTACCACAAAATGACTCATATAGTCCAGGACCAGCCTCTCAAAGGTCTTCATGATGTGAGATGCAAGTGCCACTCACCTGTAGTCTTCCGGTGAAGAAGAGCTGTGTTATTGTCTGTTTACCCCTTACACTTGTCAAGTTCGTTATTGGATTGGTCTACTCCTGCACCCTAAATAATAACACACACATACATAGATATACGTATACATTCAGACCCTAGCCACAACAGTGCCCTATGAATGACAAACACACAGCTGGTTAATCACTAGCACTTTAAACCACACAAGTGCCTTATGAATAACACAACTTGCCACTTTCCTAGCACTTCATGAGACTTATTTATTATCGGCATGAACAACATACAATGTTTTAAATATATCTCAGACCTAAATATTAATTTTGGTCTCCAAGAAAATATTCAAACATACAAAGATTTAGCATCCTTGACTATAGGCCATTTATCAGCCAAGAACACCTTACTTTACATACTGTTCCCTACTTTTGGGTGGAGCTCTCACCCGCAGCCTTAATAAGCCTCGTAGCATAGAGGTAATGGCAAATCTCTGGCTGCACCAGGTGCTCAAATAAATCTACCTTATTACTTCAGTCACTCTAGACATTAAGACAAAGCATAGAAAGATGAAAACAAATTAATATTTGATAGTATACTATGATCAATAGTAAAGTCTGGATAAATAGTCTTATAAAAAAGCTTACTGAAAGGAATCACTGATGTCAAGGATGAATGTCCCAGGGCAGTGTTTGATTTAGCAATCAATGTTCATGAAAATGTTGTTAACTGATGATCGGATAAAAACTGGTCACAAGTGTCTTTGCTTTCTTTTCTGACATCTCTCTTCTGTTGTCGCTGCTTCTTTTCTGACGTTGCTTTCAAACGAGACATATTTACTATAAAATTTCATGCCGTGGTTTCACAACACATGATTGTTGCATGAACCTGATTGGCTGGCTGTCAATATGATGGATGAAGTTTGCTCATACTCTTTAATCTATCTTTTCCCAGATAAAGTTTTTTTGATGTTGCCTAAAACATTGGCATGTCCTCCTTTCCCAGGCTGTAAACCAAATTGTTGTCCCAGATGTCCACCAATAAAGTAATCAATTTCCTGAGGTATCGGCAAGTCTTCTTTTCCCAGGCTGTAAAACCAATTTAGCACTATACTGCGAACAACTGTTATAAAAGTGAGGTGTAAGTAAAGAGGATATGCCTTTTTTATTATAATGCCTATACAAGTGTCCTGCATCTGAATTCATCTTGTTGGGATTGAGCAAAATATAATAAAAATATAGAGAATAAATTTGTAGATTATATACAACAAAACAGGAGCCTACCTTCTTTGGAACAGGAACAATGCAGGGCATTTTCCACAGCAGCGGCACTTTCTGGAGCCTTTGGGACAGACTGTTAGGTTGCAGGGTGATTGTGCGTGAATGGCCTTCTTCAAGTCCAGCTACAAATTCTCAGTTGAACTGGTCTGATAACACAGGGGTGCTGTACAAGAAGGATGAGAATACACTGGATTTCTTAAGGAGATTCAGGTCTTTTGATGTAAGCAGCAATCTGCTGGAAATGTTATATCAGTTGTGAAAGGATTTCACAAGACACAGAGAAAAGTTTCGGGGCATTCGTCCGTATACTTGAAGTAGGCTGCCAAATCGGAAGTTGTGGTGCAAATGCTACAGTTCTTAACAGACTTCAGCCCAACATAGAACAGTACAGACAGGCAAACATGGCAGTTTTAAAGCCTGGCAGGGTAAGTGATGTCATCGGGGCTGGAACCAGAAGTAACGTCAACGAGTCCAGGCGAAATTACCCAAAGTTGGTCTACTAATGAAAAAAGAGGAAGGATCAGTGCACCCTGCCACCCCTTGGTCTGGCATGGAATTATCTCTTCATGAGCCTTTCAGCTGCCTTCCATGCATATGTGTGTGACACAGCCCATAGTAGGCAGTGTGTTACTCTACACTGTGTTCACTTGAGCTCAAAAGATGCACAATGCCTGAACAGAATCACTGGGGTAAGCCTGCGTAGGGCTAACCCCGGGCACACTGGAAGCTATTGTGGAAAAGAGGATGGTGACAAAGTTGGATGCCATAATGAAAAAACTCACCCATCCCCTCTTGGAGGCACTCTCTTGGAACACATTTAGCCACATGCCTATTCTACCAAGGTGTGTTAAGAAGACTGTCTGGGGTCTTTTCTGCTCGCTATAATCAGGCAAGTCAATGCTTCCTCCTGACATCTTATAATCTTGCAATTTCTGCACAATATACTTTTATTATTGATTGATTGATTGATCCCAGTATGTATGCCCTCAGGGCAGCATGAGATTGGCTGCCCTGTCAGGTTACGTGGGGCCAACCTGGGGGAACTGTCATAAAATACTGAATGCAATAAGGACCGTTGGGGTCCTGCCTGACAAGGAAGTGGTTTCCCATAGGCAGTAGATTAGGCACCAGAAGTACTGCCAGGTCAGAAGTTTAAAGAGTGCCCTCCACTTGGCCCAGGGAGTCAGAATTGGGAGAGGAAGTCGTTAAGAAGGCTAACAGAATGTGAGGTTATATAACACCCTGAGGTATAGAGGACAAGTCCAAGGAGGAACCCTAACCCTAACCCTAACACATTTCATCTGAAATTCTGTGTGCAGTTTTGGTCTTTAGGCTACAAAAAGCTGTTCTAGAAAAAGTCCAGAGAAGAGTGTCTAGGCTGATTCTAGGACTACAGAGGATGAGTTATTAGGAAAGATTAAAAGAGCTGAGCCTTTTCAGTTTAAACAAAAGAAGATTAAGAGGAGACATGAGTGAAGTGTCTAAAATTATGAAGGGAATTAGTCCAGTGGATCGAGACGGTGACTTTAAAATGAGTTCAATAAGATCACAGGGACACAGTTGGAAACTTGTAAAGGGGAAATTTCAAAAAAACATTACAGTATGCAAGCTTTCGAGGCAACGTAGGCCCCTTCTACAAGCAAGACGTAATTGAGGCAACTTAGGCCCCTTCTTCCTGAAGTGTCCTCAAAACCTTGCATATTGTAATCTTTTTAGTTAGCCAATAAAAGGGCAATTTTGCTTGACTTCTCACTACATTCATAATGGCTAACATGGTACAACACCCTAGTACTACAAAAACATTAGGAAGTCGTTTTTCACACAGAGAACCACCGACACATGGAATAAGTGACCAAGTAATTTGGTAGACAGTAGGACTTTAGGGACCTTCAAAACTCGACTTGATGTTATTTTGGAAGAATTCAGTGGATAGGACTGGTGAACTTTGTTAGGCTGAATGGCCCTGTTCTCGTCTAGAGTGTTCTAGGAGATAGACAACACTCGCATAGGTGGAGTGGAGGAAAGCAGAGCAAATAATGGGAAGACTGAAAGGTCAGCTGTTGGAACCTTTTATGACAGTGTGGAGAGGAAACCTGTGAAAGGTACACTTGTTGAAAATAATCGAACTGGTTTTGTACCCAGGACTGTGTCTGCAGTAGTTGTGTCTGGGATTTTGGTGCTCGGCGCACCGCCTGATGGCCACATATCAGTATTATTATTATTATTATTATTATTGTGGTGAAGCCTTTGCTTTAGCATCAGAAAACTATGAAACATCATCATGTGTACCATTTTGCAGCTCAGAGTGCCATAAAGTTGTGAGGCGATTCATTCTTAAACATTAACTTCTTCTCCTCTTTTGGAGTGGGTGTAGGAAGTTTCATCACTACTTCTAATGTCCTACTCTGGGATAAGACAAATTCTTATCCTAGTCCCACTTTTAGTGTAGTTCCTAGCAGTAATTCTGAGACACTTGCTAACATTGTTTTGAAGTCATTCCTGTGTAGTTTTGGCTTTATGTTTGGTTTTGTTGCTGGAAAATAACCACCGTTCATGGATTGCTGGGTGATGTCTCTCATAAGTTGGAAACACAGAGAGCATTCATCATCTAAATTAATGAAAACAATCCAATATCTAGTGTTTTTTGTTTGAGCATTTTAAAGAATCTCTGGTTTTGAATTTGTCTCTACTACTCACCTAAAATTTAGGTTTAACGTTTTGCCTTTGTCTCTTTATTTCTTGTTTCTGAAATTCGCACTACGATTCTCTTATTATGATTTTTGGTCTCACGTCCTAGTGTTTGTCATTAAATCAGGACAGGATTAGAATTGTGAACCGGATTAGAAGGTTTGACAACTGAAAAATTAACTACTTACCAAATAAAGGCAGTCTTGGAATTTGTTCTTTCACAAATTCACAATTTGTTATCGTCCCATCGTTTTGCCGCCAATGAAGAATATGGGGTTCTGTTCACATATCTGTACTGTTTTGTTTTATGGAATGCAATGTTCTGCCAAGTTTACTTAAGGTAATATTTTTGTTCCAAAGAAAATTACTAGGTGCCATGTACAATGAAAACCAGCTCTACAAGTGTAGGACCAAATCAATTGTTTCTTGTTTTTTTTTTTTTTTGTTACAGTTGTGCATTGTCTCCATTAAAAAGTATCGCTCACCTTACCTTTATAAAGGTATAGTGGCATTTTTTAATAGCCCAAGCTAATCTTGAATATCAAATGCCAGCTAATTCACTTGTAACTTTGGCTGCATAAATAGAGAAAGCCGCCTCCTTATCTCAACCTAAAACATAAACATATTATTATTTGATTTGAGTTTTAAAAATAAAGCATTTCCGTAAAAAGATCCAGTAATTTGCCTTAATTATGTTAGAAACCCTATAGGAAAATCATCCCGTGACGGCAGCAATACTCCTTGTGAGTGGTTTCACATTACCTCCAAACTACTCAAAATAATAATAAACATAATAATACATTTTATTTATATTGTGCCTTTCCCATGCTCAAAGCGCTTCACAGAAAGAACAACAGGGCAACAGTGTAAAAAATAATATCTGCATAAAACACAAAATCAATATAAATGCAGGATATACAAAGCATTGAAATGAATAAGAGACAATAAACCAGAATAAAATACAAATAGTACAAGAAAACCCTAAAAATAACAACATAAATTGTGGTACAAACACAAATCTTGCTGGGCAACTGGACAGAGAAGGGAAATGAAAAAAGGGTCAGAATGGCAGGCTAAGTTCAAGGCTTTCCTGAACAAATCAGTTTTAAGTCTTTGAAAAAATCAATACAACACTTTAACTTATTTTCTGAATGTTAAAACCTTGTGGAATATGAGGAAGAAGGTGTACTTATCCAAATTCATCTGAGGGGAATGGAAAACAGTAGAAGTTGAAAAGTTCTCTTAAGGCTTACCTAAAGCACGCAAGTTCTATATAATGAAGGCTGTGTGACTGGAGCAGGTATGAGCAATCGTATAATGTCAGGTGTGGATAAATAGATAGATAGATAGATAGATAGATAGTGTGACATTAGGGGTGTGTAACCCACAGTCAACACGTCCAGACACCAGGTAGAAGTCCCAAAAATAATTTTAATTTCTTAAATAATGTGCACGAAGCACCTCCACAATACACAATAATAATTAATAATCAACAATAATCAATAATAAATAAATCCTCCTCTCCACCCAGCAGCTCTGTCACACTTCCTCCCAACTTCGGCTCTGCTTGCTGGGTTTCCCACAATCCTTTATATAGTCCTTGACCCGGAAACGCTCCTGTCCTTCAGTCCACGTGATCCAATAGCACTTCCGGGTCAGATGAAGATTTATATTTTCCTTCAGCCCGGAAGTAATTCTGTCCTTCCGTCCCCATGACTTGGGAGTACTTCCGGGTTATAATAGAAACAATCTACGTGTCTCCCTGCAGCATCCCCTGGTGGCCCCCACGGTATCCAGCAGGGCTGTGAAGCTGAACTCCATTGTCCATGATGCCCTGAGGGAATTCGGGGCACCTCCATATTGTAGGGAGGACTCCATCTAGCGGTGTGGATGTATGGACCGGGATAAGCTGCCGGGCATCTCTCACAATAGATAGATCGATAGGAAAGGCACTATATAATAGATAGATAGATAGATCATGCAGCAAAGAGAAAGAGTGCACTCCAGCACATGAAGAATACTCCACCTCCAACAAAGCAACAACTCCACCCAATATCAGATATCATCCATAATGACCTGGTATTGTAAAATTTATTACTTGTGCTCAGATAAATTAGAACTTTTAATAACTGGTAGAAAGTCAGCCTATATGTTATATGTTTGCCTCTACCTCGTCAGTGTCCAGCCATACATATCTTAGTGCTTTGTCACATATCCCTTGCATACAATGACTGCTTGAAGTCTGCGATTCTCATCAGTAATGAGCCTCCAGCACCCTTGTTCCGACTTTTAGTTCCTCTAGATAGTCAAATTTGATCATCTTGCAGGTGCGCTGCCAGGGGCTATGAGTGACCGCAGCAGGGCAGAATCGAGGACCTCAGTAAACCATACAATCAGTAGCAGTGGAGGGCTCTGTGTTCAAAGTGTGGAGACTGAATCAGTGTTAGCTTATGACCTGCACTTACTAGGAATTGCTCGTTCGTTGGGCACAATTGTTAGCCATAGTCATGAATGGGGTTTCAACATGTGCCCCATTTTAAACTTTCTGCACATACCTCATTTCGTAGATGACTAACACTTACGGACTGCGCTCAGTATGAATGTAATGTGCTGGAGGGTGGCTTTGGGCCCGAGAAAACCTGCATGCAGACAAGATCTGCTAGGCCACTAATTGATGATCCTGGGTGTAGCTCATATAACAAAATACTCAAGGCTAAACTAACCTGGCAGAAATCTTCCTTAACAGGTACGTTAGTCTAAAAGAATGTAGATCTGCACAGAACTAATTAGCAAAGATTTATTAGCTAACGAAAATTTGCAGGCATTTGGAAGACAAGTACAGTGATATAGTAAGACTGCTTGACTTTGAGAAATAAATGAAATATCCTTACTCACT
Source organism: Polypterus bichir lapradei (assembly GCA_026402145.1). Taxonomy (NCBI): domain Eukaryota; kingdom Metazoa; phylum Chordata; class Cladistia; order Polypteriformes; family Polypteridae; genus Polypterus; species Polypterus bichir. The sequence goes on from JANRMT010062835.1 coordinate 14,521,444, forward strand.
TCTCTACTTTCTTTCTTGTGATGTTGATGGATACATTTTTTTAGATGGAACTGTATTACTAACATGTGTGGCTGATAGCTCTGCTGTTGTCTAGGTGTCAGCTGGGTAACCCTATTGCTGGCATTGCCCACAACCCCACTAATATTCCACCAGTAAGATATCTGTTACGCACTGTTAGTGTAACCAATGGAACGTCCTTTTCATGCAGTCATAACAGCCATCACTCCCTCCGCTCTCCCCATTCTCATTCGTGAGTCTAGTGCAGTGGTCCCCAACCTTATCTATGCCTAGCACCCTAGCAAAATGTTTGTTTTATATTTGCACCCCCTACAAAAGTAATATCACATTTGAAGATGAAAAAGTCATATTTTTAATTTTGAACTACGAATTGAACCACATACAGTACTGCAGGTGAACAATCTGAACTAAAATATTTTTGGGCGTGAGCGTCAACAGGCTTTGCTCCCTAGGAACTAAGTTACCCGAACTATTCTCTTAATATTTCAGTAATTTACTGTTCTGATGCTGATCTTTCTCATCATAAAATAGGCCATTATGATAGCAAATGATGAGAAGAATTCATAATTAATTTCAGAATTTCGGTATTTGAGGTATCCTCTAGAGCGCTTCTATCTCTTGCACGATTTTGCTTCAAATCTAATCAGCACATCGTCATCTCAAAACAGGCGTAAGTTTCGAGTTTAATATTTTTCTGGCCAGTCATTTTAGCTGTAGACCGTCCTCCAGAAACTGTGACACACAGACAGACACATAACCATCATCGAAATATTGATGTTAATATTGAGATATTGAGCATCAATAGGCTTAGCGCCCTAAGAACTAAGTTACCCGAACTATTCTCCTAATATTTCAGTAATTGTTTACCGCTCTGATGCTGATCTTTCTCATTATAAAATAGGTCATTACGATAGAAAATGTCGAGAAGAATTCAAAATTAATTTCAGAATTTCGGTATTTGAGGGATCCTCTAGAGTGCCTCTTTCTCTTGCATGATTTGGCTCCAAAACTAATCAGCACATCGTCATCTCAAAACAGGCGTAAGTTTTGAGTTTAGTATCTTTCTGGCCAGCCATTTTAGCTGTAGACCGTTCTCCAGAAACTGTGACACACAGACAGACACGCACCCATCATGCAGATATTGATGTCTTTGGTATCAGGGTACCCTAAAAGGTCGAGATCTGTCGAAAACCGGAGATCGAAATTTTTGACAAATCTAAAACTTTCGCTCCTCCCTCATAGACGATAGCAAGAAAACAATAATAAGTGTTTAACTCAGTGCATAAAATATAAATATAAATTGAGCCTTTATAAATCTCAACAATGTTCTAACTTTATCCCCAGTGAAGCTCAGACACTTGATTGGTGATATGGGAAGTTTGGGCATCCCACCAAGCATCAAGCAGTGCAAGGAAATGACTCACAAACAACAATCGAGGGGTTCAGGGGAACTGGAGACCCCACTGAAGCAACAGGTGCCGCCGTGCCACTAAGCAAATGAAACATGATCAACGAATTTTGTCCCCCATTAACACCTGCACTGCAATTCAAAAACAGATGCACTGCACAGCTAAAAATGGCAGAGCTTCTGCCACGACCACCAGCAGGAGAGATGGCCGGAGTTATAAGCAGCAGGTGTTTGCATCCAATTCAGTCCCCCTTGTCCCTCCCACCACCCCGGCAAAAATTTCAATCAAACATTGAAATCGGTGATGTTTTATGATCAAGACATGTCAGGAAAATGAGTAAGCATTACTGTGCTGTGGAAAGTCGTCATGCAGTTGCTAAATCTAAGATGCCCAGCATGTTTCAGTTGTTTAAATTGAACCTGGTCTGGTAATTAGATCAACAGCTGCAGTCGGCAAGTCTGACATACTCGAGGTCATGTAATGTGACATCAGCTTTACTTCCAAAACACAACCAACATGCAATATAGTTGGGTGGAACGTGCGCAGGAAGGTCATGGGCCAAGACAATTGTTTTGTTCATTTGGGGACAGGTAATGGCACACCTTGTAGAGACGGTGATTTATTTATTTTTTTGGTGGAGAGTCCAGCCTTGGCCCTACCCTCACACACTCACAAGCAGAGACAAAAAACAACAGATGATAAAACAATTAAAGAATGTATTAACCATTAACAAACAAAATATAATTACACGCTAAATAATCCCACCCCAGTCCCTTTACGGCGATGTACAATAAACACAAACCAACCTCAACAATAATCACTGACTATAAAGTCCATGAAAAACGGCAATGCAATGATGAAGGTAGATAGTCCAGAGATCAGCATGTTGAATGGGAATGTAAAGATAGTCCTACCGGTGTTTCCTGATGAAATGAAGACGGGTGAATGGGATCAGGAGTGCTCCTTTCTTCACAGGATGACAACAAATCCTCGGATAGTCCTCATGTGCAGGAGGACACCAGAAAGACCATAGCCCAAAACAGGAGATGATCCAGGACAACAGGTACCAGAACGAAAGGTAGACAGACAGGAACTTCAGACCCGAAACACAAAATACTTCTTCTTCACTTGGTATCACTGGCCCGCTTTTAAATGTCGCGCTGGCCTCCTTCTCCCCAATAGCCCCTGCACCCTAAGTAGATGACCAATAAAAGCCACTGCAGGGACTGCGGGGAGTTGAAGTTTCAATATCCAGTAGCACCTTTACATCCTTACAATGTATTACCCTCATTACATTTAACTGTGTAATGAAGGGGGAGATCATCATCTCTCTAACCCCTATTTCCACCGAATGTTTTTCTGCCACACTGGAAAATTCACTGTTTTTTTAAATAATCTATCAAAATGTAGTATATGTAAAAATTGACATTGTATCTCCAAAGATGTGGGGCCTAGGTTGATTGGAGTGAGTGAGCAAGTGGGTGTGAGTGAATGTGTCCTTCATTGAGCTCAGTCACTGTGCATATTCTGCATGTTCTCCAAAGGTATTCCATTCTTCTCCCACATCCCAAAGATGTGCAGGTTTAGGCTGAATGGTCACGATAAACTGATCCTGTGTAAGTCCTGTAAACTGGTCCTGTGTGTACACCAAGTCTAACTCTGATTTCCCACCCAATTCACTGGTTGAGTGCATCGACCACATTGATTTTGTGCTACAGCTATATAAAGCTTAATGGAGACATGACAGGCGTGTCATTGATGGGTCCCTAGGTCTTCTTAACTGTGTTAAAAACTTCAGCATTGATATTAAAGATTGCACCATCACTCTTTCCTCACAATTCAGGAATTTGTTTTAGAATCCAATCTGTTATTTGAGCCTCATGTTAATAATGTTACCAGACCTGTTTTATTTCATCTGAAGAGCAAGTCACAAATCAGATCTTCTCTCACTGATCACGCCACTCCAATACATTTTTACCTCTTGACTTAATTACGGTAAAGCTTTCGTGGAAGAAATTTACAGGTAACCCTTACTGGGTGTCTAGTATAGGCAATAAACACAGGCAGGAGAAAAGCATCAATCATTCTTCTTTATTATTACAGTGCATCCAGAAAGTATTCACAGCGCATCACTTTTTCCACATTTTGTTATGTTACGGCCTTATTCCAAAATTGATTAAATTAATTTTCTTCCCCAGAATTCTACACACAACACCCCATAATGACAACGTGAAAAAAGTTTACTTGAGATTTTTGCAAATTTATTAAAAATAAAAAAACAAACAAGACAATCACATGTACATAAGTATTCACAGCCTTTGCCATGAAGCTCAAAATTGAGCTCAGTTGCATCCTGTTTCCCCTGATCATCCTTGAGATGTTTCTGCAGCTTAATTGGAGTCCACCTGTGGTAAATTCAGTTGATTGGACATGATTTGGAAAGGCACACCCCTGTCTATAGAAGGTCCCACAGTTGACAGTTCATGTCAGAGCACAAACCAAGCATGAAGTCAAAGGAATTATCTGTAGACCTCCGAGACAGGATTGTCTTAAGGCACAAATCTGGGGAAGGTTACTGAAAAATGTCTGCTGCTTTAAAGGTCCCAATGAGCACAGTGGCCTCCATCATCCATAAGTGGAAGAAGTTTGAAACCACCAGGACTCTTCCTAGAGCTGGCTGGCCATCTAAACTGAGCGATCGGGGGAGAATGGCCTTAGCCAGGGAGGTGACTAAGAGCTCCAGAGGTCCTCTGTGGAGAGAGGAGAACCTTCCAGAAGGACATCCATCTCTGCAGCAATCCACCAATCAGGCCTGTATGGTAGAGTGGCCAGACGGAAGCCACTCCTTAGTAAAAGGCACAGGGCAGTCCGCCTGGAGTTTGCCAAAAGACACTTGAAGGACTCTCAGACCATGAGAAACAAAATTCTCTGGTCTGATGAGACAAAGATTGAACTCTTTGGTGTGAATGCCAGGCATCACGTTTGGAGGAAACCAGGCACCGCTCATCACCAGGCCAATACCATCCCTACAGTGAAGCATGGTGGTGGCAACATCATGCTGTGGGGATGTTTTTCAGCGGCAGGAACTGGGAGACTAGACAGGATAAAGGGAAAGATGACTGCAGCAATGTACAGAGACATCCTGGATGAAAACCTGCTCCAGAGCGCTCTTGACCTCAGACTGGGGCGACGGTTCATCTTTCAGCAGGACGACGACCCTAAGCACACAACCAAGATATCAAAGGAGTGGCTTCAGGACAACTCTGTGAATGTCCTTGAGTGGCCCAGCCAGAGCCCAGACTTGAATCCGATTGAACATCTCTGGAGAGATCTTAAAATGGCTGTGCACCGACGCTTCCCATCCAACCTGATGGAGCTTGAGAGGTAATGCAAAGAGGAATCGGCGAAACTGGCCAAGGATAGGTGTGCCAAGCTTGTGGCATCATATTCAAAAAGACTTGAGGCTGGAATTGCTGCCAAAGGTGCATCGACAAAGTATTGAGCGTATATACGTTGTCATTATGGGGTGTTGTGTGTAGAATTCTGAGGAAAAAAATTAATTTAATCCATTTTGGAATAAGGCTGTAACATAACAAAATGTGGAAAAAGTGATGCGCTGTGAATACTTTCCGGATGCACTGTATATTATTATATTCCTGCAGGAGGTGCGCAAGCGCTTTATTAGCAAGTGTTACGAAAAAGGGACGTCTGCTGTGCTAAATTTATACTTCATTAATTATGATCACAATTCCAAGGAATTTATTACATAATCAGAAAAATTTTAACATGATTGGTTACACGCAGTTGCTTACGGGACATAACAAACAATGATATTTTAAATAACCATAGTTAACCCGGTCCACTGGGCTGATTGACAGTCCTGTTAGCTTAGGAGAATGAGACTTTTTACATGTAAAAAAGTATGCTATATGCAGGACATATTTATTCTCAACGCTTTGCATGACAATATATTTCCTTCTTAATGTGTCAACAGAAAACTTAGCCTGAGCATAACAATAGAGCAACCAGCACACTTTAAAAGATTATTTTTTTTGTTATGCCAAGGCTTGCTTATTCTTTTTCTACTATAAAATTACTTAAAATGCCTTTCCTTAATAAGTCAAACATTAATCATAGCAAATATCAAAATAACACTTTCAGCCTTTAAGCATAAGCTCAGAAGAATATCTTCTTCTTCTTTCGGCTGCTCTCATTAGGGGTTCCCACAGCAGATCATCTTCTTTCATATCTTTCTGTCCTTTGCATCTTGTTCTGTCACACCCATCACCTGCATGTCCTCTCTCACATCTCACATCCATAAACCTTCTCTTGGGCCTTCCACTATTCCTCTTGCCTAGCAGCTCTATCCTTAGTATCCTTCTCCCAATATACTCATCATCTCTCCTCTGCACATGACCAAAGCAACTCAATCTCGCCTCTCTGACTTTGTCTGCCAACCGTCCAACTTGAGCTGACCCTCTAATGTCTTCATTTCTATTCCTATCCATCCTCCTCACACCCAATGCAAATCTTAGCATCTTTAACTCTGCCACCTCCAGCTCTGTCTCCTGCTTTCTAGTCAGTGCCACCGTCTTCAACCCATATAACATAGCTGGTCTCACTACCATCCTGTAGACCTTCCCTTCCACTCTTGCTGATACCCGTCTGTCACAAATTACTTCTGACACTCTTCTCCACCCATTCCACCCTGCCGACACTCTCTTTTTCACCTCTCTTCCACAATCCCCATTACTCTGTACTGTTGGTCTCAAGTATTTAAACTCATCCCCCTCCACCAGCTCTACTCCCTCCATCCTCACCACTCCAATGACCTCCCTCTCATTTACACACATGTATTCTGTCTTGTTCCTACTGACCTTCATTCTTCTCCTCTTTAGAGCATATCTCTACTTTTCAAGGGTCTCATCATCCTGCTCTCTACTCTCACTACAGATCACAATGTCATCAGCAAACATCACAGTCCACGGGGACTCCTGTCTAATCTTGTCTGTCAACCTGTCCATCACCATTGCAAATAAGAAAGGACTCAGAGCCGATCCCTGATGTAATCCCACGTCTGTCACTCCTACCACAGACCTCACCACGGTCACACTTCCCTCGTACATATCCTGTACAACTCTCACATACTTCTTTGCCACTCCCGACTTCCTCATACAATACCACAGCTCCTCTCGAGGCACCCTATCATGATACTCAGCAAATTCTAAGTGCAAAATGGACCAGGGTTCAAATTCAACTCCTACACTTTTCTCTTAGTAGTCTCTGGCAAAATGATAAATAGACGACAACATGTACAGAATTCTACAGCCAGAATTTTAACACATGTTAAGCCTTGGCATAACCACTTCACCGATTTCCTTGCAATGGCTGCCTGTTAAATATTGGATCCCTTGCAATATTCTTCTGTTGACATATAAGACTCATCCTGGCAGTGGTTCTTTCTATATTTCAAAGATGGTAAAATAATATAAACCCCGTTGGATATTAAGGTGATCTGATGAAAATAAAAGGCAAATCATTAGCCATGTTCCCCGTAAGCAGACTCCTGGTGAATGCAAATATTTTTTAATGTGAACCACAAGTTCTAAAAAACAACAATTTTTGAGTGCCAGTGTTAAAGACTGGAAAAATTAGCTGTACTAATATAATAAAGTTTTTTTTATAAAAAACTTATTTTTTAACCTCTCAACCGCCCTCTGCCGGATATATCCGGCATCGTAGCGTTATTGCTGACGCCATACTGCCGGCACATTTGCCTATGGTTATGTGAATGCCTGGCGCGTAGTATAACTGACGCTTTGGCGTGGGTATTATTACTACATTGTAGTTCGACAACTCTGTGGTTGTATTACCCGGAAAATGTTTCTTTGTCACGTGATAACCATTCGGAAGTGAAAGTTGTGAATATGGCGAAACGTAAACTGACTTCAAGTGAGGTTTTGCAAGCGATTTTGGACAATAATTCTGATCACGATTTTAGCAGTTCTGAAGAAGATTTTAGCGACAATGATGATCAGCAACGTGCGCTGCTTGATACTGTGAATGACGACGCATCGGATCATGGCAATGAGTGGGTGTATCCGTTTCAGGCAACGTGTAGATTTACTGTTGATGTAAACAATTACACTGCTGAGCAGTTTTATAAGCCGTTTGTGACACCTGACTTGATCAGACATTTTGTTCATCAAACAAATCTGTATGCAGCACAGTTTATTGAGAAAAATCCCGATTTACCTCCACATTCCCTTGTTCATGCTTGGGTAGACACTAATGAAAAAATTCATTGGGATTTTGATGTTGATGGGAATAATCAGAAAACCAGATATTGAGATGTACTGGTCTACAGATCCTATGTATGCAACACCTATTTTTGCAGATACAATGAAACGTAACCGATTCTCTTTGCTGCTGAAATTCTTTCATTTGAATGACAACAGCAATGAGCCAGATAAGAAAGTTCCAAACCATGACCGCTTGTTCAAGCTACCTGAGAAAATGTACTTTATGTGTTTTATTGCGCGTTTGCCTATTTCTAGAACTTGCACAACATTTAGTGGTAAATACTGCTTGAATAAATGTAAAAAAGTAAAAAAACGAAAATTGTTCAGATTTCGCCCGGCATGGGGAATATTTAGGGAGTTGGCGGTTAAAGGGTTAAGCATTTTATTGATTTTATTAAGATCAAATAACATTCCATACAAAACAAAACTAGGTTCGAAGCAAATCAACCCCCACTCATAAAAAAAAATAATAATTTCAATTGAAAATTTCACAGAATATTCAAAAAGATTTTCTTGTAACCTTTTCTGTCTTTCATAAGTTATAAACTCTATGAACATTAATCCATCCATCCATTATCCAACCCGCTGAATCCAAACAGGGTCACGGGGGTCTGCTGGAGCCAATCCCAGCCAACACAGGGCAGGAACCAATCCTGGGCAGGGTGCCAACCCACCACAGAACACACACAAACACACCCACACTACGGCCAATTTAGAATCACCAATCCACCTAACCTGCATGTCTTTGGACTGTGGGAGGAAACCCACACAGACACGGGGAGAACATGCAAACTCCACGCAGGGAGGACCCGGGAAGCGAACCCAGGTCTCCTAACTGCGAGGCAGCAGCGCTACCACTGCGCCACCGTGCCGCCTGAACATTAATAGTCTGTCCAGAATTTAAAAAGAGCAATTTTTCCAAATGCCCGACATCTAAGCAATTTCGATATTTAGTTTTAATGTTGTTCATTAGACTGAATCCTCTTTCACAGTCTGCACTCAAGCCATAGAATGTGACAGAAATGTTCAAAAATGGAAACAACTCCTTCAGGTGATCCTGTTGTTTATTAAATGTAACCCTATCTTAAAATCTCTTTACAGTTCCAGTTTCGAATTTTTCCTTAATCGGAATCTTGAACATCACTTTGCAATTGAAACACAAATCTGTCATGACTAGGGCTGAAATTTGAGGTCTTATAGCCTTTTCCTGTTATGGGAGCCATTTTTGTGTGCCATTGTCTGGGTCGAATTAATTAGGTCAGCCTTTTGCTCGGAGCCTTTTTTGATCTGAGGATAATACTTTCTAAACAGTTTTAAATACTCTCTATCAGGTGTTCTCAAAGTCGGTCCTGGGGGCCAACTGTGGCTTCAGGTTTTAGTTTTAACCAGATTTATAATCAGTGACAACAACTGGTAACATTTAATTAGCTGTTTTTTTTCCTCTTCTCTGATTCTGCAATCAGAAAAGCACAGCAGCATGATTTGTACATTTATAAGACATTTAGAAATATTTCTATTCTTGCTATAGATTTAAATGCTTAACTCTCTTTAGTTGATTTCATTATATATTGCCCTTTCTCTTTGCAGTTTGCTCCCTTCAATGTATCTTAATAATGACCATTTAAAACGAGACACCCAGGCAAACAACATTGAATCGTGAAAGGCTGCAATTACTTTAGCGTCACTAATTAGTCAATAATAGATTAATTAAACAATTAGAACACCTAGAAAAGCAGAATGAAAATCAAGATGAAAATATTGTTAAAAAGAAAAAAATACATTATTTCCATATAACTTCTTAGTACATTGCCTCGCAGTTAGGAGACCTGGGTTCGCTGCCCGGGTCCTCCCTGCGTGGAGTATGAATGTTCTCCCTGTGTCTGCGTGGGTTTCCTGCCACAGTCCAAAGACATGCAGGTTAAGTTAGGTGCACTGGCGATCCTAAATTGTCCCTAAATGGTGTGTGTGTGTATGTGTGCGTGCGCGTGCGCCCTGCAGAGCGCTGGCACCCTGCCCAGGGTTTGTTTCCTGCCTTGTGCCCTGTGTTGGCTGGGATTGGCTCCAGCAGACCCCCGTGACCCTGTAGTTACGATGTAGCGGGTTGGATAATGGATAGATGGATGGATGCTTATTACATTTTAATATTTTTTAACAGATTTAGTGTATTAATTTATATATTGTTCGCAAAACAGTTCACTTAATTAGCCCAGAAGTCCAATTAAAAACAGAAGTTGGTTGGAACCAAAATCTGCAGACACAGTGGGTTCCCAGGACCGAGTTTGAAAACTCCTGCTCTTTGTGATTATTTTTTGCTGATTTTTGGTTTATTGTCTGATTATTGAGTTTGATTTTTGCCTCTTGTCTGGGTTTCGGTCGCTGCATTTTAGTTTTATTTTCATTTGTTTAGCCTTTTGCACGCATCTCCTGATTTAACTCAAGAAACTAGACTGTTTTTCTGACGGGTCAAGACAAAACCTGACTCTGCAGCTTTGACCAGCCCTTCAAATTTTGCCTTCTATAGCTGACCTGCAGAAAATTGTGTAAACAGTCCCCAACAAAGTCCCAATGTCACTCATCAGAGGAATGTCTTTCCAAATGCCATTTATACCCAAGTCCTCACAATGTGCCACACGATGTCACGCTGGTAAGCATGGATTGGACTGTTGCAAAAGAGCAGCTGCACCTTTTCATTTGCCCCAAATGAGAGATACATTACCATCTGGTTTAAATTTAACTTATTAACCTGGTAAAACTGTTGAATAGCTCCAAGAAAAGATGCTTTTACGGTTATTAAGCCAGCTAACACAGTTTTATCAATGGATTTGCTTCATCCATCCATTCATCCTCTTCCACTTATCCGAGGTCGGGTTGTGGGGCCAGGAGCTTGAGCAGAGAGGCCTAGACTTCCCTCTCCCCGGCCACTTCTTCCAGCTCTTCCGGGAGAATCCCAAGGCGTTCCCAGGCCAGCTGGGAGACATAGTCCCTCCAGCGTGTCCTGGGTCTTCCCCGGGGCCTCCTCCCGGTTGGACGTGCCCGGAAACACCTCACCAGGGAGGCGTCCAGGTGGCATCCTGATCAGATGCCCGAGCCACCTCATCTGACTCCTCTCGATGCGGAGGAGCAGCGGCTCTACTCTGAGCCCCTCCCGGATGACTGAGCTTCTCACCCTATCTTTAAGGAAAAGCCCAGACACCCTGCGGAGGAAACTCATTTCAGCCGCTGGTATTCGCGATCTTGTTCTTTCGGTCACTACCCATAGCTCATGACCATAGGTGAGGGTAGGAACGTAGATCAACTGGTTAACTGAGAGCTTTGCCTTATGGCTCAACTCCTTTTTCACCACAACAGACCGATGCAGAGCCCGCATCACTGTGGATGCCGCACCGATCCGCCTGTCGATCTCACGGTCCATTCTTCCCTCTCTCATGAACAAGACCCCGAGATACATGAACTCCTCAACTTGGGGCAGGATCTCGCTCCCAACCCTGAGAGGGCACTCCACTCTTTTCCAGCTGAGGACCATGGTCTCGGATTTGGAGGTGCTGATTCCCATCCCAGCCGCTTCACACTCAGCTGCGAACCGATCCAGAGAGAGCTGAAGATCACGGCCTGATGAAGCAAACAGGACAACATCATGGATTTGCTTTCATTACTAAATTTAATACATTAAATTAACATTTTTGAAACTGTTGTCGATTGATCTGTCAAAGTGTGGTAAGCTGATTTTTTAATTTAACAGTGCTACTTAAAATGTCCTAGATATCCCAGTGGCCCAGGCGGTATAACGCTATCGGACAGCTTCAGAGGGTGCATGGGCTGCTGAGAAGAAGACTATGCAGGCAGGCCCTTTAAAATGGAACTTAAAAGACACTAGGGGGATTGTGATCATCTGTCTATTTGTTAATACGCCTCATACACACAATTGGATTACAACTTGACCACCTTAGATTACAGTTTCTGTCTGGATGTACAGTATGTGCTGTCCTGTGCCCACCTGTTTGTGTGAGTTAGTACTGATTAGATTAGTGCTAGTGTCAGAGAGTGCTCCAATATCATTTCAAACCCCACACCACATCAGGGACCTGGTAGGACAAAACTTTAAATTGCTTTCAGAAAGCTGTTCACAGGGTGTTTCAGTCACACATCCATCATCAATTGCCCCTGCTATACTGGACTGTTTTGGACCTTGTTTTTAGTCGTTATTGTTTGCTGTTAATGTAATTTATTTTTGAGGTCAGGGAGTTGGGGCGGGCCTTTGCATACGTGTCTTTGGTTATATTGTGTGTTCTTTTTCCATTATTTGATTAATATATTTCATTGTTATGTTTCTACTCATTGTGTCACTAACAGTGTCTCTGTGTGTGAGTGTGTACGTGACGGGTCAAGACTGTGTATTTTCTTGGGGTCCCCACAATAAAATAAACAAATTACCATCTTCAGACAGTGTGAATCTTAGTGTCACTTACGACGCTGCACGTTTAACACATTGGCATTGATTGATGAATTTATGCACTCGATGGACTCATCAATGGTACCAGAACATCCTCCGAGAGCAACTTCTCCCAACCACCCAAGAACAGTTTGGTGACCAACAATGCCTTGTCCAGCATGATGGAGCACCGGGCCATAAGGCAAAAGTGATAACTAAGTGGTTCGGGGAACAAAACATCGAAATGTGGGGTCCATGGCCAGGAAACTCCCCAGACCTTAATCGCATTGAGAACTTGTTGTCAACCCTCAAGATTCGGATGGACAAACAAAAACCCACCAATTCTGACAAACTCCAGGCATTGATTATACAAAAATGGGCTGCCATCAGTCAGGATTTGGCCCAGAAGTTGATTGACTGCATGCCAGGGTGAATTGCAGAGGTCTTGAAAAAGAAAGAAGGGCCAACACCGCAAATATTGATTTTTTGCATAAACTTCATGTGATTGTCAATAAAAGCCTTTAAATCTTATGAAATTCTTTTCATTATTCTATAGGGTGGTCCAGATCTAATTATGCAATTTTCATTGCTCTATAACTTATTAAGTTTATTACATAGAAAATCACAGGAAAAATCCTGGACCATCGAGAAGTGTGTAAACTGATGACATGAAGAATCATCTTTGCGCCGAACTGGAATCGTCTCCGCATAAGTCAAAGTCATCCAGACGATCTGGATCTGCATAATTATATCTGGACCACCCTGTACAGTAAACCATAAAAACATCTGAGAAAAAGATCTAAAAACACTAAATCAGCAAACTTTTTGAAAAACCAACACTTGTGTCATTCTCAAAACTTTTTGCCATGGCTGTAGATAGATGGACCGATGAAATGAAAACATGTAAATGAAATTTCTCAAAAAGTTTCCAGGAAATTGCTATAATATTGTAGCAGTAAGGGGCCGCTAAGATTCACACCGTCAATGTGACGGTGATTAATTTATTTTAGTGGAGGAGATCCCAGGGACACCCCCAGCCTTGGATCGACCCACACACACTCACAACAGAGACCAAATAAAGCACGCTGGGAATATTAAACAATTAAATTAACTACATGAAAACAATAATATCACCCCTGACCCCTTCGGCGATATTACATTTAACATATAAACACAAACACCACACAGCAAAGTCCATGGAAAAACCAAATGAGGGGTGACGAGATTAAGTCCAGTGATCTGTATGTTGAAAGGGAAGAGAAAACACAGTCCTACTGGTAGTTGCTGAAAGTATGAAGACAGATGGATGGTTCAGAAGCGCTTCTTTTCTTGTGGGAAAGCCAATGAATCCAAACACAGTCCTCAGTACACAGGTAGACAAACGATCCAGACCCCAACAAACGAATACAATCCAGGAACAATGATTAAATATGGCTGAATTAACAGCAGGCAGTCTGACAGATAAATACAACACACAATGTACAACAACAAAAACAACTTTTTTTCTCTTTTGGCCACCTGCCCTCCTTTTAACCTTATTTGACCACCTTTGACCCCAACAGTTCCTGCATGGACTGCTGGGAGATGCAGTTCTTACTGATAGTAACACTGCTACAATATATTACCATAATTTGTAAGACCAAGATCTTAATTTCCATATGTGTACATGAATTCAAATGAAAATTTAAATGAAATGACAGTTATTAACATTACACTCAAGTATCATCAACACTTTATAAAAGTCTTAAAACCCGCTAAATTAGAATGGAGGAAGAGATTTGTAGCAAGTCAAGTGTGGCAGGGAATTGTGCCCCGAAGTTAAATCTATTATTTCCGCAATCTAGGATGACTTTAAGCCTCATGTGCTGGAATGCACCCAGAATTTCCAAGTGCGGCTAAATTTCCAGATCTTGTACAACTTGTTTGGTTGGTAGGTGTGAAAGAATAAATATAAATATAATACATTGTAGTATGAATGAAAAAGTACAGAGATTTGCAGAAAACGTACAGTTTCACTCAATGTAGGAACAATCCTATGAGAAATAGGACGTGACTCCACATCAAAGAAAACAGCTAGAAGCCCATCGTCATGTCTGTGTATTCTTTGTCCCCTTGTTTTTAATCTTATTTTTAACACTATAAGTGTCCTTAAAGGCTCCTGTATCTCATGTGGCCATGTGATGTCCTCTCTTATATAAATATAACTTATCGTTTTGACATAAGCTTTATTTTCCACTGCATTTTTTGGTACTTGCATATTAGATTTACAGTATGTGAAGTTGGGTTTTTGAACATTGTCTGTTTTAAACATCATCTTTAGATCTCCCTTTGCCTATTAGCACATTTACAGGTACATGCACTTCAATAACCCGTGTGGCATATGGCCGGTCGTTTATCCTGGCCAATACCCCCAGGCCGCCAGATGGAGCCCTCCCTGCAGCATGGAGGTGCCCCGAAGACCAGCAGGGAATCCTGGACAATGGAGTTTTTATCCACAGCCCTGCTGGATACCATGGGGGCCGCTAGAGGACACTGCAGTGAGGAACAAAGACTATTTGCCCTATGCCCCGGAAGTACAGTCACATGGACAAGAGGAATGACGTGCTTCCGGGGTGAAGAAAAGGACTTTTTATCTGACCCGGAAGTGATAGGAGATCACATGGACTGGGGATTGGAAACACTTCCGGGTCAGGGACTATAAAAGACTGTATGGAACACCAGAGTGTTGAGCTGAGCTGGGTGGAAGGGTGGCAATGTGTCTGGGAGTGGTGGATTGGTTTATTATTGAGTATTGTGTTATTTATGAGTATTATGGAGAGGAGGGTGCTTTGTGCACTGTGCAGTTCAAATAAAATAATAATTTGGACTTTTATCTGGTGTCTGGAGTCAAGTCTGAGGGTTCAAGGGAGCGATAGTGCCCCCTATCTGTCACACACGATTATTCATAGAAACCTGATATCAAAAATTCCGATTAGACAAACTCAGGTTATTGGGATCTGAGAAACTGGATTATCAGAGGTAGATGTCTCCACAAACAATCTGATTATGTAGCCACGTAAACCCTTAAATGGGTTACTGTTTAGGATTTTTGCACTCTGCGTATGCCTGTTGCACTCTGTCAGCCTGCACATGTATTTAATTCACACAATTTCAGCAGCCACAGAAAGAAGAGTCCCCAAAATAAATTTCCAGAGGCAAATGTTCAGGTGATCTCATTATTCCTTCTCCTCTCTGCAATAATCTGTCTCATTATTCAGAAATCTCTAAATGTGTGTTGATGAGATGAACGTGCAGCACTAAACTCAGACCTCCAGTCCCCTTGTTACGCAACATCATGCTTCCCAAATTTAACTAGTTATACTATAATATTTCTATAGACAACGTTATACTTTGAAACTTCTTACACGCACACTCTACCTGGAAGGGAGCCTCTCTCTGTATAGCCTTTCCCAAGATTCCTTCCATTTTTTTTATTACAAGGTTTTTTTTTAATTTTTGGGAAGTTTTTTCTTGTCTTCTTAAGAAGTCAAGGAGGCAGTCAAAAAAATAGGGCATGTTAAAGCCCATTGAGGCATTCCCTGTGTGATTTTGGGCAACAAATACATTTTTCAAGAAATACATTGCTATTGTTGTTGTTGTTGTCTCCCTAATTTAAAAAAAAATCTTATCTGGGAGACGAGACGTGATCTTCTCGGAAGACAATTGGACGTCCTGTGAGACAAGACAGAGAGGCTGAACAGGACCGAAGAAAGTACAGTCCCCTGCGGCGCTCCTGTGTTTCTGACCACAATGTCAGACCTGCAGTTCCCGAGACGCACATACTGAGGTCTGTCTGTAATATGACAAAACAACCAAATCCGTTACCAAGATCAATAATCTTTCCACATTCGCCAACACTTCTTGTGTCCAACTGCGCTCCCAAAACACGTGTCTGATTGTCTCCACCTGGGCACAGTCTGGTCTCGGACACGTCCTTGTCTGTGTCAACCCTTGTCTATATATCCTCTTCCCCACACCCTCGTCCAGTTCAAGTTTTTTAAAGTATTTTCCAGCCCTTTTGACTGTACCACTGCCCAGATATCCACTTCAAACTTTATTGTCAGACTCTGTCGCTCCTCCATTGTACCCCTCACAGCCTTATACAGGTCTTTCTGTTTGCATCATAAAACAGTCTCTGCAAATTCCTTTTGATTTGTTTTCAGTTTTGCTGCATATTCATAGACTCCTGGTCTCTTTTCTGCCCTTGGTGTCAAATTTAACCACACTGTCAGAGTCCTCATTGCTGATGTGACTCACAGAGCTACAAAATATTGGAATTTGTGTATAAAGGCTAAATTGTTAAAATCTCTGTCATATCACATTTGACTCCGGTGACATTTTAAACAACTCTTATCTCTCGTGTTTCAGTGCTGGTGCATATACATTTACTACTGTACTTATTTCTTCACCATCTAATCTAAGTTTCATTACTATGTACCTACAATTTATTACCGTGTCCACTTTAACAATCTCAATAGTTGGATTTTTTTTATTAACTCCGCCATTCCTGCATTTCTATTTTCATTTGTTCTCGAACAAAATGCTGGTCCCTTCTTCCAACAATCATCATATTTTTTATATTTGGCTCTAAAAGGAATGTCACATTCCTTTATTACTGTTTTGTCTGCTTTTGCAGCATCAAGAGAGACAACAATTAGCTCTCTTCTTGCAATTTGCTCTATACTTTTTACATTGAGGGATGCAATTTTTAACATCTATGTGCATTGGTTTATATTTTTTCCATCTTGCCTTTTCTTTTCACTATTAAAGGTTATTAAAGGTTGTTTCTTGTCCCGTTTTCCCTTTATTTCCTCCCTTTTGCCTTGCGTCTCTACTTTAGGCCTTGTTCACACGGGCGTTAAAATCGAGCGTTTTTTTTGCGTTCGTAGCGTCCGGTGAGCGCGGATCAAGCGCCGAGTGTTTTCTACACGTAGGAGTCAATGAGAGTGTTCACACGGGCTTTGGTGACGTGCATTTGTCCGGCTGCGCGTTTATACGGCATCAAAAAAACGTTGCATGCAGCTATTTCTTGGCGTTCAAAACCCAACGAACGCAAGGAAACCGCTTCTAGTTCGTTTTCTGCGCGTTTATTTTACGCTTCGGAGGACCGGATATATATATAGTCTCTCTTCGGGGCTAACACCAAGTCGTATATTGGTTGATTGGCGTGCAATGAGGCATTGCACCAGCTGCAGCAGACAATCAAAAGTGGAAACCGACATCCGACAGTAATTAAAAAACTTGCACGGAAATTTTCGCATTTCTTCATAAAGCACAAAAAAACTTCCTTTAACCCGACGTTGTGCAGTCAGAGGATGAACCCAGTAGCGGCGGCGATTTTTTCTCTCCCTATGTCACCGTATTACGAGTATTTTTAAAACAAGAAGAGTAATATCTAACATAGCAAAATGGTCCATATTGAAAGGAAGCACCTCAAATAAAACGACAAGGGCTTTCATATCCAGTTCCCGACACTGCCTCCACAGGTTAACACACAAACTACAATTTGGGCTGCAGGCTGGCGTTAGACAGAGACAAACGAACGCTGGTGTAGAAGTCAATCGATCGCCACCACAAAATGCAACATAAACGTCTAGGACGTTCAGAGCAAGTTCGTTTATCCAAAAACTTAACGCCCGTGTGAACAAGGCCTTAGATTGACATTTCCAGGAGGTGTGGTGAGATGAAATGACCTCATTGGCTGAATCAGATAGTCATTTGCATATAGTGCTGTTTCATTTATTTTACTTTATTTTGATAGTTTCAGCATCCATATGACACACAGTTTTACATTTTGCCTAAAAGAACTACATGTTTTCTTTTGTTAATGTCTACTTATTATATTATCTTAAAATTGCTAATTTTATGGGAGTACAGCTGAGTACCACAAAGCAGAATATGTTTAAGTTTAGAGGGTTGCTGTTGAGCTAAGGTGGTCAGTAATGGATTTTAGCTCTTTAAGTATTTGTCTAGTAGGTTTTCTCATGAGAGAAAGCCCCCTTATGTTGTGGAAAAAAAAGGTTATGACCTTTCTTTTTTTGTTTGCTTTGTTTTATGTTTTGTTGATTTATTTAGACCTATGCTTTGCAGACTTGGTCAGTTTTTGCAAAGTGTTTGATGTAGTTGGTTGAGCTGCCCTGCATGGAGTTCTGAGGGTTTGCGGGATCACCTCAAGGTTACTGGATATCATGGCCTGCCTGTACACTGGTACTGGGAGTGTCGTGCAGAGTGAAGGCAGGACATCTGTGTTTTTCCCAGTTGATTCTGGGGGTCCATCAGGGGTGTGTTCTGCTCCTACTCTGTTCAATGCTTTTATGGACTGGGTGTTGGGCAAGGTTGTGGGGTCCAGTGGCTGTGGGGCATCTGTTGATGAAGAAAGATTCACGGATCTTGACTTTGCTGACAATGCTGTGATCTTCGCAGAGTCAATGGAGGCTCTGATCGGGGCTCTCGAGAGACTAAGCAAGGAGTCTGAGTGTCTGGGCTTGTGAGGGTCCTGATAAAAACCAACAGCCAGACCTTTAATGACCTCTTGGGCACAGCCATCAGCAGTGTGTCTGTTTGTGGAGAGAGTATCGACCTCATTGAGAGGTTTACTTACCTCGGCAGTGACATTCATGTCTCTGGTGACTCCTAATATGAAGTCAGTAGATGGATTGAGAGAGCATGGAGGGTCATGAGGTCACTGGAACGGGGTGTGTGGCACTCCTGATATCTATGCAAAAGGACGAAGGTCCAAGTCTTTAGAGTCCTGGTGCTTCTTGTATTGCTATATGGTTGCGAGACGTGGACACTATCCAGTGACCTGAGATGAAGACTGGACTCCTTCAGTACTGTGTCTCTCTGGAAAATCCTTGGGTACCATTGGTTTGACTTTGTGTCGAATGAGCGGTTGTTCATGGAGTCCCGAATGAGGCACATGACCTGCATTGTGAGGGAGCGTCAGTTATGACAGTACAGTCATGTGGCGCATTTCCCCGAGGGTGATCCGGCTTGTATGATCCTCATTGTTAAAGACCTGAGTGGCTGGACCGGACCAAGGGGTTGCCTACGTAACACCTGGCTGCGGCAGATAGAGGGTCATTTCTGGAAGGTGGGACTGGACTGCGTGTCTGCTTGGGGGGGTTGCAAACCGGGACCCCGAGCTGTTTCGACGTGTAGTGGGTGCGGCAGTGCACTGTACCAGTGCATGCTCCCCAACTTGACTTGACTTAGTAACAGCATTCTGGAGCATGCTTAAGGGTAGGGGGTATCAAATTTGGTTTTTCGCTGATCATTTCCATTCACATCAATGGCATGGCTGTCGAACGGGTTTCCAGCTTTAAATTCCTGGGGATACATATCTCGGAGAACCTGTCATGGACAAACAACACCTCCAGCCTGATCAAGAAGGCCCATCAGCGCCTCTTCTTCTTGAGGATACTGAAGAAAAGCCAACTATCTGCTGTCATACTGGGCAACTTCTACCACTGTGCGATAGAGAGCATCCTGACTAACTGTATTACAGCCTGGTATGGGAATTGCTCTGTTGCTGACCGCAAGGCACTGCAGCGGGTGGTGAAAACCGCACAACGCATCATAGGGACTCCACTTCCGGTCATTGAGGACATTCACAAGAAGAGATGTTTACGCCGAGCTCGTTGCATTCTTAAGGACTCCTCTCATCCAGCCAACAAACTCTTCCAGCTCCTCCCCTCCAGAAGGCCTTCCGACTAAAACCAGCAGGTTTAGGAACAGCTTCTTCCCCACAGCGGTCACACTTCTGAACTCAGTCCCCCGTTGAACCTTCACATCCACACACTTAATCCTCTACACTACTCCTCCTCCCTTCCTTGTACATATCTGTACATACCTGTGCACACACAGCACACCTGTACATTGTACATCATATATCATATATTGTATATCTGTATATATTACAATACTCATAGTATTATAGCACATACATATCACATCTGTATATTGTACATCTGTGTATATATATATAATAGTACTTATATTACTACTGCACATACATAATACACCTGTATGTTGTATATCTGTATGTATATATATATATATATATATATA
>JANRMT010062835.1:14562698-14575440 GCA_026402145.1 Polypterus bichir lapradei
CCTGTAAATGTTAAGTCCTCGTTATAACCCTTAGTATTTGTATCTATATTTGTATCTATGTCTATCTATCTATAGAATGTTTACCAAGAAATTTTATGTTAACTGAAAATACAG
Source organism: Polypterus bichir lapradei (assembly GCA_026402145.1). Taxonomy (NCBI): domain Eukaryota; kingdom Metazoa; phylum Chordata; class Cladistia; order Polypteriformes; family Polypteridae; genus Polypterus; species Polypterus bichir. The sequence continues at coordinate 14,562,813 of JANRMT010062835.1, forward strand.
AGTAATTTTTAAAAAAAGCTCAGTAACTGTAAAATGTGGTTAAAAATCAGCTGTCTGATTGTTCGGACCCAGACTCGATAAGTTTGTAGTGCTGCGCGCCGAGTGCCACAAGTGGAGCCAGTAGCCAGTAAAGAACAGCTGGCAGTAAACTAAATGTGGTCCTTTCTGTCTGCTTGGGGTCCCATTCCAGGGGTTCATCATGTGGTGGGTGCTGCAACAACATACCTGTTTAAGATTATCATTATATTCTCACTAAGGGGGCCCCCTAGCGCCTTTGGCGCCCAAACCTCCAGAATATTAGTAAATCTGTAAACACACACAAAAAAAAAAAAAAAAAAGATTATTTATTGAAGTCAAACTCATGAAATTCTATAAATATGTAAAAGAAAAATGTATTATTTAATGGAGTTAAAATCATGAAATGAGAATAAAATGTTTACTCTCTTACCGATTGGAGTATTCCTGTTAAACTGAGGTCCACTATTCTCGATGAGTATTTATAAGACTAAATAAACAATCCATTCATTTTAACTGACATTCTTATAGATATAAAAAAAAGACTCATTTAAATAACAGGAAAAATAACATGAAAACTAAATTGGTATGCAATGTGTTATGTTATTAAGGCCACGGGACAACGACTTGTCTTTGAACCTCCATTTTATTAGGTGCACACACACCTTTCTCCACACCCCGTATCCGGGTGCACTACCCAGAACTGTCCGGTCCACAACAACACATTACCAGAACCTTTGTTGCTATAAGGCATAACATCACATCTTCCCCCCTTTAAAAGATAATGACTTTCCCTTGCAATCTTATGTTGTATCAGTTTGTTCTATTACCAAAAGAACATCTTCATAATAACATCACAACCCAACCATCACAGAACTTTCACAATCTTGAATCAACTTTTTTTTTTATATATATATATATATATATCAGTCAACAGACTTCAATTAATCTTTCAGGAGGTCTAACAGTGCGTTTTGGTCTGCAATACTTCTCAGGTATAACAGTAACTTGTTTTGTCAGATCAGAGTTAGTGTGATCCACAGAACCTTTGTCAACTTGTTGACTTGCGGAAATGTCAGAATCATCTGATCGCGACTCTGTTTCTTGAACAGTCACTTGTTGTCTTAAGTCCCCTCTGTTCCTTCTTAGAATTGCACCCCGCTCGGTCTGAATCTCATATGAGCGTGGTAGTACTTCTCCTTCAACACAACCTTGTTGCATCCATGTTCCTGATGCATGGTTCAGGATTCGAACTCTATCACCAGGCTTGAGTTTTCGCAGGATCTTTGCTTTCTTGTCATAGTTTCCTTTTTGTTTGTTTTTAAGTTGTTGTTTTTCCTGTTTGACTTTGTTTGCCCCAGCAGGTGTCAACAGGTCCTGGTGAATGAGTAAGTTAGTGCGTATCCTTCGACCCATCAGCATTTGGGCTGGGGACAACCCATTTTGAAGAGGAGCACTCCTGTAAATCATTAGACTCTTGTGGAAGTCGGTCTTTCCATCGTGACTCTTCTTCATGAGAGCTTTCACAATCTTTACAGAACTCTCCACTAGCCCGTTGGACCTAGGGTAGTTTGGGCTTGATGTGGTGTGTTGAAATCCCCACTCTGCAGCGAAGACATCAAACTCCCTACTGCAAAACTGCGGCCCATTATCAGAGAACACTTCACAGGGAACTCCATGTCTTGCAAAGACTGTCTTCAGAAAAGCAATGACAGCTTGGCTGGATGTCGCCTGAAGTGTTGCAACTTCTGGATAGTTTGAGAAATAATCAGTAACTACAATGTGGCTCTTACCATTGCAGTCAAACAGGTCTACTCCAACCTTTTGATATGGATAATCGGGCACTGGATGAGACATGAGTGGCTCTGCTTGTTGCCTGGGTCTGTATGTAAGGCATATTTCACATGAAGCTGTAAGCTGACTGATGTCGTGATTTATCCTTGGCCAATACATTACCTCATGGGCCCTGCGCTTACATTTCTCCTCTCCTAGATGCCCCTCATGAACCTTGTGCAGCATCTCCTTGCGCATTGACACTGGGATGACAAACTTGTTCCCCTTGAAGATGATGTCATCTACTACTGAAAGCTCCATTCTGCATGACCAGTAATCTTGAATTTGCTTTGGACAGTCACTTTTCTTTCCTGGCCAGCCTTCTGAAATGGTCTCTCTAAGTTGTGTCAATGTTCCATCCATATCGGTTGACTTTCTGATTTGTTCAGTTTTCTCTGAGGACACTGGAAGAGAGGTTACAATCATGTCGACATACGCTTGTATGTCCGCACCTTTCTCACTGGTAAGGCTCTCATGCCTGTCGACAGCCCGAGAAAGTGTATCAGCTGCGAACATGAATTTTCCTGGTGTATAGATCATGTTGACGTCATATTTTTGGAGTCTGATGAGCATTCGTTGGATTCTCATAGGACAGTCATTTAAAGCCTTAGACATTATTGACACCAATGGCTTATGGTCCGTTTCCACTTCAAAGGACTGGCCATAGACATACTGGTGGAACCTTTCACAGGCATACGTAGAAGCTAAAAGTTCCTTCTCGATTTGTGCATAGTTGGTTTCTGCACTCGTCAAGGCCCTTGATGCATAGGCTACCGGCTGCCAGCTCTCAGCATGTTGCTGCAAAAGCACAGCACCTAGGCCATATTGTGAGGCATCTGCTGAGATTCGTGTGCTCTTGTGCGGGTCATAGTATCGGAGCACTGGCTCCTCTGTGATGATGCGCTTTAATTTTTGAAAGCACATCTCCTGCTCGTGAGCCCACATCCATTCATTCTTTTGCTCGAGGAGACATCTGAGTGGAGCTGAATGCGTTGACAGCTGGGGAATGAATTTGGCCAGGTATGTAACCATTCCGAGGAATCTCCTAACTTCCTCTTTATTTTGAGGCCGTTCCATGTTGACTATTGCTGAAGTTTTTCTTGGGTTTGGCCTGACCCCATCCTCAGACAAAACATCTCCCACGAAAGTTAAGCTCTTGACTGCAAACTCACATTTCTCCTTGTTTAATTTTAGGTTCGACTGTCTTATTAGCTCCAGGACCTGCCTCAATCTTGCATCATGCTCCTGGCGGTCGGAACCCCACACAATTATGTCATCCATCATCGTCTCTACTCCTGGTAGGTGTTCAAAAATCATGTGGATTGTTTTGTGGTATACTTCAGGTGCTGATAGAATACCATAAGGTAGACGGAGAAAACGATATCTGCCTTCTGGCGTATTTAAGGTACACAGTTTAGAACTTGCTTCATCAAGTTTCAATTGCCAGAATCCAGACGACGCATCAAGCTTACTGAACCACTTTGCTCCAGCGAACTGAGACATAATCTCTTCTCTAGTTGGTAGTTTGAAATGTTCACGTTTTATGGCCCTGTTGAGATCTCTTGGATCAAGACATATTCTCAAAGAGCCATTCTTGTTGAGCACAATGACTAGTGAACTCACCCAGTCTGTTGGTTCATCGATTTTCTTAATGACATCCAGCTTTTCCATGCGAGCTAATTCCTCTTTGAGCTTTTCTCGCAATGCAAATGGAACTTTTCTGCATGCGTGCACTACAGGAGTCACAGCGCCATCTGTATTTATTCTGTGTTCCCCAGGCAGACATCCAAGTCCTTTAAAAACATCCTTGTACTCCTCCATAAATGAAGTTTCATCTGTTTTGCATTGTGATGTCACTACAAACACTCTCCTCAACAAGTCTAGTTTTTCACATGTGCTCAGTCCCAGAATTGGCTGAACGCTCTTTTCCACAATCAGCATTTGTGTCTTTAACAGCTGTCCTTTATGTTTCAGTGTCACTAGGCAGATTCCTTTGACAGGGACATCCTCACCTGTGTATCCTGTTACTTTTATTTTTGTTGAATGTATTTTGTTTTTAACTTTGAGGGTTTCGTAGTCATTCATAGACAACAGGTTAACTTGTGCACCTGTATCTAATTTGAATGGAATTATTGTCTCATTTACTGTCAGTGGTACAATCCATTCAGCTTTTTCTGTCATGTTTGTTTGAACAGAATCTACAAAGAATTCCTCTGGCTGTTCTTCAACTGTGTGTACTTTTTTCTCTGTACCATCAGTTTTACAACACTTTGCAAAATGATTATTCTTCCCGCAACGATTACAAGTTTTTCCATATGCAGGACAAGATCTTGGTATATGTATCCCTCCACATCTACCACACCTGCTTTTTGTGATTTTCTCTCTCTGGTGTCTTTGTTTTGTAGGTTGTTTTTTGTGCTGCTCCTCACTTTTTACTGCGTGTACTGTAGCAGTATCCCTTTGCAGTTCTTTGGCTTGTGCGCGAGTTATTTCAGCAGCTCTACACATGTTGACAGCTTTCTCTAATGTCAAAGGTGGTTCACGTAGCAGTCTTTCCCTGAGACCATTATCGGGAATCCCACAGATTATTCTGTCTCTCACTAGTGAATCTCTTAAATCTCCGAAGTCACAAGTCTTACTCAGTGTGTGCAGTTCAGCAAGATACTGGTCAAAAGCCATCCCTTGTTTCTGATCAGCGGAGAAAAATTTGTATCTCTCAAACGTGACATTCTTGCTTGGCACAAAGTATTCTTCAAACTTTGTCATGAGAGCAGTCAGTGTTAAATTTGCCTCGTCAAGTTGAAAACTATTATATATATCCAGTGCATCCTCACCTATCACGTGTAGAAAGATTGATGCTTTCAACTTCTCATCATCTCCACCCGCGCCACTGGCAGCAAGATAAATGTTGAATCTCTGCTTGAAACGTTTCCAGTTATCAGCAAGATTACCGACGAGCTGCATAGGCGATGGTGGATTTAACTTCTCCATAACGGGAAAACACTCAGAGTTCTCTTACTTTGTTTCAACGATGTCTTTTCGTCCTGCCTTCGAATATATTTCAGTGCCGCTTTTTTTTTTTTTTTAGCACTCGGCTCGTGGGCTCTCGTTTCTCGTACACTCCTCCCTCGGCCGCTCTCCGTGCAGGTATCGCTCACCGTGGGTCTCGTCTCACTGGCGTTTTACTCATCCACTCTCCGGTGTCCGCCAATCCCTATTTCTGACACCATGTTATGTTATTAAGGCCACGGGACAACGACTTGTCTTTGAACCTCCATTTTATTAAGTGCGCACACACCTTTCTCCACACCCCGTATCCGGGTGCACTACCCAGAACTGTCCGGTCCACAACAACACATTACCGGAACCTTTGTTGCTATAAGGCATAACATCACACAATGGGTCATTGTAACTCGTCCATCAGCTAACTAAATCACCTAAATACAAACAATGGTGTTATGAATAGATAATTTCTTTTTAATAGTTTGTTTCTGTGAAAGAAAGTTTACTCGATCAAAAATAAAAAAAAACATGACTTTCTTGATATTTTAGTTTATAATTTAAAAACGGAATAAGAATCTGAAGATCTAACAACATCACATTAAAGTTGTTTAAATTCTGAAAAGAATGACACCAAACGTATATATGTAGGTTTTAAAATAAGCCGATTTATTAAACGTGACATAAAACAGTTGCACTTTTAAGCTTAGGATTTTATTTAGAGAGAGAGTAGATTTCGCGAAATGTTGTCATTATGCTAAGTTTTCAATTTATTTTAATTTAGACGGCATTTATATGTTTTGGAAATTAGTTTTAAAAAAATATTCTATGTAGAATGTCACCATCATCAAAAGGCAGAAATTTAGCTGGTAGTTTAAATAGCCAACTATAGAAAAAAATATTTCATTTTACCAGTAACCAAAGTGAGACTTCCTTTTCTTATGTTAAAAGCAATAAATAAAGGCTACTAATACATCCCTACTTTTTTTCTGAAATGGCACCCCCTCAAGAGTGTGTTTTTATGAGACGTTCTTGTAAGCGTAATCTATATGAAGAGTTCCAGTCTGTTTTTTGCCCCCTCCATAGTACAGAAACGGCACATGTCTTCTTATATAATATGCTACTGTGGCTGTTCGATTGTCTGTCCAGGATTTTAAATCACCTGTAGCTCGCAAACCATTTCACCTATTGACTTGAAATTTGGTAAACATATACTACGTGACGTCTACTATCCGCTTTCTGGGTGATGATTTTTATTACTCATTTTATTTTATTGTACAGTATTGTAGAATCAACTCTCGGCAGCGCGCAGCAGGGCGACCGTGCGGCGCATGCGTATGGGCGCCATTCTCATTCCCTACACCTTCGTTAATCATTCTTGAGGCAGACTGAACACTTCAGTGCCAGCTTAAGTGAAACATTAAAGAAAACGTACTAGTTAATTGCAACACAAAAACTAAAAGATGCCGAAGAAAGAAAAGAAGCAGCGGGCCATTAAGATGGAGAAAAGAAGTGCTGCTAAGAAAGCAGCAAGCGAATCAACCTCTAAACAAACGAACGCTAAACAGAGAACGAAAGCTAGAAATGCTCAAGTCAAATGTAACCAGTACACCGATAGTAATCATTTTATAACAACAAACTTTCTTCTTCTTTTTTTTTGTGCTAATTGCTTTATTCAATTAAAACCAATTAGTTTTTATTTTCTCTCCCGGTTTCCATCTGAACTCCATGACTTTTCCATGGCTTCCGTTTGGATTTACCGGTTTTATAAAAAAACATTTCAAACCATTAAAAACCCAGTACATATATAAATTTTAAAATTTTAAAAGTTTTTCACTTACTTTACCTCAGGGATGGTCTTCTTTTTCAGGGCCTTGATTCATAAAGTTCTATGTCTTCTTTGGCCATCTGTAAAACACTTGTAATGGGGAGAAGTTTATCTTTTTTGTATAGATCTGTCTTCTTACCCAAATTGCCTCCTTTATATAATTTATTCTGACCCATTTTTCCTTGCCCACATTTTCTTTTTGTGATCTGCCAAACATTACTGTTTCTCTATCTATTTGTCCTTCCACACTATCACTGTGTGTAGGGACATTTTGGGTTTTTTACTGATTTTCTTTTGAACAGGTTGTTATTTGTCTGGAGAATATTGTGTACGGCCTGCCATGCCAAGTCTTTCAGATTATTTGGTAGGTACTTACTGGATATATTTTCCCATATTTTCCCTGATTCCGTTTTAGTTGTTTCTTTGAGCCATGTGGTCGATTCCTTGCTCTTAACTATTTTCACAACTAATCTCCAGTTTGCCCACACTTTCCCTACGTCTTTCCCAAAGTTATTATTTTCTAAACAGTTAATTACAGGTTTGTAAATTTTAGCAACGTTAAAGGCATACGGTCTTCTATTGGTAGTTGTATATAATTTATATTTTCTTATCGCCCATCCCATCATATATCTGGCCATGTCCGCAACTTTTCCATTCCCTTCTCTAATTAATTTAATATAAGCAAAAGTGTACCTGAGTTTTAGAAGCTTTCTTAGGTCGGGGAAATCTCTTCCTCCTTTCGTTTTTGTTTTCACCAAGGTTTCTCTTTTTAATCTTTCCCATTTCGATCCCCAGAAAAAATAAAAACATTGTCGTTCTATCCTCTTGAGGATCTCTCTCCTTGGTAGGTATATTGTCGTCCAAAAAATCAGTTTCGGCAAGATGATTGACTTTAGGAGGAGGATTCTCCCCTCATAACTAATGTTCCTTAGTTTCCACAACCCGGTTGTTTGATTGACATATTTACATGTCCTCTTCCAGTCTTTCTCCCCTTGTTTTTTGCTCCCAAACCAGATTCCTAGTATTTTTATAGGTTTTCTATGGGTTTTTATCTTGGAATTTGTGACCTCTGACCATTTTCCTTGGACCCGACACTCTGTTTTCTTCCAATTAATTTTCGTTCCAGCCGCTTTACAAAATCTGTCTGTTGTTTCTAGTGCGCTATCAATTGATACTCCTTCTCTTGCAACAATTGTAATGTCGTCCATGTACATGATACACTTAACTTCCATTCCTCCACTTCCCGGGATTTCTATCCCTTTGATGTCTTTATTTTTTCTAATCAGTGTTGCTAGACTTTCTATTGCGAGTACAAATAAAATTGCGGAAAGTGGGCACCCTTGTTGTACGCCTCTCGCGATCTTAATTTCCTTTGTAAGATGCCCGTTTATTACTACTTTGCTCGTTATCCCTTGGTAGCATTTCCTAATCAATTTTATAACTTTTTGGGGTATTTCGAATCTTTCCAGTGTTTTCCACAAAAAATCATGGTTAATGGAATCAAAAGCTTTCTCCATGTCAATATTCAACAGTCCCACAGATAAATCTCGCTCTTTTGTGTACTCTATAATATCTCTAACTAAGATGAAATTGTCACTTATGGACAGTCCGGGGACTGCAAACACCTGATCTTCTTGGATGATATCACCCAGTACTTCCCTAAAACGATTTGCTACAACCTTCGTTAACAGTTTGTAGTCCTGACATAAGAGGGTTATTGGCCTCCAATTTGTGATTTCCGTTTTGTCCCCATCTTTTGGGATCAGAGTGATAATTCCGTTCTTCCATGATTTCAGGCCTTCTTCTCCTCTTAATATTTCTTGGAAGATCTCCAACATATCTTCTTTAATTAAAGGCCAGAATGTTATATAAAATTCTGCCGTTAATCCGTCTGCTCCTGGTGTCTTGTTTTTCTTCATAGTTTTCATTGCTTTTTCAAGTTCGTTCATGTTGAACTCCATTACCATTTCCGTTTGTTGTTGTTTTGTAATATTCCTATTAATCTCTTTCAACACTTCTTCTTCTTTCTGGATTTCTCTGTTTTTACGGCTGTATAACTCTCAGAAGAAGGTTTCTACAATTTGCTGTTTTTTTGTTTCTTCTGTTTGTATGTTCCCTCCTTTGTCTTTCAGGGAGTCAATACTGCTCTTTTTAATCCTTTGTTTTATTTTTTTGAAGAAGAAGCGTGTGCACTTCTCATCCTTTTCCAAATACTGGACCCTACTTTGGAACTTTAGTTTCTCTTCCTTTCTCTTGAAGATGTCCACCATTTCTGCCTTTATCTGCTCCACCTGTCTCCCTGTCTCAATCCCTCCATTTTCCAGCCCATATGCTTCTTCCAGTTCTTCTTGTAGCAAGACTAACTGCTCCTTCTCTCTCATATTTTTTTCCTTTCCTTTCCTCTGAAAATAAAGCTTGGCCCTAAATTTAATAATGTCCCACCATTCTCCTCTTGTCCTACACCCATCTTTTAGGGTTTCCCATCTTTTATATTTGTTTTTGAAATCTGCTCTAATTTCTTTGTCTTCTAAAAGTAGCGTGTTTAGCTTCCAAAACCCTTTGCCTCTGTTGTTCCTGTTTTCTCCCTCACATTCTGACAAAATAACATTGTGATCAGAAAAACAGGTTGGTTTAATTTGAAAACTTATAGTTGTATATCTCACACTACTTAAAATATAATCTATTCTCGATCTCCAGTTCCCCCCTTCTGCTCTCCATGTATATCCATCTTTATCCTTCTCTATCTCTCTGAAGTTATCTTTTATTTGGAAGTCTTTCATCATGTTAATTAAGAACCTAGATGTTTTATCTAAGGATCTTTTCTTTTTAGACTCTATTTGGCAATTGAAGTTTCCGGCTATTATGGCTTCTTCCATTCCCTGTAGTTCTGTCCTTAACTTCTGGAAGACTTCCATTCTCTTATTAGTTTGTGGAGGTGCATATATATTTACAATAGTATGCTTTCCCCCATCCATGTTAACAGTTAGGGTGGCTAGTCTTCCCTGGAGAATGATCTTGAATCTTACGACTTCGATATCTATGTTTTTAATTAAAAACCCTATCCCCGCACTCTTACTTTTATTTGACCCAGAGAAGAAGGCTTCCCCTCCTTTCCACGCTTCTTCATATCTTGAATATGACCTCTGAAAGGGGAGGCCACATTCTTGGATACAAATAATGTCTGCTTCTATCTCTTGAAGGGCTCTGAAAACAATTTCCCATTTACTTCCCCTCTTGATGCTTCTGACATTAATTGAAGCAATCCTCATGAAATCTTGGATTATTTAAATATCTTCTTTCTTTCTTCTTCTTCTGGTCTCCTCTTCTTGTTTCTATCGCTCTCTAGAGTGCGTGATCTCTTTTTGTTTTGTTCCTTCATCAGGGTGATTTTCGAGAAGGTTTTGACCGATTCTTTTCTAAGGAAAGTCGCTTTTGGGCTGGCTATTACCTCTTCGCTATCTTTTCCATCCACTTATTCGTTACTTTCTTTGACTATTTGATACCAATCCTTGATCCCTGTATTATCATTGTCTATTTGAGGTATTAGAGGTGAGCTTAATAATATGTTGGTCATCTCTTCTAGTTCCAGTTGGATATTCCCCAAACTGTTTTTCATATTTTGTTCTCTGCTACCCAGGGACGAGAATCTCTCTTCGTCTTCCTTCTTATTCTCCTCTTCCACTGTCTGAGACCCTCTTGGGACCTCACTACCTTCTATTTGACCCTTAAACTTTCCATCACTTCCAATAGGGGTTTGAAATAGCACAACACTATTTCCACCTTCGTTTTCGCTTACTTCCTCTTCTTCTTCTTCTTCCTCTCGTCTTAATTGGATACTAACTGTCTCTACCTTTTTGCACTTATCTGCATATGACAACGGGCAATTTTTAAAACTGTGGGTATTTTCCCCACACAGATGGCACATTTTTTTTTCGCGGCAGTTCCTTGTCAGGTGCCCCAACTCTCCGCAATTTTTACACTTTTCCTGTTTACAGTCGGTCGCTACGTGCCCTTCCTGCTCGCACTTTCTGCACATTTTCGGCAGACCTCTGTAAAATATTATCCCTCTTATAGCGCCAGTTTGGATAGTCTGTGGCAGGTGTTTGAGGTCACCTTCCTCACTGATTCTCAACTTAACTTGAAAGTTGTAATAGCCTGTCTTAATTCCATGCTCGTCTCTTCCTGCCATCCCTCTTTCAACTTTACAAAACCTTCTTAACCACTGTTGAATATCTTCCATTCTAATTTTTTCAGATAACATGGCAACAGTGATAGACTTTGTTACCCGCTGTACTAGAGACTGCTTTGTCATATCTACTAAAACTATTTCTGTTTCTCTTTTTTCCTTCCACACCTTAAGACACCTTTCCACCAACATGCTATTTGTAAATACCACCTCGAAGGTTTGTCTATCTGGGAGTGCAAAAATAAAATAAACTTGCCTAGGAAGAAATCCGAGGATTCCCAGCATAAGTAGTAGTGAACGCTTTCCGGTCCATATTCTTCTCATTTATCAACTGGAACTGAACTGCATTCTTTCAATCTTCTTCTGGAACCATTCTCTGGGATCCTCTTGTCAACTCGATGGCACCTTTCATCTTCCTCCTCCACTGCTTCTTTCCAAGTAGCTCAGGAACACAACCTGCAATCTTAAACTGCCACACACCCAAGGGCTGAAAAAAGTGGTGGACCTGCCAACCTACTCACCAAACGAGGGGCCGTGAGATGTTTTACACCAAAACAGAAGAGATGGTATCTCCCCTGCCAGATAAGCTCTTTTAGTAAAACATTACAGGATTTCTCATTACAAGAAAACCAGCTACATAAATACTTAAAGAACTAAAATCAAATAAAGATTATTTCTGATTAAAGGTTACCCCACTAAATTCAAACATAATCTACTTGCTGGGACTCAAAGATATGCTCATAAAAAAGCAATTTTAGGAAAGTAAAATATTTAGACATTTACACAAGGCACAAATGTAGTTCTTTTAAAGTGAAAAATAAATCTTTCACTTATATTGAAAATGAAAATATCAAAATAAATTAAAAAACAAGAAACAATATCATATGCAAATGAGGAAATGATTCAGCCAGTGATGTAATTGTATTTCACCACACCCCCTAAAATTGCCTGATATAAAGCTGTTGAAGTTAAGTGTGCACTGAGGGTCATAGGGCTGCCAAGTCATAGGGAATCCCCCTACTTTGCATTGCAATGACCTGTAAATGTTAACTCCTCTAATTATAACCCTCAGTCTTTTTAAATATATCTGTATCGATGTCTATCTATCTATATAATGTTTACCAAGAAAGTTCATGTTAGCTAAAAATACAGAGAGAAATTTTAAAGAAAAGCTGAACAAGTGTAAATGTGATTATCCATCCATCCATTATCCATCGTGCTAAATCCTAAGTACAGGGTCACGGGGGTCTGCTGGTGCCAATCCCTGCCAACACAGGGCACAAGGCAGGAAAAAAACCCCAGACAGGGAGCCAGCCCACCGCAGAAACGTGGTTACGTTAAGAAAAAAAATCAGCTGTCTGATTGTTCGAACTCTGACTTTATAAGTTTGTATCCAGCAGCCAATAAAGCCTCGGGTCCCAATCCAGGTGGTTCTTCATGTGATGGGTGCGGCAACACGCAGCAGGGCATGCTCCCAATATCTCTCCTTCTCTCTCTTTCATTGTTTTAGATGTTCTATGTGTTAAACCAGCAACCACGATGGAGCCTAATTCTATAACACTGCGTGGTGGCGGAGATAGCTAAATGAAATATGCTTTACTGACACAGAAGAAATCCTTTAAAAAGGGGATTTTAAACTTTTATAACAATAAATGGAAATCAAGAGTTATGCCAGTTATTTTCCATTTGCATTAACGAGAAGGTCTTCACATAAAAAAACAGTCAGGAATCACAGGTGTAGGAGAGATTCGGAAAGGGATCTAAAG
>JANRMT010062835.1:14595269-14617828 GCA_026402145.1 Polypterus bichir lapradei
ACTTTCTTGTATACTCTGATATGGGGATGGATATTTCAGGAGTAAACTGCAAGACAATGATTATATTTGGTACTTGTGTACTAAACGGACGGCATGGATGGCTAGTACCCTTTTCTATTATCATGACACAAATTGGATTTTCGTTTTTAACATTAGGCACCCAAAGGGGACATTAACATTAGGGACCTATAGGCAACTATGCTCCACCCCCACTAACTTTAAGGTTAGTATTTGTGGTTGGGGTAGGTTAGGTTAGGGTTAAAGAGATGATTTGCCCCGTCAAAGGCAAGAGATGCATGGGTACACCTGTCCATGTGGATAGCAACTACTTTCCCTCCCTGCCACAACACTTATTCCTAGGACTAAAAAAGTTCTTAAAATACTTTAAAATACTATAGGAAAACTGCTAAAAAGACCTCTTAATAAATACGTTCATAAATATTAATTTTAATACACTGTACAAAAAAATTGCATAACGTATAAATACTTAAAAATGCAAATTTAAACAGTTAAAAGCAATTTTATATAAAACTAATAATAAGGTCTAAAATGCTGGGTTAGGGTTAGGTCAGTCTAATAAATTAAACTCCAAAAATTAAACAACGGGGTGGCGCCTACCCCACCGAGCCCAACATTAGAATGGGTAGGAACTGCCGTCCGTTTAGTACACAAATACAAGTACCTTATATTTTTATATTATGTGCATTAAAGAACCGTCCACAACCAATCAAATCAATAATATAGTGAGCAATTATTATAAAAGTAAAGTTGAATAAATCGGACTCTGTAGCTGCATGAATTAAAGGTAAAGTTCCACTTCCGGTTAACGGAAATGGCCCAAAAGTTAATAGAAATCAAAGTTTTGTACCTAATACTTGTATGCAAAATTTGGTTGACCTAAGTGAAAGCGTACTGAAGTTATCATGTTTACATACACACACAGATATAATTCCAAAAAATGTATTTTCGGACTCTTAAACGTCGAGATTCATCAAAATCGCCAAATGGAATTTTTGGAGGATTACAATACTTTCCCTATACGAGAAAGTAAAACGTGCAAAAACTAGATTGCATATTTACCGGTGCGTCCTATTTACAGTATCTGCTTTGTGATTCCGTTCACATTCTTCAGATAGTACAGATTAAAGTAGAAAATGGTCACGTACTTTATGTTAAAATAATATCTTATTGCAATCAATTAAAACAAAGTAAATATAAGATGCAAAGCGAGCATCAATTCGCCAGCACGAAGGTCATCGCGAGTCCCATTACTTAATTCATTCCCTCCGTGAACGTCGCGCCTCGCTCTCTTCACCCATTCGTTCCGACCCGGTATTGACTAAAGTCGCAGTTTGTAAACCGAAGAGCTTTGGTAAATTGTTCCAGCTGTTTAGCCTGCTATCTGTAAACCCACAGAGTCCTTTTTTTCCCCCGAGTGGAAATGATAAGGAGATGCCCGACCACGTCCACCTCAGGGCAGGGTTTTGCTGGGAAGCTCGTCGCGTTTCCGGCGCGCATTTGTTTCTTCTTTTTCCGGGCAACTCCTTAAATCCATCAGGAAGTGAGCCGGGATAAATCGCGAACGAGGATTTTAATCCTGTTACCTTGGAGGATAGGTCGGTGCAGAGAGGAAGAAAAGTGTGGTGAAGACAGAAGCAGCAACGGGGGATTAAAAATATGTTAAAAAGAGAAGGCGGCGGGCAGCACAGTGGACGCCGGAGAGTGTTTTAGGGACGTGCAAAGTTTGGCAGTGACCTGGCGGGCGGCGAACTCCTCCTCAAGTTTACTTCTGGGCGAAGAGGATCTGCTGGACGATGGGATGTTGTGGTAGTAGCCAGGTGAGGAGAAGCAGGGAGGGGGCGAAGCAAGGCCTCGAGGGGCCTTGATTCATTGTGTGGCGTGATGTTTGGTGAAAGTTGTAGCCGTTGTTTTTTTGTATTTGTTGAAAAATTCCTGCGAAGACGTGGTTTTGTACTTCTTGCAGATGCGGGTTGCACGGAGTGGTAACGGGTGATGAAGAACAAAATAATAATAAAAGAAAACACACACATTCAAATATTTCATCCCGGATTGGTGGATGTCCGTGAAATACTGTGGTAAAATAAAGAATCCCACTCCTTTTGCGCTAGCGAGTATTAGAAAATAAAAGGTGAGCGAGGTGTTGGGAGTAGTAAACAAACATGGCTTCGGTTCTTTCCAAATGTTACAGTGTTTAGAAACATCGATTATGTGTAATTCTAATATTAGTATAGTATTACAAATTAGTATAATGTGACTTTCCACGTGTTTTTCTGTAATACTTTACTAGTTAGATTGCTCAGTTTGGGCAGACGTCGGCTCCGTGCTGTAAGAGAGAGCGCTGTGATTGATTTCGTCCACCTTAAGTCTTGCTGTGGCGTTTGTGTATTTTAATCCTCTTATCTAATCGGCAGTAGAGGTTAACACCTCATAAATGCAAGCGTATCGTAATTAAACGCGCTGTTATTTTCCATTTTCTACTTTTCAAGGTCTATATTCAGAGATTTCCAAATGAGTTCATTTTTTTAAAATAAATGTGGCAAGTTTTGTATGCATGAGTGTCTACGTAGTAAACAGTTGTGGCCAAAAATGTTGGCACTGCTGCAGTTTTTGTTTTCTCCAGATAATACAATACACTTTATTTTTGTATCGCCCAAAATCACAAGTGGTGCCGCAATCGCAATGGGCTTTAACAGGCCCTGCTTTTTAACAACCTTCCAGTCTTGACTCTCTCTAATAAGACAAGGACAAACTCCCCCCGAAAAAAAACCCTTGTAAGGTGAAAAAACCTTGGGAAATGCAGCTCAAAGAGAGACCCCCCCTTTCCAGGTAGTGTGGGTGTCAAAAAAAGGGGGTCAATACAATACACAGAACAAAACCCAAGTAATCCTCAATACAGTATAATAATGCAATAGAAATATTACAAGTACAGAGCAGAATTCAACAGTAGATGGATATCACATGATAGGATTTGGATTTGTTTAGAGTCCTGGAGACCTCAGCCATCAAGCTGCCTCCCCCTATTGGCCACTCCACAGCTGAGTCAGTGCTGGGCGATCCAATCCGATGCACCAATAATGCACTAATTCTTTCACAGTGTACTGTGTATGAAATTACAAAATGATTGCTGTTAACATATGCATTTAATTTATTTCCAGTTTGAAGAACACAAAAATAACTGGAGAGAAATGACAAAGCTAATCATTTCACACAGAATCCCAGAAGGTGTATTGACAAAATTGACGTTCAGGATCAAATTTTATTAATGTATACAAATTATATATACAATACAATTTGAAGTGAACTTCTTAGTTGCTCAGCTCCAATGACTGTGCCTTTCCGTATTAAAAAATAAATAAAGGGTGTCTGTCTGTTCATCTGGTTGCTATATGTCTGTCATTCCATAAGACGACGCATCACAAACAGTTTTTTTAGTAAAATGCATTGCAGTTGTCATTCCAATAGATGGTGTATCACAAACATTAATGCTTCTTTTACAAATCCCTTACCAATTGGAATAACTGATGCAGTTTTTGCATTGAGATGGCTCATCGAGAAGCATCTAGAAAACCAAAGATTTGCATGTATTTTTTTTATCGATTCGGAGAAGGCTTATGATAGAGTGCCAGATCAAGAGGTCTGGAGATGCAGGAGAGAGAAAAGAGCACCAGAGAAGTATGGGTTAAGAGCAGTGTTGGGGTAACAGACACAATCCCAGTTAGAGGAGGTCTGCACCAGGGATCTTCTTGAAGTCCTTACATCTTTGATCTGGTTATGGATGTGTTGAGTCATGGGATTAAAGACCAATCCCCCTGGTGCAGGCTTCTTGCTGATGTCATTACGTTGTGCATCACCAGAAAAGAGGAAGTGAAGATGAAGTTGCTTGAATGAAGAGGAGCTGTAGGTAAATAGGAAGAAGAAAGAATATATAAGGTTTACTGAATGTCAGGAATCAGATGTTAGCCTGCAGGGAGAGCTACTGGAAAGAGTGGATACATTTAAATATCTGGGATCAGTGGTATTCCAAGATGGAAAACTAGATGCAGAGATAATCCATAGAGTTACAGTTTAGATGGAACAATTGGATAAAGTTATCAGGAGTATTGAGTGATCAAAGAATTAAGGCTAAAGTTATGGTAAGGTTTTTAAGACCGTGCTAAGACCAGCAATGATGTATGGAGCTGAGACTTGGACAGTAAAGAGAGTGCAGAAGAAGAAGATGGATGTGGCAGAAATGAGAATGTAGAGGTGGATGATGAAGAGTTACCAACAAAAAGGACAAAATAAATGAAACAATTGGAGGTACACCAAACGTTGGGGAGATGTCTACAAAAGTACAGGAAAGTAGAGTGAAGTGTTTTGGACATGTGAATAGGAGAGAATATGTGAGTATGTTTGCAAAAAAGTGATGGGAATGGAAGTACAGGGGAAGATGATTTGATAAAGTAAAAGAACATATGAAGGAAAAGGGCTTGAGTGGCGAGGATGTACATGACGGAACTGTTTGGAGAAGGCTGATCGAGCACATTGACCCCACATAGAAAAGGGAAGAGATAAGAAGAAGAAGAATATCAAATCGCATATATAGGGTGGTCCAGATCTAATTATGCAATTTTCATTACGCTATAACTTACTAAGTTTATTACATAGAAAATCACTCGAAAAATCCTGGACCATCGAGAAGTGTGCAAACTGACGACATGAAGAATTGTCTTTGTGCCGAACTTGAATCGGCCCCGCATAAATCAATGTCCTCCAGATGATCTGGATCTGCATAATTGGATCTGGACCACCCTGTAGATGCATAGGTTTTGCAATTGTCTTTCCAATAGATGGTGTATCACAAACATTAACAGTGCTTTTACAAATCTCATATGAAATGGCATATAATGGATAAGAATGTATTGTGTTTATGATTCCAACAGATGGTGCGTTGCAAGCATTTTTAGTAATTAAATGCATTGCATTTGTCTTTCCAATAGATGGTGCATCAGAAACACTTAACACTGCTTTTACAAATCTCATACCAAATGGCATATAACAGAGACATATGCATAGCATGGTGCACTGCAAGCGTTAACAGTGGAAGTTTACATTGATTTCAATACAAGGAGACAATAATAATAATAATACATGACTTTATAGATAATCAAAAATTTATTACTAGAATTAAATATATGATAAATAATAACTCATTTAATGACAGAGTTAAGAATAGGGCATCATGTAATTTAGACACTTCTGGTCTGGTACTTGTGGTGATTTTCATACATATGTTTGTGGTTATAATGTGAAGTGTGGTAAGTGAATCTGTAAAAATGTGCTTTTCCACAGTTGTACCAATAATACTAGACGTTTTTTGGCATTTAAAAGCCATAGGCGCAATAGATTTCACTCATGTTTGAATAACAGCAATGTCAAGCTAATTAGAAACTGGATATGTAAAATACATATCATTCATAGTATAAGTGCAAAGGTCAGTCTACTTACATGACACTGACCAATCATATTGTGCAATTAGACATGTAAGAGGGCTAAGAGTATGGCGTCATGTAGTATTAGACACTTTTCCTTTTCCAACATGCAGATGGACTGTTTTCGGGGGGAAGCAATTCCTCGGTCTCTCTGAACTGGACTTTAGGCAGAGGTAGTGTTTAGCCAATTGCAGCTAAGAAAAAAGGCTGTTGTTGGGATGGCTAGTGTCACAGATAACTTCTACATTGTCTGACATCGTTTGGTATTGATGTTCTAGAAATTAGGGAGTGCACACCCAATGATACATTCAGCAAACTGCACCACTTTCTGCATATCCTCACAGTTCTGCTGAATGCTGTTTCTAAACAAGGCAGATGTTGTCTTAATGTTTAGTGGCACATCCTTTGGAAAGAAATATGCTTGTTGTAGCTATGAATGAGTTTATTGTACTAATGTGCTGGAATTGTTGATCACTTTTCTTTTGCAAAAAGCTCTAAGTCTCCCAAAATATCTTTTTAGCAGTGCCAAGCTAATTACAGACTGAATATGTAAAATACAGATCATTCATGGCATCGGTTCTCAGGTCAGACCTTTTAAATGACACTGACCAGTCCTATTATGAAATTGACATTCTGATGAGGGAAAACTCCCACAGCAGGAGTGATATTGGAGCATCACACCAGTGGCAGAAGCTGTGCAGCTTTCTTTTCAATTGATAAATATGCAATGTATGTTTGCATATAATAGCGTACTGTTCTAGTAATTCTAAAGTAAGTTATGTTTTTGTATATAATTTGCAGTTGCTGTCATACAGTATATGCTTAATGCTGCTAGCAAGTGTCTGCTTTAAGTGTTGGAAGTATGCTGTTCACAAACTAGCACATTTAATAATAAAATAGTAACAATACATAATATTTATATAGAGCTTTTCATTTAAAATCAAACTTAGCAATTCAAAGGAAACTTTTTTTCATTTGAATAATTCCATTAATATTTGATTATGTAATTTGCAAATTCCGAACATTTAATGTACTTTGGCATTAGTCTGCTATGGATTCCCACTCAGCTTCTCTGTTACTTTATAGCGGACATTATGTATGTATGTATGTATGTATGTATGTAATTATAGATCAGTTATAATTTCTTGATCATCTGCTGAAAAGGCAGGTGTAATCGATGATCTGCTGCTTAAATGGAGATAATGTTGATGTACCCAGAAATTAGTGTTCCAAATTTTAGGCTTGTATGCATTCATCGGGACTTTAAAATGGGGGCATGGCCTTAATTTTATTGAAAATACAAATTTCTATAAAAAAATTACCAGGTTCCATATGTTGTAACTTTTGAACTGTTAAAACTTGTTCCATGAAATTTTCAGCGATTGTTCTTTATAGTAGTAGTAGTATTAGATGTCTTTCAGGTTGGGGAGCATGCACTGGAACAGCGCAGCCTTTAGATGTCTTTAACTTCTAAAATCGTTGGTCCATATTTGACAATACTGTATATGGCTTGCTGAAAATTGTAGAAAAAATTCTTTTGTTTCAGAGAAAATTTGGTCCTGTACATCTCCACACTAAACAACATCAGATCCTTCACGTTTTAATAGATATTTGTCATATTATAGTTCTGCTTTAGTAACTAGTTGCCTGTATGAAAAAATCTAATTTTTTGATTTATGCAGCATTAACCATGAGAAAAGATCATTTCATGTCTATTATTGAAATACATTTTCCCATGTTTAATAAAGCTGCCCATTAAATTAATTGTGCAGCTGGAAAGTGCTTTGATTTTATTAGTCAATGCACACAATATGAAGCTGGTACTTTGAACCAAACTATCAAGAACACCTACTTAGTCTGAGTTAGTAAAGAGGAAGTCTCACAGAGTGGAAAAAAAATGCTGACAAGATTTTTGTGATGTCACTTACCATTTTTGGAACAAGAGACAATTACTCACTTGACACAAGCATCAGTTCATTCAGTAAACATGTAATTGCATTTTTTTTTTTTTCTTTTTCTTTTCAGAAATGTCCTTTTTGGTGTGGACTAAGTCATGCTTTTGATCTAATGTTGATTTTCACAAAGTTATAGTTAATAATAAATTTTGATATGAAATATTTGCAAGTGTTGTCATAGTAAAGAAATACTCTACCCCAAAAAGTTTTTTTAATGTTACCCTATGTTGTTTGTTGTGATCTTCCAGAAAAAAAAAATTATGAAGATTGTAGATAACAAATTTCCTGATATAATAGCTGTTAATGGGACAAATGCTAAACAGTAAACAATATTGAAACATCCATGAAAGAAAATCTGGTTATTTGTGTCACATAATCCACATGTCTGGGCCATAAC
The DNA here is from genome assembly GCA_026402145.1 of Polypterus bichir lapradei. NCBI lineage: Eukaryota > Metazoa > Chordata > Cladistia > Polypteriformes > Polypteridae > Polypterus > Polypterus bichir. Next base: position 14,603,114 of record JANRMT010062835.1, read on the forward strand.
AGCATTGTTGTTTTTATGTTGCAGGGACCAAAAAGAGAATGGAAACCTTTAGAGGAGCGGAGCTGTACAGACATTCCTTGGTTGCTAATATTTTTTATTTTTTGCTCTGGAATGGTAAGCTAATTATATTGAAATTAACTTAAAACAACACTGATTTCTATAAAATATGTCATACTAATGTTTTGAAGGTCTTTAAAGTACTACTGTCTACTACACTACTTGGTAACTTTTACGTATCTCAAGATTCTTTGTGTGTAGAAAAACTTTCTAACATATTTGTGAAGTTTACCCCTGAGGAAAGCTTTCTTCTGTGTCTCTCTGTTCTTGTTGAAGAAGTCATTTGAAACCAACAGCTGGGATTCACAGTACTATTTTTCCCTTAAATTTAAAATAAATATGTAATGTCAATTCCCACTCTCCATTTCCTTAAATTGAAAATAGTTTTAATCCTTTTGTGTGTCGTTTGAGTGCGAAATTTCCCTTAGGAGTTTTTTCTTTCAAGAAAAATACATGTGGTTTTGAGAAGTCTGCATTGCCTTATGTAGGTCCTCTTTTTTTTTTTTTTTAACCTTTCCTGTCTGGTTGGTTTATTGTTTACTTGGTAAATCATAAATATGTATGTTTGCCCATGTTTAGGGAAACTAAATTGTGTTTTTACTACTTTAACAGTGCTGTGGTATATGAATATTTATGCACATCCCTAATTTTAAGTAAATTGTTTTTAAATAGCTAAACAGGCAAGCAGTCAGTACTAAATCAATCTCATAATTTTTTGTTTGTAGCTTTGTATCTGTGGCTTTTCCATTGCCACAGGAGCTGCCGCAAGACTTGTTCATGGTTATGACAGTTATGGAAATATATGTGGCCAAAAGAATTCTCCAGTACCAGGACTCAGGAACAGTGGAATGGACCTAACTAACAGAAAGTAAATATGGAGTGTTACATTTATTTATAGTTTTGACTAACCCTGTTTTTTAAAGATGTTTTTAGTTGTAAAAAGTAATTTATTCAGTTATACATGTGTATTTCATAGGACAATGTGGATCTAGAACTTTTTCTGAAATATGAACAAAGCACTAGTATATTAAGCACAACTCTTTTTGTGTATATTCTGCAAATATCCGTATATTAGGTAAAGTTAAGAGAATTTGTTCTGGTTTTCATTATTTTTTATTTGTTGGTTTCACTTTTTTGTTACTCATTTAATTTTATTTATGTTATAAGCACAATGGTCAGTTATGAAGAGTCATAAATTATCAGGAGAACCTTAAGGTTATTAAAAGTTACCATGAATAAGATGTTGCCTTTTGTAGTACATGATTGTCAGTCATTTGAAGTTTAAAAAACCTAAAGAAACACACATGAACACTTTCATTATGAAAGTTCTCCAGACATTTTCTGATGATGCATTTCCAATATAACACTGTAGTTAAAATTAACTTTTTTTTGGTTATCTCTTTTTTTTGTCTATACCTTGTGAAAACAGTTTGCTTAACTTGGATATGCCATTCCTAATCTAGTCTGAGAGCGTCCTCAAGTTTCCAAAACCTACACTGAAACAAAGTAATTCATATTGAACATACATGCTAATAGCAGCCCATTCAGAATGCTGCAAATCTTCCAAGCAATGCTAAATCATGTGACTTCATATTATGCACTTAATGATAGCAAGTTAAAATACAATAGTTGGGGGCCAGATTGTATATGTGAGTTGTGTTTCTAAGGAGAGTACTCTAAATTTGGCATATTTTAACATATTGGCACTGTTTGCTTTATATGCATTTGTAAGGTTCAATATTACCTTTTTTTTTAAGTTGGATTCTAGCACAATATAACCTTAAATGTCTTGAAAAAGAATCACTTTATTCAAGTCTTCATGTTGTGTCAGTGTACCAGCATAATACTGTACATAGTTCTGATATGGCATAAGCCATTACAATATGATTGATTTAATAATAATGTGCTAAATCATCAAAAAAATGTGTAATATGTAATAGTTATTATGCTAAGAGAGTAGCTTGAAAGGAAGGACATTTTAATATCAGTCATTGGATGGGATTATTTGTTTTAAAAAAAAAAAAAAAAATTTTAAGTAGTAGTGAATTTTTAAACATTGCATCAGTGCTGTGTCTATCATTTTGTTTGTTTTTTTCTTTAGGTATGTATTTTTCTTGGACCCCTGCAACATTGATTTAGTTCATAGAAAGATCAAATCTATTGCATTGTGTGTATCGAAATGTCCCAGCATCCGCTTAGATACTTTAGCAGAAGTTCAGAAATTTGCTGAAGTAAATGGTAAGGTTTGAATGTTCTGCACAATAAGTTATTTTAAATTATTTTTTTAATATCTTACCACTGTTTTTATTCCACTCTAACTAAGTTATCCGTTTTATTTAACTTTGAGCCTGTGCTGTAATTTATACTTTCTGATTTAGTGTTTTGACACATATCTGTTAATGTTCACCTTCTCAGTCTGGGAGCAATTAACCACTACATAAATGAGCTAAGGTTCTTTTGTCATAACAGCACTGTTAACAGAATTTACATGTGGCTATTATAAGAAATCCAGTGGAGGAAAAAAAATAAGTGTTTTGTGCACTTAATACATGATTACTACTGTAAAATATGTGCATATTTTATAAAGAAAATAAAGTTAGAATATTCTGATTATAGTCTGAATCCTAGATACTTCTTTAAAAAAAAAAAAAAATAATAATAATTTTTGTTTTTTTAAATTGCATTTTAAATGCTAAGAATGTATTTAAGTACAAATTTTCATGTTGGATAGTTTTTTTTTTTCTTTCTTGGAAAGGGATATATATCCAGCTGTGCATGTATGGTCAATTTGGTTTTACCTTGTGGCTGTATTTTCATTCTTGTTTTAATCAAGTGAAACATTTTCTTTTTTTAAATGTTTTGCCAAATGTATTTTTTTTATAATCTTAATATTATACATTTGAATCTATGCAGTTTAACTTATGATGAACATTTTTAGTAAACATTTTATTGACATATTTTAAATTCCACATTATATATGCAATATGTGTTGCTTTTGAACAGGGTCGGCACTTTGTAGTTATGAAATTGATATTTCCAAATACACCACTGACCCATCATCTGCTACTTTGTGTCCAAAACTTCCTGTACCTGAAAGGTAATTTTTGAATTTAATGTACACATGCTATTTCTACGTTTTCTATCCTCATTTTGCACTTGATATTCTCCTATGATCTGTACAACTGAAAACCAACATTAAGAAAATGCTTATAATTATTTTTTTTATAATTTGCTCACACATAATATTTTGAAGATAATAGGTAAGCTGTTTTATAAACCAATATGTTAAATGATAAAATCTAAATATTACCTGATTGCATGGTTAAATGTGCTAAAGTTTTTCAATAGACTTTACTATAGATGATTCTAAGAGGTTTATTATTGATGGATACAATATTCAACATTCTGTATTTGAATAATTTATTTTCCTTAATTATACATTGGTTTAAATCTCAAATAACTGATAGGACTTCATGTTGGTTTTGACAGTAAATCAATCCCTTTGTTTCATCGATGCACACCCGTTGATGTTTCCTGCTATGCAAAGTTTGCTGAAGCACTCATCACCTTTGTCAGTGACAACAGTGTTTTGCACAGACTTATCAGTGGTGTTATGACCAGCAAAGAAATAATAATGGGACTCTGCCTGTTGTCTTTAGGTATGTCTCTATTTTTATTTCTCATTATAACTACCCAAACCTTTATAGAAAAGCTAAGTGAGTTAATAGTAGTATTGTTCATTCTACTACAAAACATATTTCAATACTTGATTATATTAAAGGAATATTAGACCCAAATAATGTTTTATTTCTTTCTTATCCTGCAATATCCTGCTCTATATGTTTGAAGTGACAACCAAGCAAAATGTTTAATCTGTTTTCATGGCGAATGGAGAACACACAATTCCTGGTACAATGGACTTTGTTGGAAACTAGGACTGGCTGATATGAATTATGAATAAGTTTGCAATATTTTTATCTATTTCGCTATACATGACATATATCTCAATATTTTGACTTCTTCTCTTAGGCACTTTATAAATGCTTTATTTAACACTTTGATGCATATAATCACACCAATATAATGACTCTAGTAGTCCCTACAGACTGCAGCATATGTCTTCATTTAATCATCCTTATTTATATTCATTAGTGGTTTCTATTAAAGCAATTTTAAAGTTTTATGCCAATGGGGAAATTATAGACAAGTTAAATTTAGCAAAACGGTATTAATTCAAACCTGATAATTGTACGCAACAAGAAACATTTCAAAACAACATAAAGTGCAAATATTTCTGCAAAATGTTGATGACAACGGGTCATTTCACTGTGACAAACCACTCTGTAGAACAATAACAGTCACATTATATTAATGGTAGTATGATGACAAGCCACAATGTTATAACAACAGACTAATACTATAGGGACAACATGTATCATTTTAAGTCTCGCAGTTTTCGTTACTTTCTACTGTTCATTGTAAGGACCTAATGCAAAAACCGAACGTTTGAGAGATAGGCTTCAAATCATTTTTTGGTGCCAGAAGCAATGCACATGATCACTTCACATGATTTTCAGTGTTTTCTCGTCTGTCACCCCACATCTTCCCTTCCCCAACTGTAGGGACAGTAATGGGTGGAGAGTTTGTCTAGGGTGGTACACCTGTCACACCATAACACAGGTGTCCTAAGGTGACCTCAGGGAGGAAAGGAACTTCTCTTTTTTTGCTTGTACTTCTTACACTAAGCATCTGTTGTTTTGAGTTGATCACATGCTAAAGTACAACAGAAATCCCTTCCGTTTTCTTCTTGTAACCTATGAGATAAAACAAAACTGACCTGCAGTTAAAAAAAAAAAAAAATTAAAAAATATTAGCACAAGTAGCGAAACTAGACAGTGGTATATTATGTGCATAGTCTTATATACCGATGGCCGGTATCCCAACCAGTTGGGTTATGATGGACCAGTGGTGAAGTGGCCTTTTGGGAATATGCCTCCATGGTAGCGGACTGCATGATTTAGAGGATAGAGTAGTGTAGCGTAGCGTAACAGATAAGTGCTGGCTGTTATTCAGACCAGCAAGATGATGATGATAGCCGGGCCGTTATACCAGCCTTTTTGGTTTATACTGCTACCAAAAAATGGCCTGCTAAGTTCAAATGTTAGAAATAAAAATTACACAACAATTTGTACTTGATGGCTGCACTATATTTATTTACTACATCCCATGCAGAATAAGCCATGATGCATCCGGGTATATTTGAAGTATCCCCCAGCCCTGTTGGAGACCCATCTTAAATCATAGCAATAAAAAAAAAAAATCGCATAATGCAAATGTCCGGTGCCTTCAAAATGAGACTCCGGTTTCCTCCCAAAGTCCAAAGACATGCAGGTTAGGTGCATTGGCGATTCTAAATTGTCCCTAGTGTGTGCTTGGTATGTGGGGGTGTGTGTGTGCACCCTGACCGGGGTTTGTTTCCTGCCTTGCGCCCTGTGTTGGCTGGGATTGGCTCTGGCAGAACCCCATGACCCTGTAGTTAGGATATAGCGGGTTGGATAATGGATGGATGGATGGATGAAAGTCTTTCTTGGCCATCAATATAAATGCTGGGGTTTAAGTAAGACATACAGAAGTGATCATTTTGGTTGGAATATTGCTTTAACATTTTTTTTTTTTTTTTTTAGTATTTTCTGGTTAGATACTGATATTACTACTACTGCTATGGCTACAGATTTTAATTTAAATAATGATAAATACTACTGGATGTGTTTCTTTGAAACATAATTTGTTTGAAAAGCTACTTCTAGTTTTACCATTTATTTATCATATGATTAGGTTCATTTGCTGATTTGTTTGTTTTTTTTTTTTTGTAGTGCTATCTATGATATTGATGGTCATCATACGATACATTTCTGCTGTACTTGTTTGGATCCTGACAGCTTTAGTAGTTCTTGGATCAATTGGTAAGCATATTGAATTTTCTGGATGTGTTATTTTCAGAAACTGGAAAGTTATCAATTACTGAAATTATTTTTACATTTTTTAGTGTGTGCATAGTAATGTATTCAATGAAATGTGTTTTTTGAAACAGTGATTCTTTTGTGCTTACTGTTAGTATTTTGGAAATTGCCAGTTAAGTATTTCAACTGCCTTTCTCCAATTTTTACTTTTAATATGTCCAATTCATCTGACCAAATGCTGCATGCACAATTTCCTTTGACATATTCGCTTTCCCTTTTCAGCAACAAGCTGCTATCTTTTTAAAAGGCATTTAAAACATATCTTTTCTGATATTTATTGCCTGAATAATTGATTTTTGATTCGTTTTTTGCCTTGTGGGTATTAATGATAAATAGTTCTGCAGTCATTTTTAGAGCCTTTTCCAATATTTGCATTATTGTTTATTGTGAGTAATGAGTGTAGCAAAGAGACTTTTTAAGATTCTAATTCATTACCTAGTCTGAATGCCACTACTTTACAGTTTATTCACTTTGGTCCTATGCTTTGAGCATTTACAATTATCAGGCCAAATTACTCCCTTCTGAAACTGTTTTTAATGATTAATTTATAATGTCACTAGCCCAGTATCTTGTACTGTACTATTAAGAATGTAAAGTTTATCAGTATCACTTGTATTCGCTAGAACTTCAAGAGCAGGAGTTTAACATGATAGCTTAAGAGCTGGTTACAGTAGAAGTCTTCACATGCAAATAAGTTAAACAATATACATTATAAACAGTTGCAGAAGACATGCAAATGAAATGTGTTTGTGTGTGTATAGGGTGTGTACACACACACACTCTCTCTCTTCTACATCATATAGCTCTCTTAATGTAAATAAGCAAGTCAAAGTGCTTTACAAAGTTAACAAAATAAATTAGCTCATTTCACTCTCGGGGCTGTAACGTTGATTTCCTCTATACACTTATGTGTACAGTAGTTATTTTCAAATTTTAATTTTATAAAAACACATTGACTCTTATGCTAAAGTGATAAAGCACTTCACAGAGCCTTAAACTTGAGTATCCAGGAAGAATATGTTCATGACTTGCTTCATTAGTAAACCTCTTGAACCAAGTACCTTTCCAAATCAAATGATTTTCATTTTGGTGCACTTGCATTTCTTTTTATGGTGCAAGTTAGTGAAAGGTATTGTCACTGCGTATTTGAAAAAGGCTTTCGAAAACCGAAAAACAAAGGTAAAATGCTCTACATTTCAGCTTTATAATCTTCATTATCCCTTTTTATTCTTGTAACTATACTAAATGCAATTTGTTTGTTTTATATAATCATGCAACTTTTATGTTTTACTTGTTTTACCTTTTAAAAGAGGAAACGGGAGAAGATTTTCTTACTTAAATTTCTCTTTATGGGCAGTTTTAATGTGTAATGTCACCTTGGTCTTAAGTGTTATGTATATTAACCTTTTCCTGAAGAGTTTTTGCTGAAATCCCTGTTAAGTATTGTTATATAAAATATTATTAAAAAGATTCAGCAGTTCTACTACTAATACTGTATCTACTTTGTGTGTATGTGTATATATTATATAAAACTTTTTTTTTTTTTTGGGTTCTGAATGTTTCTGGTTTTACCTTATTTAGGTGGTACTGGTGTCCTTTGGTGGTTGTATGTGGATCACAGAAAGACATTTAATGAGACACTTCCAGCAGATCAGCTAGAAATTTCTAAAGATAATATTCAGGCTCTGCTAGTTTATGCTGTTGCTGCCACAGTTTTTACGGTATGTTCGAGATTTTTTTGTTTTATACATAAGGAGTAATTAATATCTTTCACCCTGTTGAAACAATGAAGATGTCATTGTAGCTTTCGTAAGTAATACTAAGTGGCCAATAGAAAGTTTATGAAGATGTTTCACATTAAAATAAACTGAACACATGCGGCCAGGCATTGCTGTGCCCCAGGAGGAACCCAGGACCCACTGCACCAGCATAGGGTCTGACAACAAATTAAAGGGAATTCTTGAATGTCGTCATAGCACTGAAACAGAAGAATAAAGATAAGAAACTTTGGAACAAATATGTATAAAAGCTGGATTATGCAGGATAGTTCTTACAAGTCAAAATTTGAAAGGCTTGAAGGTTTGCTATTATGTAATGTTTTTGCAATTGATTGTTTTTGTTTGTTTATACTATTGTTTATGATTGCATCGTAAGTTGGATTATTCCACAGAACACATTTTTGAAGTATTTAAATGCTGTAATGAATCTTGATTTTCTCATTAGGTGATTCTGTTGTTGTTGATGTTGGTAATGCGGAAGAGAGTGGCTCTTACTATTGCTCTGTTTCATGTGGCTGGGAAAGTTTTCATTCACCTTCCTCTACTGGTCTTCCAGCCATTTTGGACATTTTTGGCTTTAATGATGTTTTGGATGTACTGGGTTATGGTTTTACTTCTATTGGGGACTACAGGTAAGATGCATTTTTTTCCTGTATGATTCTGAACTGACAATAGAAATAGTGGTTATTTTTAGGATTTTGTCTTTCAAATTTTTTGCATATTCTTTGCAATAATGATTGGGAATGTTTAGGTGTCACTGATTATAAATTATTATTGGCCTTTTGTTATTTTTTTTTTACTTTTTACTTTTCACTGGTTCTGTGGATAAGTGATACATACATATCTGTGAATTTTGAATCCCAGATGATGTATACATTTGGGGAAGTTGCAGCATATCATTTTGCAAAGTAAACATTTAGTGTGCTCCAGACAATCCTCCTCATTCACACTACCAACTTTAATTCAATTAATGTGAAATTCTAAGAATAATTAGAATTGATCAGGACTTTAAGTTCCTCCTAATGAAAATATTGACATATTCTATTGTTCAGAAAGATCAAAGTTTTGGATTTTTGCTGTTGGTTTGGATATTCTGTAACTAAGTCTTTGTAGCTTATCTATGAGGATTCTTTTCGCGAGTAATGAACAAACCCAATAAAGCCCATTTAATTATAAAATGTTTTTATATACTACCTCTGTAACTATTTATTTATTTCAAGGTATGTGCAAGTGTGGAATTTGAAAATAAAGTGTAAGTTTCAAAGCCCTCTGCTCTAAGCGCCTTGAGCATGGGAAAGTCACTATATAAATAAAATGTTGTATTATTATTATTATTACTTCACATTACTTCTGATCAATTTGGCTCTGTTTTTAAACCACTTGTACCATAGGTCTATTTTCAGCTGGAGTAGATAAATAGAGCGTGGCATATTATCAATGAAGTGCAAGCAAAAAAAAATGTTGAAAAGCAAAAAGGGGAAGTGGAACACCAAAAATTGAGCTTTTTTTTTTTTTTTTTTAACAGAATATTAATGTTCTGTTAATGTTCATAATGCGAAAACCTGTAAAGTGTGTTTTTATTTTGGAGAAGTGGAACTATTTATAGTTAAATAATGGTCAGATTGAAATATAAACTTCAGTGAAGTGTTGAGTTGCTTTACAAACGATCAGTTTAAGTATAAGAATAACTGTCATAACCATGATGTTGTGCTAACATGTAGCCCATCACAAGAAGGGAAGAAAATGCATGACAGGTAGAGGATTTTGTAAAAGGTTTTTGGTTTATGGTATAAATGCCTTCCATGGTGCTAAAGTAGTATGGTTTGCTGACTTTTCAGCTATACAAAAGAAGAAAGTTACACAAAATGTTTTGAGCCATGCCTTTTCTGCAGCCAAATCTGCATACAAAATGTCTCTTCCATGTAAATTACACAATTGTTTAGTGTTTCCTCATACTAGTTTGTTACCATTAACGAATGCCCCCTTTAAATGTCTGAAAATATAAATAGAGATGGTTTTATGAAAGTGGTGTAATTACTGAAGTATGCACAATTTCAAGTATGTAATAATGAAGTGTAAGAGCGCTATAATTATGGGTTTTCTTTATTTTTGCATTTTATGTGTTGCCAAAAGAAAGGTGAGTGGGAGGGCCATACACACATAGATACATTTGACATAAGTGTGTGAGAATTCTATTTGAAATGGAAGTTGTTTTATTTAACCTTGGTTCAAAGCCAACTCTTGTGCGCAGTCATGTAATAACAGCTGAAGCCGTGGCCGTGATTAGGCAACTGAAAATCCAGCTCTTCCTTGTTTTGAAATTTGACAACAGGGAAATTTTAATTTGGGAACCAAAACTTTATCTATTGTAGTGGTTGACTGAGGGAGAGAGAGTTTTTCATGTTAAACTTAAAGAAGTGGGCTATTAACAAATCTCTGCTTTCATCCTATCTCCTCCATGAGGCAAATCTACTCTGTTGCTTTTTGAGCACAGAATCAGTCGTACTACAGTTTTTTTTCCCTTTTTTGCCTTAGTCATGCTTCTGTATGTTAAAAAAACGCTGATCATGTTGACTTTTAAGTTAACAGACGCCTGCTGGTGCATTAGTTTTATGCTCACCTCTTAATTTTCTCGGCAGTTTTCTGCTTCCAGAATGCCTTTACACTAGAACTGACAAGCTTTGCAATCATTTGCAATATAGGTCTCTGAAAGCAGCATGGCAATGAACCAATGCTTCCATCTTATGGAATTTTAGAAGCCTTGTATGCACATTGTTTTGCAACAATTCGTGCCATGAAGCTTAAGTGACTGTTATATAACAATTCTTTTAGAATAGTGAATTTTTTTTTTCCATTCTCAGAAAGATTTTGGATGGATATAAATTAAATAAACTAATGTAAATCAGCAATTTTTGCCCCAAGTGAAAATTTCAGAATTCTAATTATAGTAAAAAAGAAATCCACAATTTCTAATAGCAAAACGTTTTTATGTAGTCTTTCATAATAGTTAATAATAACCCAGCATCTGGTGATGTCCATGAGTTCAAGACTTCAGGCTGTCATTGCCAGCAAAGGGTTTTCAACCAAGTATTAGAAATGAACATTTTATTTCCAGTTATTTAATTTGTCCAATTACTTTTGAGCCCCTGAAATAAAGGGATTCTGTTAAAAAAATGCTTTAGTTGCCTCACATTTGTATGCACTCTTTTTGTTCACCCCACTGAATTAAAGCTAAAAGTCTGCACTTCAACTGCATCTGAGTTGTTTCATTTAAAATTCATTGTGGTAATGTACAGAACCAAAATGAGAAAAAAGTTGTCTCTGTCCAAATATTTATGGACCTAACTGTATATGGTGAAGTCAATGGTTACCGTCGATTATTTGTAATAACCAAAAGGACAAAAAAAGAGTTTTGCTTTGACATGCATTTATTTATATATGTATTTATTTTCTTAAAACAGGCAATCCTACTCCCAATGACCAAGGTTTTGTGGAATTTAAAATGTCAGGACCATTGCAGTATATGACCTGGTACCATTTAGTTGGCTTGATCTGGATCAGTGAATTCATTTTAGCCTGTCAGCAAATGACTATTGCTGGTGCAGTTGTAACGTATTATTTTACAAGGTAAGGAGATCATTAAACAGTTCTTGCATATGATGCAAGATTCAACAGATCAGGTGTTTTTTTTTTTGTTTTTTTATATAAACTGTGCTTGCAGACATTTTTGCCAAGTTAAATTGTATTTCTTCTTGTTTTGTTACAGAGATAAATCTAAAATTCCTTTCACTCCTATTATTACATCAGTAGTCCGCCTTCTGCGTTATCACATTGGTACAGTGGCAAAAGGATCATTCATAATTACGCTAGTCAAAATTCCACGTTTAATTCTAATGTATATTCATAGCCAGCTCAAGGGAAAAGTAAGTATGGGCTTAATGAAATATCATTCTTTTTAAAATCTGCCACCACCATATGTGTTTATGTCCTTTAAGGTAAAACTTAAGTTTACCATTTTAGGTGTGTTTCTAATTCAGTGATAATGACAAGGTGTATTTTTGGTTGTCAGTTATTTTTGTGGCATTCTGAGTCAACCTCTTGTGTGTGTGTATGTGTGTGTGTGTGTATATATATGTATATATGTATATATAATATATATATATAGGGATGCACCGAAATGAAAATTCTGGGCCGAAAACGAAACCGAAATTTTTGGATGCACTTGGCCGAAAACCGATACCGAAACCGAAAATGGCTTCATTAAAAAACATGTTTAAAATATTTTCTTTTTGTTTGTATTAAAAAAACTACAAATTAATTAAGCAATCAAACTTTTATTGATAATAAATAACAGTAATAAGGCTGTTTAACAATAACAAAACTAAATAAAATTTCTTTCTGTAACAAAATTGTGCAAAAAAAATGCTAGCTGCTTTTTTACTTCAATTTTAAATTACTGTACCAAACAACAGTGCACAAACAGAAGAAAAATAAATAAATCCAACCTCTTACTGTAAACAACATAACTATACACACTAAATTGGTCTGCTTTTAATTTAAGCAAAAGAAGCAGGTTTATCTTTATGAACAAAAGTTTTTCAGTTTTCTGGCTGAAGACACAGTTCCTCTTCTCATGAAGAACATACTGCACTGAATAAAATCACTCAGTCTGTGCTAGCTTTTAGTGCCTTTACGAATTGTGCAAAATATTACCTGCATTAAACGTTTTACTTCAATTTTAAATTACTGTGCAAAACAACATTGCAATAACAGAATAAATAAATCAAACCTTTAACTGTAAACAACATCAAATTAGGCTGCTTTTATTTTAGCAAAAGTGGCAGATTTCTCTTTATGAACAAAAGTTGTTCAGCTTTCTAGCTGGAGAGACGATTTCTGTTCTCATCAAGAACATGAGATGCTGCACTGAATAATCTCTCACTGTCTGTGCTGGTGCTTGGGGCAGATAAGTACTTGCGCTCAGTCCATGCAAGCAAAGGAAAGCGATCTTTGTTCGCGCGCCAGTAGTCTAGTGGATTGTCACTTCTGCCAATGGGTAGTTCAGCTAGATAGGTTGCTACTTCTTGTGAGGCTGCGCTTGCTCTTACACCGCTGTGGGTTGGGACGCTTTCCTGTAAAATTTCGTCAAACATATCAGAAAGCGAAGGAATGTGCGCCTCATCACTTGTACGTGACCGTTTCTCAGGCACAGTTTGCTCTGTTCTCCCCGTCGCGGCTTGTGCTTCACCAGAGGTTTCAAGAGCCGTAAGCTCTGTTTGCAATTTTTTTTTTTTTTTTTTTTTTTTTTTTTTTTTTTAGTAATGGTCTTTAAAGCGTGGATCTAATATTGTTGCAATGCCGTAAAGAGGGTTGGACTCAATGTCTTGGAAGCGTTTGTTAACAGCCTCCAGTAGAGTTTTTTAGCTGTTTTTACGCCATGATCTGTTTCCCCCTCTTTTCCAAGCAGGCGCTTCAGTGCTGCGATCAGTGGAATAACTTCAGCAACAGACGCTTGAGCTGAGCTTATTTCCTTGGTTAACTGTTCGAACGGGGCGAGAAGAGAGACAATGTTTTCCACCAACATCCACTGATGTGCACTCAAAGTTGCTGGCAGGTCGTGATCTGTCATGTATGCAGCTAAAACCCGCTTCTGTTCAAGTAATCCTTGCAACATATAGTATGTACTGTTCCAGCGAGTGGCCACATCTTGCTGTAGTCGTTTTGTTGGCATCCCAAACTGTTTTTGCAAATCTTGTAGTCTGGAATAAGCAAGCGGAGAATGCTTAAAATGTCCCACAATTTTTCTCCCAGTTGCTGTGATTTCTGATATGCTCCGCTAACTAAGCACTCCCTCATTCACAGCCAACTGCAGCGTGTGTGCCATGCAAGGTATGCTCTTTAATCCACTGTCATCCATATCCTTTATCATGTTCCGTGCATTATCTCTCACAATCACATGCACTTTAGACTTGTCTATGTTCCAAGTTTCAAACATGTTAGCCAAAGCATCGGATATTGCTGCTGCAGTGTGTGAGCCGACAAACTCCTGTGCATGAAGCAGAATGTTTTGCAATTTAAACTCCGCGTTTATCCACTGTGCTGTCAAACTGAACATGCTAGTTGGACTAACGTCAGAGCTCCATATGTCTGTGGTTAAACTTAGAGCAGAGATATCTGTGGTCATGAGCTCATGAACATGTTTTGCAACACGGTCATACATTTCAGGTAGAGAGGTCTCTGCAAAATACCGTCTGCTTGGCAGTGTGTAACGCGGCTCAATGTGGTGTATTAGCCTACGAAATCCGATGTCCTCCACGACTGAAAACGGCTCGTCATCTAAAGCAATGAATTCCATTACTTTCTCTGTTATGTCACGTGCTTTAGCACTGTCATTTGCAAATTTCTTAATTTTTTCGAAAACTGTGGCAACCGAGGGTGTTGATGTGCTAGTTGGCTTAGTTTTAACCAACGTTGTTTGACGGTATTCCTCAAATTCAATTGCGTGTCTTGACTTAAGGTGGTGTATTAAACCTGTAGTCGAAAATGTCTTTGCTGTTGAACCCCCTCTTGAAACTTTTGCAGAGCAAATGTTGCATATTGCAACTTTGCTGTCCTCATCTGAAACTTTGAAGTGCTTCCAAACCGCTGACATACTCCGTGTTTGATGCGTAATGACAGCGCGAACGAGACGGGAGGATGGGAGAGGCGTGGCGACAATTTCGGCTTTTATTTTCGGCGCTTTCTTACGTTTTGGCCGAAACCGATAATGCTATTTCGGCCGAAAATTTTCGGCGGCCGAAATTTCGGTGCATCCCTATATATATATATATATATATATATATATATATAAAATATACAGT
>JANRMT010062835.1:14624168-14650939 GCA_026402145.1 Polypterus bichir lapradei
AGAGAGAGAGATAGATGTATATTAGATAGTTCCTCTGTGTTCCAAGACCAGTCCAACCTGTCATTAATGAGGATCACCAAGTACTTGTAGGAGTGGACCATCTCTATATCAACACCTTGAATAGTGACCGGATATCGCGGCTGTTTGTCTCAAATGTCTTGTGTTGAACACGTGTTCTCGCATTATATTGTGCATCTTGGGTATAAGGCAAATTGGGGAAAAAAATGGAAAAGCCCAATGGATTGTTGACAAGCTTTGAATATGAAATTTGAAATGATAAAGTGTAGGTAGATAGCTCTAGTAAAAACACAATTTTATTAAGGATCTCTTACTACAGTTTGTATTTATGACTAATATTACTAAACAACTTCCTTCAATTTTCATGCATTTTGGTGTTATCTGGGGTAATTGTTTTGTTCAAGAACACTAAAAAATGTTTTCAATTTAAATCAATGGTAATTATGTATTCATGTTGTGGAAATATGCCTTGCGTAAGGTTTCTCAGGAACAGATTAGCTCTGAAAAGAGGTTGGAGCCTGTACTTGAACACTTCAGTTTGATCTCTTCTAAAGAACTTGTATAATAATTTGGCTTTTTATTATATGTTTATTTTTGCTTACAGTTTCTTTATTTCCCTTTTAGAATGCCTATACTGCAACAGCAATTAATAGTACAAATTTCTGCACATCTGCAAAGGATGCATTTGTCATTCTGGTGGAGAATGCATTGAGAGTTGCAGCTATCAATACAATTGGAGATTTTGTCCTTTTTCTTGGAAAGGTATATGTAATGAATTATTAATAAATAATTATTTAACTCATCATGAAAGAAGTGAGAGTAAAATATGACAAGTTTGGATGCTTTTTAATGTAATAAAAATGTAAGTAGTGATACCTTTATGCTTTATTCAATATTGAAGCTTCCTTTGAAAACAGACACATGGAAATATCTAGTAAATTAATGTATTTTTAGTAATGAGTTTGGTTGCAGTAGGAACCGGCAGTCAGTTTTTAATTAACAGGAAAAAGTCTAATTTCTGCTGTGCTAGCTTTTCAACTGTGTTTCTTTTATTTTTTTGTTTCCTCCAGATTTTGATTGTGTGCTGCACAGCTTTTGCAGGCGTTTTGGCTCTTAATCACCAAAGGGATTACACTGTTTGGGTTCTTCCTCTTATTATTGTGTGCCTCTTTGCTTTTTTGGTTGCCCACTGTTTCCTCTCCATTTTTGAAATGGTTGTAGATGTTCTGTTCCTTTGCTTTGCTATTGATACGAAATACAATGATGGAAGTCCTGGGAGGGAATACTATATGGATAAAGCACTCATGGTGAGTTGAAGTCTTCAAAATCTGCATGTAGTATTGAAAGAATGTCATATAAAAAATATCTTAAGTACTGAAACATCATATGTAAAAAGAGAGGATTAAAACACACTCAAATAATGGAGTGCATATGTGTAACAGTTGACACAAAGTATAGTAACCTATCAGATTCATGCTAATTCAAGTGAACTAGTTTTAAAGAGACAAAATTAAATGTTGCAAATTGATATGGTTTTCAAAATTCTATGATAATAAGCGTGACTTTGGCCTCATTACCAAATATATAGAACATAGGAAATAAAACAAACTTTTAGATAGTGTCTACTGTAAACACTGGTCAGAAGATCACAGGATTTATCACAGGTTTACACCAAGAAGAAATATTAAACTACTTGGTATGAATATGCAAAAAGTTTTTGGTCAATCCATGTCAAATCAACTGATTTTCCAGAAATCCCAAACACTTTAGTTTAAAAATTCTGGAAAAAAATACCAGGTGTACCTATGTTATCCAGGAGACACCCTGTAAAAGTATTCCAAAATGGGTGTACCTGGTGATTTTTCCAGAATTTCTTTGAGTCCAAAGTGTGTGGCCCATTATTGATTTGACATGGAATTACCCTTTTTTTCACAAAAATAGGGTAATTTACAAAATGAAGTAAACTGAAGTTAGTGTTTAAGAGCACAGGTAAACAATAAAAATATACTTGTATAGCTGCTTGAAAACTTTAAAAAATATTTGCTCTTGATTATTGTTTACCTCTTCTGACTTATTTGCACTGTTAAAACTTGTCCTCCACAAACACATACGATGATACATCTTTAAGCTGGTGTTATATTACAAGACTTCTAGTCCTTGGGTATGTCCGACTTGCTGACTGCAGATGCTGATCTTGTCACTGGATCATGTCAAATAACACAACTGAAAATTACCTGACATGTCACATGTGCTGACTGAATGCTAACATTCCAGCTCAGTTGTGCTCACACCTTTTTGTGACAGCCAATAATGTGCCACCTGACAGAGCCTATGCTGTATGAAGGATTAACTGGTTTGCCACAGTCGTAGCTCTTTTATTCCTTTTCCCATAGTGTGATAGTATGTAAAACAATAGACATCCGTCAGATAAGCCTCTCTTCTGTTTTCAAGGTCCAAAACTCCCGCATTACATATTTCTTCTTTATATGTATTGTACTTCCGGATAAGAAATCGCTGGTCATCAGATGTGATGCACACAAGTCTACCATTATGACTAAAAATAAAATCAAACAGGTTTAACTTTGTTGGATTGTTTTGTGGACAAGTTGTAGTGAGTCGTTGGACATGTCATATTATGCAACTGGTTTCACGGGAGTATGTTGCTGACTGCCACTGACTTGCTAAGATTATGTAAATGAAGGCTACAAATGAAAATTACTGGAAAGGTCACTTAATGTGACTTGGCCTTAAGACATCTGATCTGCGTTTTTTGTCACTTGAGGTTAGAGTTATCTTAATGTGGGATATTGGTGAGAACTAGATAACTGTTATGTTCCAATATCGAAAACCACATACAGTAATTGGAAGGGGGTTTCATTTTTTCTTTCTAAATACTCTAGATATTATATTGAATAGGGGGTCCACCTCTGCATGACATTGTCGAAACATTCAAACTACCCTGCAAATTTTAAGTCTAAGTTTAGTAAGGCATTTAAGAAAGTCATAATTGCCCTAAAATTATACTTTCTTCTATCCAAGTTGCTTAACTTGTGTGGTTGTTTTATAATATGCTGTTTTACAAGTTAATGTCTATTCCTGCTTAGATACAGTGTTACATATCTGTACTTGACCCATGCTTGCAGTTGTTAATTCTTTATTTTTTAAACATATATTTCATGTATTTTTTGTAAACAAAATCAAACTTTGCTTCAGTAGCATACTGATAATGAGTGATCCTGATTCAGACTTGGTATTTTTGTATTTGCTGTTTATAAAAGAAAAATGTATTTGGAATGTGTCTTATTTATAGGAATTTGTGGAAAGCAGCAGAAAAGCAATGGGCAGAGATAAGGAAAGGCCAGACTCTTCAGAGCTACGGCCGATGGTGAGTGACAGTTTGGAGTATGAGACTCTTCAGGAATTTCATGTTTACTATCTGCTCCTTTCTGTCTTCGTAGATTGGACATTTTCTCTGCATAATTTATTTTTTTGTTTTACACAAGACCTGCTGCTGTTTTTATTTTTGTACCTGCCTTTTGTTTTGGCATTTCACTGTTTTGCTGCTTTTCGACCATTACCTGTTACAGCAAAGTAACAGTGACAGTATACAGAATTTTCCACTTTTTCAGTGTGCTATTTAAAATCCATCTTTAAGGTGTCCAAACCATTATTAGACACTTTGCTACAGCATTTTGATTAGATTTTGACATTTAGATCATCATAACTTAATAGAATTGTCTAGTAATTTTTTAAGCACATTACATCAAAGTAGTATCACAGCTATTTGTATTGCAGTAGTGTATGGAGAGTAGTGTGAGACAAAGCTCCCCTGTACAATGCAAATTATTTTAGTCCTTCTTATCAAAGTAATGTCAGCACTGTGGGTGATACAGGTTAATATTACCACAGTCAAAAGAAATACCTTTTTGATCATAGTGATACCGGCAAGGAATCCAGAAAATTGTCTACAGTTCTTCTAGCATTCACTTTGAAAATATGCACTTATGATGCCTCCCCAAGGAATACCGTCTTGCCGAAGACACCTTCAGTGCTGGGTGGGGAGGTTTGCGCGATTCAGTGAAAGTAGGGGATTTGACAGTATCATACTGTAGCTTTCAGCAGGGCCACCCCTGCCAGACAAGCATCGGTGGAGGAGCAAGACCAAGTCTGTCCCACCACATCAGCATGCAGCAGGAAGAACTCTAAAGGTGGGTAAAGCCTAACTGAAATTTCATCGCATCCTGCATATGCTGTAGGGAGGAACCTTCAAAGAGTCCTCTGTCACTAGAACAATCTCCTGCATTGATACATTAAGGATGCAGAAAATGTAAGGCCACAAACAGTATTATGGAGACAACTGGAAAAGAATAAGGGATTATGTTTCAAAACCTGAAATGTAATATCATTAAAAAGAAAGGAAGTAATAAAAAGAGAATGAAATAAAGAAATTCCGCATTGGAGTTGTCTGGAGTTCCTTATGGATCTAGGGTTATGGAGAGAGTGGTTATTATGGTGACATAGAAAATAGGCAAGAAAGTGACTGAATAGCTGACAAGCTGTAAGTTCATAAATTATTTCTGCAAATTTTGTGAGAATGACTTTTGTAAACTGTATTTAAGAAAACAATTATTTGATTTTGCATCTTAAGTGGAGTACACAAAAGAAGTTGTTTGTTCTGACATTGAGAACATATTTGTTTATAAAGCTGTTTATTTAATGCTAAACTAGGGTGTAGCACAGCTGGCTACATATTTTCATCAGTAGCAATGACAGGATTAATTATTGCTCAGAGTAGCAGAGTACGTCACTGATGCAGACTAAATCTGCTCCCTTGTGGGGTGTGACCCTGTCCTTACTGTCCCCTGTCCTGACCTTTTATATGGGCCTGAATATCTCCAGACTTCTGTGCTCTATTGAGTCACACTTGCCAGTCTGTCACAGTGAGGTAGCTGTAATGTGTAGCTCCACTTGTGGTCAATGCTATATTTATGTTGATGTTATGTCATTATGCTGTTATGTTATAGCCTGTGGACAAATAGGACATTGTAGTTTAGGAGCCACCTAACTCCCCATATGCACATCTCATGCCTTTGAGCCAATCCTGATTATCCATGCCCTATGTTCTCAATCCTTCTACCAATCAATGTTCTACTTGTAGTCAATGGCTAGGGCCGAGTATGTCTGTTAGTTTCTTAAAGCCCTAGCTTGTAGATAAGGTGTGTAGCTATAGGTAAGGCATCAAGTTACTCTTGCGACTGGATCTGGCTGGGTGTAGCCAATTAAAGTAAACACTTTTTTAGATTATCAATTAACTGAATAGTAACAGTGCAAATTTCCTCTACACAAGTTTTTCTAATACATGCTTAAATCACAGTAAAGACTTATGAAAATATAAAACAGCAAAACAAACACCTGCTCACTGTCCTTTTCCATATTGGGGTGTTAGCTAGTAGACCACAGAGCCTGTAATATACAGTCTGTAAAGAAGGAACAGTCAGATAAATTTAATTTGTGCATGAGGTAAGTTACCCAGATAACTTACTGCACATTCACATGCACAGCATTGTTTAATAATTTTACTAACCTTTACAGCCATTATTGTGTTGATTTAACAGTAGTTGAATAAGTGACACAATTTACATTTGAAAAATATGCTTGTGTATTTTCTTAATTGTAATAATTCTTAATTTGGTATACTGTCTCTGTTAAGAATTCTGTTGCATTCTCTTGTAATTTAATTTTGCTTTTACTGTATCTCCTTACTTATTAGCACTTCTTTTATTACTTACTTAATACTGTTTCACTCGTAAGTGATTTTTGTGTATATATCTAATGCTTTAAGTAAGATTTCATCACTGTTTGTTTTCTAGGCCAGAGGAGCAAGTTCAGCTTGACAAAAACACTCCATGGACCATTTATACATTCCAGTTTTGTTTTCCTACTTCTAATTTTCTTTTTTCCTTTTTTTTTTTTTTTTTGTTTGTTTAACAAATGTGTAAAGTGTTTACTATGCGTTCACTTCCAGGGATTACAATATGTTAACTATGGACAAACAGACTAAAATAATGTAGCACTTTATATTACAGCTGTGCATATTTCACTGCTGGTAAATATTTTTCTAGAATTTAAAACATACTGCATGTAGTGATGCCACCAAATGCTTTATTGATGAGCTTGAAACTTTTGAATTATAACAATCATTTTGCAAATTATAACATGTAATTTAACATATCATAGCCATTGCTGTTTTTCCTTCCAATCAATGCCAAAAGATAAAGAAGCAATCTTTTTCCATTACCACATATTATTGCAGTCATTTTTGTATAAAGGTTTTTGTAAATGAAGGAGACTTTCAGTAACATCCATGATCATAGTTGTTCCATTTTTGATTGAATAATTTGGTAACTATAAATTATACAGTATGTTTTTTTCAGATGTGCTCTATACATGTCTTTAAACCCTGAAGAATATTTGTGTCATTCACTTCCAAGAACATTATTTTATTGGCAGTAATATTATGGGACATCTGATGTTTGAGGACAAGTTAACATTTATTGATTACCCTTCAATAGGCAACAGTCTGTCCTGTGACAAAAAAATACTTAAAAGGATTTGTTATGGAATAAGCAATAACAAAGTTTCTAAATATGTTATTTTCTAAGCAAGGCATAATGTATTCAATATAACATGTCCTGCACAGCTGAAGAAATATGTTTTTAAGCAGCATAAGGAACAACTTTCATACTGTAAGAATATAAACAATTTCATTAGAATTGTGCTTTTCAGATAAACCAGATAATTTTATTGAATTAAAATTATGTTTATTAGTGTTTTAAGAATTAGAAGTAAACATTTGTGCTTGATACAGTTGTGAAAATATATATGTATATATGTGAGGCAGGTGCTCTACCACAAAATACTCTTTATTTTATGTAGTGCTTTGTTTATGTTTAAGCCACAATCAAGCAGTGTTTTATATTCTAGAAAAACTATTCCAATTGTAAAAATAAAGTCAAAAGTTAGAAAGGAACTGATACCTAAAGCCACCTTATCTTAAAGGTATATCCCACCATTTAACAGAACAATGGGTAAAATCACTTAAACTCAAAAAATCTGTTCATACGCCTAGGCTACATTTTTCTTGATGTACAAACCACCTTTATATTTTCATAGCAGGTTAGTAACTGATGAAACAGAAACATCCTTTTTAAAAAAAAAAACAAAAAAAAAAACTGCTGTCTGAGGATATAATAGGAGTGCAGTCAGATTCACAGTTGCTGCTCATATATTTTTCCTTTACCCACAGTTTTAATTCACTTCTGGTTGGAGATACCGAAGTTCAAATTAAACAAACAAAAGAACTATTTTGAAATATGCACAAAGGGCATATGCTAGACAGCAATCCATGAAGGGTAAAGGACTGCATGTTCCATGTACTGTATATATTGCTCTGAACTGCTGTTTAATGCAGAATATAGTAAGGTAACTGATGACGCAGTCTGAAAAAAATTTATTGAAGCTGTGCTTCCTACAGTTGGCATTTTTTTTCTTTGTCAATTAATACATCATTTTTTTTTCCTCCATCATGGTGGAGAAATAGGAAACGAGTAAATTGATAGGTTTAGAGTTCATTATTGTCTCCACCCCTCAGCCTTCACCCCAGAATAAGCGTGTCCTCGCTTTTCAAAGAAATTTTTTGCAGTGAAAAAAATCTGTTAACTTGTCCTCATTTCACAGGGTGTTTTTGCCATTTGGTTTTATAATCAGATTTCTCGTCAGCATTTAAAAAATATGCCTTAATCGGTTAGCTGAATGTGAATCGAGTACACTTGGCAGTGAATAGGCAGCCACGAGTTAGATTTTTGAAATGAGAGTACTTGCCATGTACAGTATGTTTGCCTTAAAAGCTTAAAATATATAGTTGGGTGTTTCTGTGTATATACATGATAACTATAGTGTATATGTAATATACACAATATATTGTGTACATTTAGTACATTTTCAAGAGATGTACATTTGTTTAATTACAATTTATAAACTGTTTCCTTCAAGCTGGTAATTTTTTTCCACAAACTAAAATACTCCAGTGCTTTAAATACATAACAGTACATTGAAAGCATATGTTGATTGAGAGAGCTTCCTGCAATACCAAATATGGGTTGCTTCAGTACTGACATTTTAACATTAGCTCTGTCAATAATTTACTGTTTATAAACTATTGCAATAAGGTTTTTTATAAATCAACTTCTAATGCAAATGTGAAATGTTAATTCTGCAATTATAAAGTTGCTTTATTTTTCATTTTTTTAAGTCACATTTTTCTGTTGTAAAGGAATATTCTTGTTTGCAGCAGACGATGTTGAACACTGGCCAGTTGCTTTCCTTTTTCAGTATGTAAGCTAATTAGCAATATCCCCATGCAAACCACCTTCAGAAGAGTTTGCTGCTGGTACAATATAGGCCCAAATATTTTATTTTGTTTTTTCTTTGGAGATGAATAAGTGTTTTTTGTAATGTAATTTTTTCTTTTGTATTACAAATAAGTTACAGTTGTAGAGAGGCTCATTTATTCAAAATGGTAATTCCTGCCTGTTATAGTTACACTTTTGCAGAAACAATGTACAGTTACATCAGATATTTAAATCCATGCACTGATTAAATTTTTTCAAAAAATAGCCTTTAATTCCAACCACTTTTTCTTTTTTTTTTTAAATAAAGAATATACTGCTCAAAACCATTGAAAATATTTTTGAATTGCCAACTGGTTTGTAGATCAGTCCGTCTGAATACCTTATTTAATGTGAAATGTCTGCAGATGTGTTCATTTTAAGGAAACAGAAAATATGCATTTGTTCCTTTTATGTTCAGAAGGAGTCATGTGTATTAGAAAATAAATATTGTTTTGTTGTAAACCAATTGCTGTAGATGTACAAAATAGAAATCTTGCTTTTTGGATGTGGTTTTAAAACTAAAAGTTAGCTCTGAATTATAGTAAATTGTTTTATATGAAGGGAAATATTTTTTACATGAATTCTTAAACTTGCCTTTTTTCACAATAAAGACAGATTTTGTTCTATTTTGTATTTTATCTTTTTATTGACTTTCTCTAAATATACAGTGACATTCTGTTTCATTTCAATTGTATAAAACTGTTGGAACATGAAAGAAGTACTGTTTGTTTTCCTGTTTCTGCATACGTCTGGTGAAGTGTGGTTG
The DNA here is from genome assembly GCA_026402145.1 of Polypterus bichir lapradei. NCBI lineage: Eukaryota > Metazoa > Chordata > Cladistia > Polypteriformes > Polypteridae > Polypterus > Polypterus bichir. The sequence continues at coordinate 14,633,403 of JANRMT010062835.1, forward strand.
GTATCGCTGAAATGCAGACGTAAACCAGATGCTGGCTACTGCTTACACTGTCAAAAGTTACTGATATTTTCAAACACTGTTCAGTTTTTTTTTTTTTTTTTTTTTTTTTTTTGGGGTAGATATGGTACTGATTTTCAGGGTGTAGGAAAACAAATATTTAAAAATGTCAATCTAGCACCAGTGTAAAACAGTAATATATATTGTTGACAAATGAATGTTAAGCATGTGAACCAATCTTAAAAGCATTCTATACTGTTTAGAAGATTTACCGTGTAGTATTGATATAATTGGGATGTTGAATATGGAGGACAGAGTAGGGTGGGTTAGGTACAGTTTCTATGTAAGAGAAAAAGTTAGTGACACAATAGTTCCCTTAAATGTTTTCAGCCAGGAAACATTCTTCCAAATTCTACATGTCCTAAACCCAAGATATGGGGGAATTCTAGTGTTAGTGAACACATGATTTAAAATTAAAAAATATATATATTAAAAATATATTTATACAAAAGCAACAGTTGGGTTTCTTTGCTTGTGTACACATCTGCCATAAAACTGTGTGTGTAAATTTGGTATGTTTACAAACTTTTCAATGTAGACGGGCTCAAGTATTTTTTTTTTTTTCCTTCTGAAAAGCACCTCTTTCATGGCCTAGTATCATGTTCCATTGGTCCTTCCATGGTCACAAAGAAATCTCACTGTTTTCTCTTGCATTTGCATACATCATCGGGTGAGCCGCATCTGTGCTCTTTACGTGCAGCTCACTCCATTCACGATGTGCCACCTTGCATGTTCCTTTCCCCCTGTCTAGTTGATGTTGGCAGTGTTCTTCCAAGTATATCCAAGTGTGCAAAAAACATTCCAATGCAATATTCAGGTGAGTTCATATACTTTTTTTCTTTTTATGTATCTGAAGTAGCAGGACCACCCATAGTTTTCAGATTAGCATATGATCTCTTTTTATTACATCTGCTGGAAAAAATGTGTGATTGTGCTATTTTTTTTCATGATTATTGTATAATGTAACAGAACACCCACTTTCCTCCATGCCACTGCAAAAAGTGTCTCAAAAGTGGCTTCCTGATATGCTAAATTGCAGTAAAATTGATATGTGAACATTTCTCCTAGGTGACAAATTTCTACCAGTGTTTGTTTTCTGTTGGAATAGTGCACACCTCTAAGCACAAGCAATTAAAAATGTTACACTACTTTGTTCATGAGACAATAATGACCTTGTGAATGTATTAAAAAAATAAATAAGAAGGTGTATGGGGAGAAACAGCATTTTTATGTGAATAGTATACAAATTGAACTATAGTGTGTCAGTCTAGAGTTCTGCAATTTAAAATATGCAAGTTATTTCACTTAAACAGGAAGTCTTATGTTTAGATCTTTTAAAAAAAGGCACTGTTCTGTCAAATGTTCATTTTCTGTGTTGCTGTTCATAGCTAATCCACTCCTGGAATGTTTTAAAACAATGGTGAAAAGCAAATTCTTCAGGAAAAGTTGACCTAATGCAAAAGAAAAAACAAAATAAGTGTTTCAGATTCATGTAGTGAAAATCTGTCATGATCAGCATATTTGATTTCTGAAACCAGAGGCCCCAGTGGCTCCCCCTCTGCAAACAAATAACTTCCAATCAAATTATGATCATTACTTCAGCCAAAATACCATAGATGTTAAGAAAAAAGAAAACGATTAAGTGACTTGTCACAATGTGGTTTTAGACTGCTAAAAATTCTTTTGGATATAGTTGGATAACATATTTTCAACTGTTTTTTATAAAGCCAGTTCAGATTATCGAATTGCATGGAGCCCTTTTGTGTATTCATTAGTGGAATGTTTTAGTGTCCCTAATGCTCTGTGTCTTGTTTATCTTTGATTAGAGGGTGTCCTCAGAGGAGCCACCTACCCATTTGTCATGGGAGTATCAAGTGTTTTAAGTAAACACTCGGCTGTGAACTGCTCCACAATGTGCTTCAGGCCTCTGGTGTCCCATAATCCACGAACCCAATCCACACTTTAGATGTATGTATACTATACTGTATATTCTAAATACACACAACAGTAACATTTATGTAGTGTGTGTGTATATATGACTGTCTGACTTGTTTGAGATACTGTGGACTTGACAGTGGGGAACCTGGTGGCACAGTGAGAATTGTTCATGGGCTCCACATTTATTTTTCAGTGTAAAGTGTCTGGGATATGTGTTTTGTTTTTGTTCTCTCATGAACTGTAGGTATTGGGTTATATTAGTTGTGAGCCCATGATAAAAAATAAAGAAAAGCATGGAGTAGCTCACTGAGAGTAAATGCAAGCTATTGTAGCTTATGTTGCTATGCTTTCTATGTTTCTGTCCTTGTGATGATTATCTGTTTAGGGGTTGCAGTACACTGTAAAGGCAGTGCTGAGCTGATCAAGTAGTAGTTTCAGCCTTGTACTCCTTGCTGTTGGAACAGGCCCAGTCTGCCTGTGACCCTGACCAGAAATAGCAGAAATTGATGGGTAGGTAATCTGTAAATGTAAAGTAGAAGGGAGACTTTAAAAATATGAAATAGTTCAAAAGGGGATTAAACAAGGGATAAACTCATAAATAACTTGTCATACAATTCAAGATTTTCATGAAAGCAGATTGTTAAAAAATGCATTAGTTGTTCGTTTTTTTTTTTTTTTTTTTTTTTTGTTTTTTTTTTTAAGTTGTGCTGATTAAGTTACACTTGTCATGCAGTTCATCCAGACATGGGTTTATTTGTAGAAATTAAACACATGTTCTTAGATTTTTAGGTAAGCAAGGCAGAAATTTCGAGGTGACATCTATACCGACTAATTATGGTGCCAGGGAGTAATGACGTGTTCCATGTTGATTAGTACGTGCAAGTAAGAATTTCACTGTACTCTGTACACATGATGATAATAACAACCCTATACACTTGTAATACTTGGTAACATGGTATTGTTATGGATTGTATTTTGTAATGTGTAAATAAAAACTTACTGATAATGGTGCGGGAAAGTGGAAACCGGGTGAATTTCAATCAGACAGGCAAGGAAGAATTCCACTATACACTGTATCTGTGACAGTAATGACCCTACAGGAACCGAGAAAGTTACAGGCTAGTAGTAATGTTCTTTTGAAATGGAGTTGCTGTTAAACTCCTAGCTGAAAGACTGCAGATATGTGTCCTACGATAAAATGTGTGAATAAAACATTAGAAAGGCTACAGGCGGGATTCAAACCACAATGTCACTCGCTTGCACTCAGACATGCTGCAGTTACTATTAACTGGCACCAAGTTTTTTTTTTTTTGTTTTTTTTTTTTTTTTTTCCTTCTTATTTTACAGTTGAATTAACTTCCCGATGAGGCTAGATTTTTCCATGAGACTCATCGTTTACTGAAAACTATCTTTACTTAGGATGTCTGAAAATAGCCTAGAATTTTTTGACAATGAACTAGTCAAGTGTAAGAGTGTATGTTTATGGACTGTTAATACTCAAGGAATTATTATATGTTAAATAAACATTTAAATTTAGATCATTTAGAAATCCAGTAATAGATTGAGGAAATTAAGACATTTGACCTGAAAATAAAGATAAAAAGTTAATATATAAGTTCTATAGAGAAATATGTCCATTACACCCAGACAATAAAACTTGGTATCCTTTCAACTGTTTGTACCCTGACTGGTCCAGCCTTACCCCCCAGTCACAACCCTTCTCTAACTTCTATACTTTTCATTTATAAGAGTGATGTGCTGTAAAAAAAAATAATCAAAATAGTTTTCACTATAATAATAAAAATGTCTGATGTCTTACAGAAACCGTCAAACAGACTTACTCATTCTACATCGTTCACATTTAGAGCTTCTGAAGGTTTGCAGATTTTTTTAAAAAAGAAAATATTTATGCTAGTAATTCCCATTAAATAAATGATGTGGGTCTGGGCAATTAAAGTGTATTAAGGAGCACATTCAGCACCAACTGCAATAACACAAACCCCCCCTTGACAAGGCGAAGGACATTTGCTGCCTAAATTAACATGGAGCATTGACAGCTTGCAGTGTGTTTTCTCAAACTCCTCTCTCAAGTGTGAATTCCCTGAATACACAAATTCAGATTACAGTTTTCTTTTTTCCCCCTCAAAGGGGGACTTGGTCTGACTTGCATTAATTCTCCTAATTGATGATTAGAGGTGCTAAATCAAATCAGGCTTTCGAGTGAGAGCATCATGTGGTCCTTTGATCCATAAGCCTTTGCTGGACAATTGGGCACTAGGTGTCAATTAGTTTAATGTTAGCAAATAAGTTCAGAGAATACACAAGGAGAAATGAAAATTTGGGGAAGGAGTTATATTTAAAGATCTTCTATTCAAAGTTATTAAAAATGTGTTTCATTTTATTTATTTTTTTGGTTTTTTACAGTTTGTTTCAGTGGACATGAACCCTAAACGGAACCTACTACAGTCCTGAGAAAAAGTAAGTAAACCCCATGAAATGTCATATGTGGACAGATATACACACACACACACACATAAGGGAAGTCTGTCAGTTCTGGGATCCAAATTCAAAAAGTTAGGTGCCACGAGGAGGAGGAGGAGAACTGACAACAGTCATCTTCTCTGAAGTTCTGGCAAAGCCAAGTGCCAGTCCACAAAAGACTTGGATGCTGCAAAAGAAAAAACAAATGAATACGACGTTGAAGACTAATAACTCCAGTGTTTGTGGATGGGTGCAAAATTGGCTTAGACACAGAAAGTAGAGGGTGCTGGTCCATTGAACCTGATCAGAATTGGGTGACGTGAAGAGTGGTGTCCAGCAGGATATTCTAAGTGCTGGGGCCGCTGCTGTTTTTATAAAATATATAAATAATTTGAATAGGAATATAAATAACAAGCTGGTTAAGTTTGTAGATGATATCAAGATAGGTGGATTGGCAGATAATTTTGAACCTGTTGAATCATCACTGAGGGACTTGGACAGCGGACAGGCTTGGGCAGATTTGTGCCAGATAAAATTTAATGTCAGTAAATGTAAAGGATTACACGCAGGAAGTAAAAATGTGAGGTTTAAATACACAATGGGAGGTCTGAAAATCAAAAGTTCACCTTATGAGAAGGACTTAGAATTAGTGGACTCGACACTGTCAACGGCCAGACAGTGATCAGAAGCAAATTAAGAAGCCTAACAGAATGTTGGGTTACGTGTCGCCCTGATGTGTCGAATACAAGTCTAAGAAGGCTGAAGCTTTAGAACGCACTTCATAACATGCAGTTTTGGTCTCCAGGCTACAAAAAGGACACATCAGTGCACGAAGAAATCCGGAGAAGAGCAACTAGACTGATTCAGGGGCTACAGAGGAAGAGTTAAAAGGAGATTAAGGGGAGACCTGACTGTAGATGAAGGGAATTAGTGCAGTGGATCGAGACTGTGGCTTTGAAATTAGTTCAAGAACATGGGGAACATGGGTGGAAATTTTGTGCAAAATTTACAGTTAACATTAGGAAGTTTTTCTTCACACAGAAAACCACAGACATTGGAATAAGCGACCAAGTAGCGTGGTACACGGTAAAACTTTAGGGACAGTCAAAACTCGACTTGTTATTTTCAAAGAATTAAGTGGATAGGATTGGCGAGCTTTGTAGTGCTGAATGGCCTGTTCTCATCCAGGTTGTTCTAATGTTCTAATATCAAGATTTGATCTTCATCTAGACAGTATCTTTAGATAAATGTGATATAACTGTGGAAAAAAAAATGAAATGGTATCTAAATAACCATGGTGGTTAGACAGGCGAGAGGGACGGTCAGATGGATGTAAGGTTACGGGAGGGAATGGCAACATGAAGGACAGTCGGATGTGGAGGGGCGAGGTTATGAATGGCCTTCAATGTTAACAGCAAAATTTAAAAATCAATTTGAAACTTATTCGGGAGCCAGTGAAGCTGCTGCAAGACCGGAGTAATATGGTGAATAGAGGGGGTTCGAGTAATGATGAGGGCAGCAGAATTCTGGACTAGCTGAAGCTTATGAAGAGATTTATCAGAGAGACCAAAGAGGAATGAATTGCAATAGTTCAGAGACGAGAAGTAACAAGACTGTGAGCAAAGATGGCAGTGGTATGGGGAGTGAGGGAGGGGGGTGGATGTGATTAATATTACGTAGGTGGAAGTAAGCAGACCGGGTGACGTTATTAATGTGAGATTGGAAAGGTAGTGTACTGTCGAGGATGACACCCAGACTCCTGACCTGAGGTGAAGGGGAAACAAAGGAGTTATCAATAGCAAGTGAAAGATTATCGGCTTTGGATAATGATGATTTTGTACCAATTAGGAGAATCTCAGTGTTGTCATTGTTTAATTTAAGAAAATTTGAAGAAAACCAGGATTTAATTTCAGCAATGCAGTCAATAAGTGAAGATGGTGGAAAAGAAGAGGTGGGTTTACTAGCAATGTAGAGCTGGCTGTCATCAGTAGAACAGTGAAAATTAATGTTATATTTACGAACGATATGGAAAGATATATTTTATTAAATAATTAAGAGGTCCCAGGACAGAGTAACAGCGGTGGGTTGGAATGTAAAGGTTTTAAGCTGAAAGAACTGGGTGCGCTTTTTTTCTTCACAGTGTCCCTATTTTTTGTTTTTCCTTCTCCGTGGCCCTAATACGCTTCCGTAATATCGATCCACTTTGTCGCCAGAGATCGGACTTATATTTTTTCTTGTATTTCAGGCATACTGTGGCTGGACCTCATGGCATTTACAGCAGTCGTAACGCGTTGCCATTCATCATATTTATGCTTGTTGCTGTTCTTTGCGTTCCTGTAATTTAGAGGTGAGAACTTCTGTCTCACATCACTGGATAAGCATGTCATGTGGCTGCCCTACCAGCCAATGAAGGTCTGCAGCATTGCGTTTGCATATGCATGAGGGTGATTGGCATTGTCCATATATGGTTGTTTCAGGGCGGAGCCGGAAGCACCTTCATGAACGCACATTTATAAATCGTTTGTGATTTATCAGGGAAAAACTGCGTAGAAATGTGCATACGGCAGGTTTTGTGAATCTTGTTTTTTTCTGTGTTTCTGCACACACGTAATTTCACATGCAAAATTATACAAAAAACTAAGCCCCTGGACTTTGCCTAGATGTTCATGGGCAAGCTTTAGTCTTTAGCCCTGATGTTCTTTATTTTTTCTTCCTGGCATACCTTCCATGTTAGTCGGGGTGGGCAAAGTCAGTCCTGGAGGGCCGCAATGGCTGCAGGTTTTCATTGCTTACTTAGTAATTGCCAATCTCCGCCATCATTTTAATTTTAAGGCTTGTTAGTCTGAAATGTTAGCTGCTTTTATCATAGATTTTTTTTTCCTTGCCAAGGATATCAACCAAATGATTTGAAGCCTAAAATGGATAATTTTCATTGTTTCACTTTTTTTCTCTTAAACATTTTTATTTTATTGATTTTATTGTAATCACACAACATTCCATACAAATAGATCAATTATTACAAAAACAGGATTGAAAACAAATCAACCCCCACCCCTGAGGGAAGAGAGCATGGCCCACAGAGTTAAACTTAAAGCTAGTAAAAATAAGTAAATAAAGATAAACGGAGAAGAAAAAGAAATGGGGAGAGAGACTTCCTCAGTGCCTTAAATGCTTATTCTAAAATGTTATTGATCAGATTCTGCACAGCATTTTATTAAACCAAATAGTGCATGATGAATCCACACAGGTGTGAATGGATAGGAGTTTGATGGAGAACGGTGGGCTCTATTGTCATTCACCTCTTATTGTTAATAAGGTGCAGTTAAAACAATGAGTACAGATGGTTAAGAGTGAAAGAAGCAATTAAGGGGTGGGGAACCTGAACAAGCGAGACCACCAAAATGAAGCATCAGAATGTCACTTAGGCAACATGTGATTCATTAGCAATAATTGACTTCTCAGCATTGTGGCCCTCCCGGAGCGACGTCACCCACCCCCCAGACTGTACATCTAATTCTTTAAATTTACATCTGTGTGTAGTGCTTTTCTCACAACTCAAAGCACTTAACATAGCGAGCGGGCAGCCACTTCCACCACCATCGATGTGCTGCATGTACCTGGGTAATGCAACAGCAGCCATTTTGTGCCAGTAGGCTCACCACCCATTACAGACAGAGAGAGAGGGTGAGTAGGAGGGGCCAAACGTGACCAGGCTGTGGTGAGCAATTTTAATTTAATTTTGCAACCTCTTTTGATTGGTAGACTCGCACACTTTGACAGCAGTAGTGACGAGAGCTACCTGGGGGGTCCTGTGATGAAATTCTGGGGCTCTTAGAGATGACTTCTTGCACCAGCATCCTGTGTTCAGCTCTTGGAATGAATGTGCCAGGGGCCGAGATGTGTGTCCACTTCATTCTCACCTTTTCCTTGTCTACGCAGAGCGCGTTGTTCCAGAAGTCTTTGCAGTGTTCCCCTGGTGTCCTTTTCTGGTTTCCTTCTGGCACACACCCCCGTATATCTATTTTGTGCAGCGTCTTTCTAATGGTAGACCCCCTAAACTCAGACACGTGCCAAGAGCTACCTAGAGATCCTGTGAAGAAATTCTGAGGGTTCTCAGAGACTACTTCTTCCTGCGTCTTGTGTTCTGAACTTGCTGGGGACACCAGGCCTGGACAAGTTGGCAGTCGTTTGAAAGCTTCTCCACTTTTAGATGAACTTCCAAAGAGTGGAAGAGTTGATTTCCAGTTGTTTGGAGATCTTTTCAGATCCCTTCCTGGTGGACTACTTCTTTTTGAAGGCCTCAGAGAGCTCAATGCATCTCATCTTGGTGATCACACACATACACACACTTCAACCACAAAGAGCAAAGCAAATGAAATGTGTGAAGTTTAAACAAGGCCACCTCAGATGGGTTCCTCTTTAGTGATGTTCTAATTTGAGGTTTCTGAGGTTAATGGGGGGATAAGAAGTCTACTTACTTTTTCCACACATTTCTTTAATTTTCCACTTATGTTTATTTCAATGTTACAATGAACTACACAGTGTTAATGTGGCATAATGTCTGTCACCTTGATCTACTGATTCTGTTTAAATGAAAATCAAATCTTGACGTGTCCACCCACGTTAGAAAAGAAAACGCATTTGACGGAGTGTACTTACTTTTTCACAGGATGGTGAATCTGAAGTTCCTTTGAGATCATCAAAGCCTTGGACTCCATGGCCACCGAGTGAAGGGGCTCGCTAGGATTGTTCTAAACGCCCCTCAATGGATTTTTAGCTCCGTCTAATCTGCTTTTAAATTTTGTCTCAGACAAGAGTAATGGTGTCACCTTCAAGTGAAATTCAAAGTGAACTTTATTGTCATCTCAACCATATACAAGTATACAGATAGATGAAATTGCAAAGCTCAGGGTCCACAGTGTAATAACATGCAGTGTAAATAAAAATTTCAAATCTTCTTCTTTCGGCTGCTCCCGTTAGGAGTCGCCACAGCAGATCATCTTCTTCCATATCTTTCTGTCCTCTGCATCTTGTTCTTTTACACCCATCACCTGCATGTCCTCTCTCACCACATCCATAAACCTTCACTTAGGCCTTCCTCTTTTTCTCTTCCCTGGCACCTCCTCTGCACATGTCCAAACCAGTGCTATCTCGCCTCTCTTTCTCTCCCAACCGTCCAACTTGAGCTGACCCTCTAATGTCCTCATTTCTAATCCTGTCCATCCTCATCACACCCAATGCAAATCTTAGCATCTTTAACTCTTCCACCTCCAGCTCTGTCTCCTGCTTTCTGGTCAGTGTCACCGTCTCCAACCCTTATAACATAGCTGGTCTCACTACCGTATTGTAGATCTTCCCTTTCACTCTTGCTGATACCCGTCTGTCACAAATCACTCCTGACACTCTTCTTCACCCATTCCACCCAGTCTGCACTCTCTTCTTCACTTCTGTTCCACAATCCCCATTACTCTGTACTGTTGATCCCAAGTATTTAAACTCATCCACCTTCGCCAGCTCTACTCCCTCCATCCTCACCATTCCACTGACCTCCCTCTCATTCACACAAATGTATTCTGTCTTGGTGATCCTACTGACCTTCATTCCTCTCCTCTCATATCTCCACTTCTCCAGGGTCTCCTCAGCCTGCTCCCTACTATTGCTACAGATCACAATGTCATCAGCAAGCAAAAAATTTTAAATTAAATAAAAAATAGAATTTAAAATTAAAACACAAACAAGACAAGACATTGTGCAAAGACAAGACAAACAAGTAACAGCAATATTGACGTGTAGTTAGCAATATGAACATTGATGCAATGTATGGTATTTGCAATCTAGATACATAAATATATTCAATAGATATGTAATATAATAAATAATAGATGTTGATAATACAGAAATTGTCAGTTTATGATAATAGTTGTTTAAGACGTGTAAACAATGACCGGTCAGAAAGTTTCACAGCAGAAGGATATTAAGAATGTCAAATTCCTTAAAGGTCACTATGAGATTTTCAGTTCTTTTCTACCTGCACTCTCGTCTTTACAGGACAGTGGTTGGCATGTGAATTTCCCCTTGGGATTAATAAAGTATCTATCTATCTATCTCTGTATAAAAGTTCTGTTTTCCGAGGTGGTTGGGGCCGTGTGGAAGATCCCAGGGGGCAGCATGGTGTTAAGGAGTCTGACAGCTTGGGGGTAAAAACTCTCCTGCAGCCTGGCAGATCTGGCTCTGATGCTGCAGTATCTTCTCTTGGATGGCAGAAGTGTGAAAAGTCCATGTGAGGGGTGTAAGGGGTCCTGCTCAATGCTGCAGGCCTTGTGGACACTGCGTTTGTAAAATATGTCCTGTAGTGAAGGAAGAGGCACCCCAATAATGTTCACTTAATTATCCTCTACAGGTGCTTGTGGTCGGATATGTTGCAGTTGCCATACCAGACCGTGATGCAGCTGGTCAGAACACTCTCAATGGTGCCTCTGTAGAACATGGTGAGGATGGAAGGGGGAAAACTTGCTCGCTTCAGCCGCCTCAGGAAGTGTAGTTTCTACTGGGTTTTCTTGATTAGTGATGAGGTGTTATGTGTCCACGTAAGTTCCTCAGTTATGTGCACACCGAGGAACTTGGTACTCCTAACAGTCTCCACATCTAAACCGTTGATGCTGAGTGGGATGTGGGCAGGATATGATTTTCGGAAGTCCACGATTATCTCTTTTGTCTTGTCAACAGTGAGAGAGATTGTTGTCTTCACACCATGCAGACAGCCATTCCACCTCATCTCTGTATGCTGTTTCATCATCCCTGCTTATCAGTCCCAGCACCGTCATATCATCCTCAAACTTGATGATGTGGTTGATGTTGTGCGTGGCTGTGCAGTCGTGAGTCAGCAGGTTGACGAGCAGTGGAATAAGCACGCAGTCCTGTGGTGCTCCATTGCTCAGTGTGATGATGCTGGAAGTGTTGCAGCTTATCCGAACTGACTGGGGCCTCTCTGTCAAGAAGTCCAGGATCCAATTGCAGAGGGTGGTGTTCAGGCCCAACCTGCTCAGTTTTACGACCAGCTTTTGAGGGACGATTGTGTTGAAAGCGGAGCTAAAGTCTATGAATAGCATCATGACATATGTGTCTTCAGTTCAAGTCAGAAGTTTCCATATACACGGTGTGAATTCTTTAAAAGTCACTTTAGAAGTCTCACAGATTTTATTATAACAAATTATACATTTTGTATATCGTTTAAGATGTCTACTTGGTGCAGAGCAAACGTAATTTTTTTCCAGCGACGTTTGCAGACCTCAGAGCAGGGGGTCCTAAATCACGGTCCTGGAGGGCCGCAGTGGCTACGGGTTTTCATCCCAGCCAATGTCCTAATTAGAACTCAGTTCTTGCTGATAATCTCTGATAATCCTCTGCAGTTTGCATACCAGGAGAAGGTGGGAGCTGAGGATGCCATCATCTCTATGCTACACCGATCCCTCTCCCACTTGGACAGAGGCAGTGGTGCTGTAAGAATTATGTTTCTGGACTTCTCTAGCGCCTTCAACACCATCCAACCTCTGCTCCTTAGGGACAAGCTGACAGAGATTGGAGTAGACTCACACCTGTTGGCATGGATCGTGGACTATCTTACAGACAGACCTCAGTATGTGCGTCTCTGAACTGCAGATCTGACATTGTGGTCAGTGGCACAGGAGCGCCACGGGGGACTGTACTTTCTCTGGTTCTGTTCAGCCAACATACATCAGACTTCCAATACAACTCGGAGTCCTGCCACGTGCAAAAGTTCGCTGACGACACTGCTGTCATGGGCTGCATCAGGAGTGGGCAGGAGGAGGAGTATAGGAACCTCATCAAGGACTTTGTTAAATGGTGCAACTCAAACCACCTACACCTGAACACCAGCAAAACTAAGGAGCTGGTGGTGGATTTTAGGAGGCCCAGGCCCCTCATGGACCCCGTGATCATCAGAGGTGACTGTGCAGAGGGTGCAGACCTATAAATACCTGGGAGTGCAGCTGGATGATAAATTGGACTGGACTGTCAATACTGATGCTCTGTGTAAGAGAGGACAGAGCCGACTATACTTCCTTAGAAGGCTGGCGTCCTTCAACATCTGAAATAAGATGCTGCACATGTTCTATCGGACGGTTGTGGCGCGCGCCCTCTTCTATGCGGTGGTGTGCTGGGGAGGCAGCATAAAGAAGAGGAAAAATCCCTGCAAACACCGGGAGAGCATGCAACACGCACAGGGAAGGTGGACGGTGACCGGCCAAGGGTTTGTGTCGATCAGAGAATGGAAAGTGGAAGGCGCAGGTCGGATTTCACAGCGGCCATCACTATCTCTCACTTTGCTGAGAACAGCAAAGATAACGAATGGGTCCACACAGGAGAAATACGAAAGGCAGGGTAGAAGATGGACGAATACGGAGTATCTTCCCTATCGAACCATTACTGGAAATACAGCCTTAACATCGGTAGAATTATAGAACCGAGGCACTAACAGCACGGGAAAGGTGCTATAAAAATAAATCCCTGCTGTGACATCACCGTTTGACATGACAAACACGGCTAAGGGATGTGGACGGGAAAAAGCCACACGGGCACAGGGAGGGCAGGCACCTGGAGCGTGATCTGTGACGCAGCAACTCCAACCACTGTGACAGAACTGGGACGAACGAAACAGAATGGGGGGGGGCATGAGGCCATCACAGAGCCCAGACGCACACACACACAATGGAGAGGCGCAAATAACACTAAAGAGCACATCTGGGGAGGTGGGAGGAAAGATCCAATAATCACTTAAATCAGCGTGCTGCGCAGTGCAACAGTCCTGTGGAGAGATTCGCCTCTTTGTCGATGATGACTCAGATACATAGAAGGGAAAGGCAGAGAGAAGAGTAAAAATGGACTCTGCAGCTGGTGGATGCAATTGATTGATTTCAGTGTGTATAACTTAGAAAAACACAGAAAAGGTGCTATATGACAGTACATTATGGACAGTTCCCCTGTAACAGACAGATGTGCTTTCTTTGATTCCCATGTCTATAACACAGATACACACACACAAAGGAAAGGCGCTATATAATTGACAGATTGAAAGGTACTGTGGCACAGCAAAATGTACTTTGGGTCCTGTATGCCTATAACATACTGTAGACCGGTAGATAAGAAAGGCACTATAGAATAATCTCAATAACATACTGTAGATAGAAAAATGGGAAATGTATTATATTGTAAATAGATAGGGAAGGCACTATGTAATAACCTCTAATATACTTCAGATAGGTACATAGGAAAGGCACTATAGAATATTGCCCATCAAATACTGAAGATAGATACATGGGAAAGGTACTATATTGTAGATAGATAGACAGGAAAGGCACTATATAATAATGTCTGTAACATACTTCAGATAGTTAGACGTGAAGTGGACTAAATAATAATCTCAATACCATACTGTAGACAGAATAATGGAAAAGGGACTATATAATAATCTCAGTAACATACTGTTTATAGGTAGACGAGAAAGACACTATATAATATTACCATAGCATACTGTAGATAGATACATGGGAAATGTACTATATTGGAGACAGAAAGATAGAGAAAAAAGATATGTAAAGAATTATTATCATTATAGATAGGAAAGTCACTATATATAATATAAATAACATACAGTAGATAGGTAGACAAGAAAGGCACTGCATGATAGATTGATGATAAACTAATGTGTCACAACGACAGCTAACTGTTCTTTGAGTCCTGTATGCCTATAAAATACTGTAGACAGGTAGATAGGAAAGGCACTATAGAATATTGTACATAACATACTGCAGATAGATACATGGGATAGGTACTATATTGTAGATAGATAGGAAAGGCACTATAGAATAATCTCTATAACATACTGCAGATAGATACATGGGATAGGTACTTACTATATTGTAGATAGATAGGAAAGGCACTATATAATAATCTCAGTAACATACTGTAGATAGAATAATGGGAAACATTATATTGTAAATAGATAGGAAAGGCACTATATAATAATCTCAGTAACATACCGTAGATAGAATAATGGGAAACATTATATTGTAAATAGATAGGAAAGGCACTATATAATAATCTCAGTAACATACTGTTTATAGGTAGACGAGAAAGGCACTATGTAATATTTTCATAGCATACTGTAGATAGATACATGGGAAATGTACTATATTGGAGATAGAAAGATAGAGAAAAGAGCTATATAAATGTAAAGAGTCATTATCATAATAGATAGGAAAGGCACTATATATAATATAAATAACATACTGTAGCTATGTAGATGGGAAAGCCACTGTAGGATAGAATGATGATAAATTGCTGTGTCACAGCTACAGCTAACTGTTCTTGGAGTCCTGTATGCCTATAAAATACTGTAGACGGGTAGATAGGAAAGGCACTATAGAATATTGTACAGAACATACTGCAGATAGATACATGGGAAATATACTATATTATAGATAGGAAAGGCACTATAGAATCTCTACATCATAATGTAGATAGGTGAACGGGAAAGGCACTATATAATACTGTCATAACATACTGTAGATCGATACATGGGAAAGGTATTATATTGTAGATAGAGAAATGTAAAGATAGAGATAGGACAGGCACTATATAGTAATATATACACACCATACAGTAGACCGACAGATGCCTGTAACATACTGTAAATAAGAAAAGTACAAAGTCATAAAGCTTGGTCTCCACTGAAGGTCTTGGGTTATTTTAGCATGACAATGACCCAAAGGACACATCAAAAAGGCCCTCAGAAATGATTTCAAAACGAGCACTGGACTGTTCGGAAGTGGCCAGCAATCCATCCTGCTCGAAATCCCATCAACCGCTTGTGCGGAGCTCTGAAAAGAGCTGTTGGGAGAAGAGAGCCATCAAATGCCGGTGACCTGTCAAAAAAAAAAGAACAAAAACCAAACCAGTAGAGAGCTGCAAGCAACTCCGTCCTCCATTCAAGCACTTGACTGCATTTGTTCTTTCTAAAGGCTGCGCCACCAAATATTGAGTCAAAATCGATAATAATTTTCCCATGGAGTTCTTTGGGAGATAAGATACTGTGGATAGAAAGATTGAAAGGAAAGGCACTATGTAATAATGCCGATAACATACAGCAGACAGGTAGATGTGAAAGGCACTATAAAGTCGATAAGTAAGAACGGCACAACTAGGACAAGTGGTTCAGGTGGAACTGTTGAGGAGAAGGTTTTGTTAAACGTCCTTGCGAGTCTGCGCTGTGTACAAGGCGCTATATAAAGATAGCTGGAGCGCTAAAACGAGGAGCAGATGCGTAAAGAAAAACTTTTAAAAAGAGAGACTTGAACGAAGCTTACGATCAATGAATGACTGGCCCGGCCATGATGGGGTGTCCGCACCGATCGACTGCCCGCCCCGAGTGCACTTCGCGTTTCCTTCGCTGTTTTCATTTTCTTTTTCTTCTTCTGCCGCCCAGGGTGGTCCCAGCGGTCCCGTTTTTCCGTGTGCTGCGGCCACATTGAACCCCGGCGTGTGGATTGCGCCAATACACAAATCCACGGCTCAGACTTGACGATAAACACCGTCGTGTCCGAGTGAGGGGGCGGCCCGGCCACTTCAAAGCGCCTGTCACTCCCCCCGGGCTCAGCTCAGCTGCCCTGTCCTTTATCATAATTAAACTCTGCCGCGCGTTTGTTTGTGTAACGAAAGGCCAGTCTGACGAGCGGGGCGATAAGAAGCTTGCCGGCGGCTTTAAAGGATGGACCCCCAGACCCCACCAGCCCCAGAAAAGTGGGCAGCGTTCTAGCGACCTCGACTCGTTCGGCTCTGATGATGACAATAATGATGAAGGTGTCCTGGGCGCTCCGGGTGCTGGTCGCCTGCGCAGTGGCGGACCTCGTGGCCCCCGATGGTTGGTCCATTTACAACTTGCACAGGAGGAGAGCGCCGGGCTGGGAGGAAGAGCGCAGATCTTCAAATGAAGCCGCAGACTTCGTGTCCTCGAGCAGTGGTCGCTACGCCACCGAGCCGCCCGTTTACTTCCCTGAAGACGCGTCGGTGAACGAGACGGAAAACGCGGAGCAACAGCACGGGAGGGCGCCTTACCGGCGAATCCAGGTTTCTGCGGCACAGCCGGGGGCTCCCGCGGGCGGCGCGGACTCCATGAACGCGGCTGTCATCTCCAGCCTCTTTGGGGGGCACAGCCCCACACCCGCGGCGCAGGCTAGGAGACCACATGGCCAGGCGCCGCACTTGAAAAACGCCAAGAAGTTCTGGAACCACTTCATGTTCAGGAGAAGATCCGACTCGCAGGAGACCGTCCTGCCCATCAAAACCAACGAGCTGCAGCAGGAGACGTGCAGAGCGCTGCCCTTCGTGCAGGTAAGAGGGTGGGGGGCAGAAGACCGCCATGCGATATATAGCGCCTTTAGTGTCTGTCAGAGCCCAAATCGCGCCTTTACCTCGGCCATGGAACTCAAATAGGCAGCCCCTCTGACATCCTGTCTGTCATAAAAAAAAACTGTGATCTGCGATATAGCGCCTTTAGTGATGTCATACAACTAACATCGGCCTAATATACGTACGGCATATAACGTCTGTATCTCTGTCATGGAATTAAAAACGATCGACTTTTATAGAACTAAAATTGATCTAATAATATTTATATAGAGAGAGAGATAGTGCCTTTAATATTTGACAAAGAACTAGAATCGATCTAATGTATGACGTCTTTAATATCGGTCAAAACTGACATTTATGTAATGTGTATACAGTATATAAATCCTTTACTATCTTTGTCATAGTCCTCACAGCGATCTGATATATAGCGCCTTTACCTCGGCCATGAAACTCAAGAGCGATCAAATATGCAGCCCCTCTGACATCCAATCTGTCATAAAAATAACTCTGATCTGCTATATAGCGCCTTTAATAACGTAGCTCTGTTATACAACTAACATCGGCCTAGTATACGTACAGCATATAACGTCTTTATCTCTGTCATGGAACAAAAAACGATCAACTTTTATAGAACT
>JANRMT010062835.1:14651339-14734089 GCA_026402145.1 Polypterus bichir lapradei
GTATATACAGTATATCCATCCATCCATCCATCCATTATCCAACCCGCTGAATCCAAACAGGGTCACGGGGGTCTGCTGGAGCCAATCCCAGCCAACACAGGGCACAAGGCAGGAACCAATCCTGGGCAGGGTGCCAACCCACCGCAGGACTATACAGTATATATAAATATATATATATATAAAATATATATTAGATAGATAGTAAGGGCACTATATAATAGATAGATAGTAAGGGCAGTATATAATAGATGGAGAGATAGATAGATAGATAGATAGTGCCTTTAATATGTGACACAGAACTAGAATTGATCTAACATATGACGTCTTTAATACCGGTCAAAACTAACATTTATGTGTGTGTGTGTGTGTGTATATATATATATATATATATATATATATATCCTTTACTATCTTTGCCATAGTCCCCACAGCTATCTAATATATAGCACCTTTACCTCTTATAGAACTAAGATTGTTCTAATCTATATAGCACCTTTAATGTCCTGTCAGTCATAAAACTGACACTGATCTACAATATAGCGCCTTTAATATATCTGTCATTGAACTAACATCATTCTAGTATATGTATATAATGTCTGTCTGACATGGAGGTGTCATTGAACTAAGATTCTAGTAAACATATATAACTTCTTTATCTCTGTCACACAGAACAAACAGCAATCTTTAATGCCTCTTTTATAATACTAAAATTGTTCTAATATTATATAACGAACTTATAACTTTTATATTAATTAACATCAATCTAATCTATCTAGAGGCCATCATACCTGTCAGTACCAAAATCGATAGCACCTTTACCACGGTCATGAAACCAAGACTGCTCTAATATACAGCATCTTCAACATCCTATCTGTCATAAAACTAACACTGATCTACAGTGTTATAGCGCCTTTTATATATCTGTCATTGAACTAACATCATTCTAGTATATGTTTATGTCTCTGTCTGTCATGGACCTAAAATCAATCAATATATATGGCCTTTAATACAGCATCTTACATTTATAGAACTAAAACTGCTCTAATATAAGTGGTGCTTTTAATATCTATCACAGAACTTGAATTGATCTTATATATGGAGTCTTTACTATCTGTCGTAAGGGTACCATTGATGTAACATACAGAGCCTTTAATATCACAGAACTAACATTGCTCTGATATATAGCGCCTTTATTATCTCTTTAACTGAACCAACATCAGTCTACTGTAAAGCACCTTTGACATCATTCTGGCACAGAACTGCGAGTAACAGAAGTCTCTTATACTGTATAGCGCCTTTAAGCTCTCTGATACAATGGTTCCTAAACTCAGTCCCGGAGACCCCCTGTGGCTGCAGGTTTTTCTTCCGACCATTTTCTGTTTTTAAGTGGACTCCTTGCCTAATTAAGTGAGCTGTTTATTTGCCAGTTTCTGTGTCTTGGGGTCAATGTAGTCATCACAAAACTACGTTTGGTAGATGTTTGCTGTCTGTTGTTGTAATTTCACGTTGAATGTACTAAGCAGTTATATGGGGATAGCTAAGGGGGTTGTTTTTTTTTTTTTTTTTTTTGTACTTTTTAAGTAGTTTTTCATTCTGCTTTTCCGGTTGTTTAACCCTTTATTTAACAATTAGGGGGTCTGACACTGAACTGGTTGCTGCCTTTGACCATTTTGCCAATCAAATATGAGCACCTTTAATAACTCATATAATATATATCATCTTTAATATCAAATGTCTCACGGATAACTTCAATCAGGTATATAGCACCTTTAATATCTGCCATAGCACTAACATTGATCTAATACATAACACCTCTAATATCTGGCACTTCTACTATCCCTCTCAGAGGACTACCCTCTATCTAATATATAGCAACTTTAATATCTCTAATATGTGGCACTTTTTAATATCTCTGTCGCAGAACTAACTTCAAATATATAGCATCTTTAATAACTGTCATAGAAAGAACATCAAATATATAACACATTTAATACCTCTAGTATATAGCACCTTTAATATCAATATCACAGGAATAACTTCAATCAATTTTGTAGCACCTTTACTATTTGTCATAAAAGTAACATCGACCTAATATATAGCGCCTTTATATGCATTACAAAGCTAACTAACATTACTCCCTCTTAATATATAGCGCCTTTAATATCTGCCACTAGCGACTCCATCTGCAGTCCACCCAGCAAAACATTACAAGTAATCAGAACTAACAAAACATCTCGATGTAGCGAGCGCCCCCCTTCACAGGTCACGTAGGCCCACCAGCAGGAGGCGCTATAAGATCGTCTTTCTCTGGCCTGCTCTCCACACCAAAGTCCACTTAATAAACCAAGAAAATGGAGGTCAGTGCCGGTAATTAAGGAGACCAACTCACGGGACTGATGACCACTAATGGAGCGACGTGCGTCCCCACCCAAAACCCGCTTGGGTTTCTCCTGGGTGCCCCCACCCCCAATGCCCATGCTGCTGGCATCAGGCAGAGTTTGATTTGTCAGCTTTTCAAATGAAATGAATGGACGCACAATGGAAGAGCAAGAAAGGAAGACGTGAACACAGAAGCCGATGTGCGCTTTACAATACAAGTCCTTCCATTGCCCTCTTTAGTGTGCCGTCACGTCAAACCTGCCTGGGATCGCTGCATACTTCATATTTTAGTTTCTATTTTTTCATAAGTTTGCAAAATTTCCCAAACTCTGATTTTCACTTTGTCATTCTGGGGTATTGAGTATTTTCTGATATGAGAAAAAAAAAAAAGATTTTAGCACAAAATTGGAACATAACAAAAATGTGAAAAAAAAGGAAAGGGGTCTGCATCCGTTCCAAAGGTGGTCTGTAGGATACGTAATTTACACAATTTCTTCATCTTTCAGCTGCTCCCGTTAGGGGTCGCCACAGCGGATCATCTTCTTCCATCTCTTCCTGTCCTCGTCATCTTGCTCTGTCATACTCATCACCTTCATGTCTTCTCTCACCACATCCATAAACCTTCTCTTAGGTCTTCCTCTTCTCCTCTTCCCTGGCAGCTCTATCCTTAGTATCCTTCTCCCAATATACCCAGCATCTCTCCTCTGCACATGTCCAGACCAACGCAATCTCACCTCTCTGACTTTGTCTCCCAACCGTCCAACCTGAGCCGACCCTCTAATGTCCTCATTTCTAATCCTTAACATCTTTAACTCTGCCACCTCCAGCTCTGTCTCCTGCTTTCTGGTCAGTGCCACCGTCTCCAGCCCATATAACATAGCTGGTCTCACTACCGTCCTGTAGACCTTCCCTTTCACTCTTGCTGATACCTGTCTGTCACAAATCACTCCTGACACTCTTCTCCACCCACTCCACCCTGTCTGCACTCTCTTTTTCACTTCTCTTCCACAATCCCCATTACTCTGTACTGTTGATCCCAAGTATTTAAACTCATCCACCTTCGCCAACTCTACATCTTGCATCCTCACCATTCCACTGACCTCCCTCTCATTTACACACATGTATTCTGTCATGGTGGTCCTACTGACCTTCATTCCTCTCCTCCTCATGTTTATCTCTCCAGGGTCTCCTCAACCTGCTCCCTACTCTCATTACTGATCACAGTGTCATCAGCAAACATCACAGTCCACGGGGTCTCCTGTCTAATCTCGTCTGTCAGCCTGTCCATCACCACTGCAAATAAGAAAGGGTTCAGAGCCGATCCTTGATGTAATCCCACCTCCGTCACTCCTACCGCAGACCTCACCACGGTCACACTTCCCTCGTACATATCCTGTACAACTCTTACGTACTTCTCTGCCACTCCTGACTTCCTCAAACAATACCACAGCTCCTCTTGAGGCCCCCTGTCATATGCTTTCTCCAGGTCCACAAGGACGCAATGCAACTCCTTCTGGTCTTCTCTATGCTTCTCCATCAACATCCTCAGAGCAAACATCACATCTGTGGTGCTCTTTCTTGGCATGAAACCATACTGCTGCTCACTAATCATCACCTCACTTCTTAACTGAGCTTCCACTACTCTTTCCCATAACTCATCAATTTTATTTCCCTGTAGTTACTGCAGTCCTGCACATCCCCCTTATTCCTAAATATCGGCACCAGTACACATCTTCTCCACTCCTCAGGCATCCTCTCACTTTCCAAGATTCCATTAAACAATCTGGTTAAAAACTCCACTGCCATCTCTCAAACACCTCCATGCTTCCACAGATATGTCATCTGGACCAACGGCCTTTCCATTTTTCATCCTCTCCATATCTGTCTTTACTTCCTCCTGGCTAATCCGTTGGACTTCCTGATTCTCTATCTCCACATCATCCAACCTCTTCTCTCTCTTGTTCTCTTCATTCATCAGCCTCTCAAAGTTCTCTTTCCATCATCCCAACACACCCTTCCTCGCTTGTGAGTACGTTTCCATCTTTATCCTTTATCACCCTAACCTGCTGCACATCTTTCCCAGGTCGGTCCCTACACACACATTTCATGATCAGGAAATATATTTTCTTGATAAATGATACTCGAGTGTGAAGTTCACTACATTTCTTCTACAGAATCAGGCAGTTATTTTTGATCCAGATGCCCGGGAATGCTTCACTGTTGCCCGTGCTGTGACCTCCCTGCCATTTCAACACTCGTTTTACTCGGTCGCAGAGGTGGCGAGTCTGCTTTTCCCAGGCCCTTCTAGTACGCTAAAGCCCCCCCAAACTGCATCGGCCATCCTGACTGTTGTCACGTTTTTTTCCTTCTCTCTTTTTTTTTTTCTTCCCAGAGTATCGTACATGAGAATTGTGAGAAGGTGGTGCTGAAGAACAAGCTTTGTTTTGGAAGGTGCAGCTCGTTCCACGTCCCCAGTAATGAAGATCGCCTGTACACCTTCTGTTCATACTGCTTCCCGACCAAATACACGATGAAGAATGTGGAGCTGAACTGCACGGGATCGGAGAGCGTCTCCAAGCTTGTCATGATGGTCGAGGAGTGCCAGTGTGAAGCGCAGAAGGGCAGGCACCCTCAGTCTGGACCCTTCATCCTGGACCCGAGCTCAGGGGTATTCGGTGCCCGCACTTGAGTTTTGCAGTGGCGCCATTCTAGAGTTTGCCAGCAAGCCCAGATTTGAGCTCATGACTGGATTAAATAAAAGTGGCACAGGGTGTCGCACGTATTTGTGTGTCTCCAGACATGCATGTGTGTGAGAAGTGGAACTTTTAAAGTTACAGCTTTTCAAATGAGCCCAGCTCAAAAATGGAACGAGACTCGCCTTTGGCTCTGCTAACGGACTGAAGTACAGGGTGTATGATGGGGCCATTTTGGTGTACATATGTACCTGAAATAAAATGTTCATTATGAAAGAAAGATGTCATTGTTATCTGAAGCACCAATAACCCATGTAGCCTCCATAGTGTTATGTTTAACACAGAAAACGAGCCAAAAAGGATCAGGTTGTGGAGCATTCACCGGTACAGCGCGTCACCACACACTCCACACACTGAAACACCTCGGGATCCTGGTTGGCAACCCCTCAGGCAAACACACGGTCCAATCCCACCCTCCGGAAATGACCCTCTGTTTGCAGCAACCAGGTGTTATGTGGGTGTCCCCTTGGTCTGGTCCAGCTGTTCAGGTCCTTATAACAATGATGGCCCTGCGAGCCAAATCACCCTCTGGGAATCGCACCACATGGCCGTAGTGCCATAAGTGACCCTCCCTCACAGGGCACGTAATGTACCACACTTGGGACTCCATGAGAAACACAAAGTCAAACCAACGGTACTCAAGGATTCTCCGAAGAGACACATAACTGAAGGAGTCCAGTCTTCATCTCAGGTCAATGGATAGCGTCCATGTCTCACAACCATATAGCAAGACAGGAAGCACCAGGACTCTAAAGACTTGGACCTTCGTCCTTTTGCAGGAGCACCACACACCCCTTTCCAGCGACCTCATGGCTCCCCATGCTCTCCCGTCTATTGACTTCATAGGAAGAGTCACCAGAGACATGAATGTCACTGCTGAGGTAAGTAAACCTCTCAATGAGGTCGACACTCTCTCCTCAGACAGACACACTGATGATGTTTGTGCCCAAGAGGTCATTAAAGGCCTGGATGTTGGTTTCATCAGGACACTCGCAAGCCCAGACACTCCGACTCCTCACTCAGTCTCTCGAGTGCCCCCATTGACTCTGTGAAGATCACAGCATCGTCAGCAAAGCCAAGATCAGTGAATCTTCCTTCACTGTCAGATGCCCCACAGCTGCTGGAACCCATGACCCTACCCAATAACCCAGTCCATGCCAATGTGATGATGTGGGTTCTGGCTCCACACTCCCATCTGCTGTTTGGGAACCCTTGAACCCAACACCGTCGATAATGCTACCGAGTGAGCCAGTCAGTGAAGGCAATAACATCTAAGCAAGGGGATGGTTGAAATGTGCAAAAGTGCTTTTATTAAAAAAGACAATCATCAAAACAAAAGTGTCCATAAAGTGCAGTGCTGTTCCAGTTCAATAAATAATCCATTAAAAGAAAACGTGGAGGTTAAAATCAACAAATAGAAAAAAAAAAAACAATCCTTAAAACCAGAGGTTAAAACTTTCCTTAGGAAGCAGTCTTTCACAACAACAAACTCGGTGCTTCTTTTAACTTGTGACTCCCCTGCTTTTCCCTGTCCAGGCTTCGCAACAGGGGAGCCACTCTCTCTCTGCAGCTGCCCTTTTCCCTTCACCCACACACGAGACTGGAGACCTCCCGATCCCTGGCTTCGGTCTGGCACTCAACCCAGCCTCGGAGACTTGGATTCCCACAACGGCCAGGTCACCCACGTTGGGGATTCCAGCACCAAGTCTCCCGACTTCTGCTGCCTTTCCGCGGCCTCTCTGCGGCCAGTCACCTTCCCTTGGTCACTCCCGCTACCTGTTCGCTCAGCGGGAGCGACATCAACTCAAGCGCCTGGGTGTGGGCCTAACACCCAGCTTCCTCGCAGCTGCCCACGAGCGCTCATTCGCTCGCTCACACGCTCCGCGTGTCTGTCTCTCCTGCACCGCCTGCTTCCTCACTTCCTGTAACCTCCATTCTCTTTTCTCTCATCTCTTCCTTTTCTTCTCCTCACCTTCCTAACCGACTCGCGCTTCTTTTAAATGACGAGGGGCCATAGCAAATTAGCCACGGGAGCAATCACGCATGTGGGCAGTCCCTCACCTGTGCACAAGGTGAGAAACGCCCACACTACGGATCGTCCCGCGGTCTGCTACGGTGCAACGCCCACTCACGAAGCCGCTTCGGGTGCGGTGATTATTTAAAATGGCCTTTGCCCAGTGAGCTGTGGACCCACTATACCACAGCCAACACTGAACAGAGTAGGAGCAGAACACACCCCTGACAAACCCCAGAATCGACTGGGAAAAACACAGAGGTTCTGCCTCCACTCTGCACATCACTCACAGTCCAATAGTACAGGCCAGCTATGATATCCAGCAACTTCTGGCGATCCCACAAAGTCTCAGGATGTCCCACAGGGCAGTTGATCAACTGAGTCAAACAGTTCATGAAAATCAACAAAAGCTGCAAAATTCTGCTGATATTCATGTTTGCACAACACGACAACCCTCAGATCAGGATGTGGTCAATGATGAACTTCTTAGAAGGGTTGAACAACAAAAAATGCTATTATCTGTAACAGAAACATGTACATATCAAAACATCCATATACAGTAATCTCACGAAGGTAGGTCCGTCTTGTGTCCACTACTGCACCATGCTTGACATGACCGGACTCCCCAGGCATATTCCAACAGTTTGTTTGTACAGGGCCATCCATATACTGTACATCAGTCTTCCTTTGAAGGAAAATCTTAAGCAGTTCAGGTGAACCATAGAAGATGTCCATCGTTATACAGTAACCTTGGTTAGGCCTAAAGAGTCCCCCAGTGACAGCACAGATGATGTAGTGAGGCCATACCGAGTATTCTTGCTGACACACTTGGTTCCTCTACCGGTGTAAAGTATCAGGTTCTAGATGTCCCCAGAATATGCTTCACACAGCATGAAGAACTTGATACCAACTTGGGTCTGTCTGGATGTGATGTTCAGCATCTACAACAACCTTCCCTTATAACCCTTGAGACTTTCATTTTCAAAAGCATTTGATAAGGTGCCACATGAGAGGTTGGGCATCAAAAAATAAAAAGAAGTGGGAGTCCAAGATGTGGTGTGTAGATGGGGGCAGAATTGGGTGATGGTGTGAGGAACCTTTTCAGAAGTGGGTAACGTTAAGAGTGGTGTCCAGCAGGGGTCAGTACCTGGGCCGCTGCTATTTTTAATATATATATAATATTAATATATATAATATTAATATATATATATATATTAATGAATGATTTGGATAGGAATATAACTAACAAGCTAGTTAAGTTTGCAGTGGATACCAAGACAGGTGGATTGGCATGTAATCTAGAATCTGTTGAATAATCCCAGAGGGACTTGGACAGCAGACAGGCTTGGACAGATCTGTGGCAGATGAAATGTAATGTCAGTAAATGTAAAGGATTACACGTAGGAAGTAAAAATGTTAGGTTTGAATACACAACGGGCAGTCGGAAAATCAAGAGGACACCTTATGAGAAGGACTTGGGAGTCGTAGTGGACTTGACACCTAACTGCCAGACAGTGTTCAGAAGCCACTAGGAAGTGTGTCAGGTTATATAGCGCCCTGAGGAGTGGAGTACAAGTCCAAGGAGGTTCTATCTATGCTTTATAACACACTGGTGAGGCCTCATCTGGAGTACTTTGTGCAGTTTTGGTCTCCACACTACAAAAAGCAGCAGTAGAAAAGGTTCAGAGAAGAGCAACTTGGCTGATTATAGGACTACAGGGGATGAGTTATGAGGAAAGATTAAAAGAGCTGCGCCTTTACAGTTTAGTCCAAAGAAGATTAAGAGGTGACATAACTGAAGTGTTGAAAATTATGAAGGGAATTAGTGCAGTGGATCGAGACTCTGACTTTAAAATGAGTTCATCAAGAACACGGGGACGCAGTTGGAAACATAAGGGGAAATTTCACACACACATTAGGAAGATTCCTTTACACAGAGAACACAGACACGTTAGATTATCTGTCAGTTCTAAACTGGCCTTGTGTGGGTGGGGTGCCTTGAATGGGCCCTGTGATTTACAGGTAACTTTTCCAGGGATGGTTCCCGCCTGACAGCAGATGCTTCCGTGAGATTGGTTCACAAAGGGCCAAAGCCTGAGTTGGATTAAATGGGTTTAAAATGGGTATTTTATACATTTTCAGGAAATGAATCCCCTATTCTGGATACCCGTTAATAAGCCTTATATAAAAGCGAGTTTGTGTGTACTCCTGTTCAGGGTTGCTTCTTCCCTTGTACCCGATGATGTGTGGATATTCTTTACTTAAGAGACACTACTTAATCCAATACAGATTAATATGGGAGCAGCAATGAGCACAACTCTGGACTTCTGAGCACACTTGCGCCCCTCTCATGAGATCAGTTAACTATTGTATGTCTTTTATTCCTAAACACTGTATCGTTTTTAGTCCAATATCAGTCACCGTGTCTGCATAACTAATAAAAAGACAGCAAATAAAATGGAATGTGAACATCACAAAATTAATATACTGCTCAAAAATATTAAAGGCACACATTTTAATGAGAGTAAAGCATCAAGTCAATGAAGCTTCTGGGCTATTTATCTGGTCAGTGAAGTAGCAGAGGGGCTTGTTCATCAGTGTCAGCTGCTTTGGTGCACTAGAGGGGCCACAATGAGACGACCCCCAAAACAGGAATGAATGGTTTAACAGGTGGAGGGAGGCCACTGACATTTTTCCCTCCTCATCTGTTTTGTCACTCGTTTTGCATTTGGCTATGCTCAGTGTCACTACTGGTAGCATGAGGCGATACCTGGAACCTACAGAGCTGGCACAGGTAGTCCAACTTCTCCAGGATGGCACACCAGTATGTGCCATTGCCAGAAGATTTGCTGCATCTCCCAGCACAGTCTTGAGGGCATGGAGGAGATTCTAGGAGACTGGCAGTTACTCTAGGAGAGCTGGAGA
This sequence comes from Polypterus bichir lapradei, assembly GCA_026402145.1. NCBI lineage: Eukaryota > Metazoa > Chordata > Cladistia > Polypteriformes > Polypteridae > Polypterus > Polypterus bichir. The sequence continues at coordinate 14,661,411 of JANRMT010062835.1, forward strand.
GGGTCCCTCGTAGAAGGTCCTTAACCCATCAGCAGGACCCACCGGTATCTGCTCCTTTGGGCGAGGAGGAACAGCATGAGCACTGGCAGAGCCTACAAACTGACCTCCAGCAGGCCACTGGTGTAAATGTCTCTGACCAAACAATCAGAAACAGACTTCATGAGGGTGGCATGAGGGCCCAACATCCTCTAGTGGGCCCTGTGCCCACTGCCCGTCCAGCACCGTGATGTTTGATTGGCATTTGCCATAGAATACCAGAATTAGCAGGTCCACCACTGGCGCCCTGTGCTTTTCACAGATGAGAGCAGGTTCACCTTGAGCACATGTGACAGATGTGAAAGGGTCTGGAGAAGCCATGGAGAATGTTATGCTGCTTGTAACATTTTTCAGCATGACCGCTTTGGTGGTGGGTCAGTGATGGTCTGTGGAGGCATATCCATGGAGGGACGCACAGACGTCTACAGGCTAGACAACGCCACCTTGACTGCCATTAGGTATCAGGATGAAATCCTTGGACCCATTGTCAGACCCTATGCTGGTACAGTGGCTCCTGGGTTCCTCCTGGTGCACGACAGTGCCCGGCCTCATGTGGCGAGAGTATGCAGGCAGTTCCTGGAGGATGAAGGAATTGATACCATTGACTGGCCACCACGCTCACTTGCCTGACCTCAATCCAATAGAACACCACTGGGTGAGACATTATGTTTCGGTTCATCCGACACCTCAGACTGTCCAGGAGGGGAGGAGATCCCCCAGGACACCATCCGTTGTCTCATATGGGAAAATATAAAAGCATTCCACCCACTCAGATTAAGCTATTTAACCACTTAGGAATATCACTTCTCTTGTGCATTTCAAATAAACTCTCCTTGTATAGAAAAAAGAAAACGGGTGGGGGGAAACCAACACCTTTTTGACCGTGATATTTACAAATATACTTACAAATTTTACCTTATTTTAAAATGGAGTTTCAAGCAAACTCGCCTGTTTTAAGTTAAATCCAGCACCTGGATGAGGAGGAAAGAGAACATTTCAAATGTTTCAAAAATAGATTTATTCTGGCTTCAGGTTAGAAACATACTAGAAGATTTAATTGATCTTTAAAGACTAAGAAGGTACACTTGTCATAACGTAACAAGACAAACGGTTGACATCAAGCTATAGTACTGGTAATGAAGATCAGTGTGGCAGCACCACTAGAAAACCTCTGAAAACATCCCGGGGCACTAAGAACTCCGTCTGTACGGCTCACATTTCTGTTTATTCAGTCGCAGCCACAGGTCTAAGAGCTGCTGTGCACAACAACCACTGACCTCTAAGCATCTGTGATATTTCCCTAAAAGCATAAACATGATACATCATTATTCAATGAATATACAGTACACTGCGAGTATTTCCTATTTCATTAAATCTACATTTCCCAGAACTGAAAATCACATTCTGTAATCATTTATTAACATAGCAAGCATTTCATGGAAATCTGACCTCTTTCCTGGGTTTCACGAAGTGAGACGGCCAATTCTGGAATGTTTAACCAGTTCAACCTGCAGCTGTTAAACAAGAGTCCAGAGTACTGTGGTTAAAGAAGAGACCCATTTTTATTTTTTCAGAAAACAAAGAGCAGTTATGAAACCAGTGCGGATTTCAAGTGTGACAGAGAAACATTTGTGTGTGTGTTAAACTTGGCAAGTTGAAATTTCTGTTAGAGTGCATTCTGCAAATCAAAGGCAAAATGTCCGTATGGCAGGACTGGAGGGAACAAAATCACAGGCAATATTACATTTCTCCATCTTTATAGACTATTGCCATTTCTTCTGGAATTAAAATGGTAAAAAATAATTTTCATCACCATTAAGTATAAATGTGCACTGGATTAATACAATTCACAGAAAAAAAAATGCTATGTAAAAGTTTTATTTATCTAAAAATTACTTCTTGTGCGTTCTGTTTGGGTGGTGTTTCAGCAGGATTAAACCTGGTGTTCCTCTCCTAGTCTAGATTCGAGATTAATTCTTGATCATTTTTCGAATCATGTAATTCAGGATGCCTCCGTGGCGGAAGTAAGTGAGTTCAACATCCGTGTCAAATCTCATTCGAGCCTGGAAGGTCTTTCCAGTGTCAAGCTATAGAAGAAAAACAAAAAAAAAAAAAAGTTTTAGGACAATGCTTAAACAAAATGCTTAATAAAATAAAACAGTGATCAATCTACTATTGGGTGTGAAGTATACATTTAAAAATTTCAATAAACCAAAAATAAACAAAACAAAACTTGATGCAGTACTTTTGTCAAAATAACATTATGATCATACTAGCTGTGTAAGCCCGTGCTGTAAAAAACTCGGGGTCCTGGAAACTATTGAAATCGTCAGAAAAAAATTGAAATGTAGAGATGTCAGGTAATTGAAAGGAACTGCTCTGGGCAGCTCTCTCCTAGGAGGATTAGTTTTGCTGACGTGCTCGCATCGCTTGTGTATTAGTGGCAGTAGGAAAAGGAAAAGGGATACCGGTTTGCCGATGTTAGTGGCTAAGCAAGTTTGTCTTTCTTCTGAGGTTTCGTTTTGCTGACGTGCTCGCCTCGCTTGTGTTATTAGCGGCTAAGCGAGTTTTCTGTTACCTCAGACGTGGAGCCCTTACCCTGACTCCACCTCTCACTTCCGGGCTGGACAGACAGACACACACACTTCCACGCATAGACATTTATATAGAAGATTAGCCATTTTGTCACAATAAACTTGTGAACACATCACTGGCAGAGGACTCCATTTTTTATTTAGGCGTACAACAACTGATGAAACTACTAGTTACAATACATTATACTTTTCAAATTGTCAGTCATTTTTTGTTAATTCTGCTATGCTGACTTCTATTAATATGACCCTATTTGTTTATATGCGCACACACACAGACACACATTATATATTGTGTTTGTAAAAGTGTAAAATCACGTTATTTTTTTTTGTCTGCCACCGCTTGACTCACTGTTACAAGAAAACTCCCACTAACAATACACCATTCGACTTGTCTTGATGTTTAGTTATGCAAGACGTCAAACATTTGGCCTTCTAGACCCAAAAAATATATTTTTGGGCATTTTTTTTTTTTTGGACCATGTTTTGGACCAGCAAATTACTAGGATAAAGGGTAAACCAATAGGTGTCTTTAGCAAAACTTATCAGAAAGAACAAGCAGCCCCAGCAAAAATGATCAGAAAGAAGTTGTGCAGGCCACAAAAACCCACCACAGGGGTTCACCTCCTAATGGAATATTGGGGATGTCATGCATGTGTGTCCGAGGATCACCCTCCTGATTCATCTTGGGTAAAACAATTCCACTCCGGGACAAGAGGGGGTGCTATTGCCAGTGTTATCGTTTGAGAAGACGCCCAGTGAGAGAAACAGACTTCTTTTCAGAGGACTATATATTTGAAATGCTCACAGAAGGTGGCGTCTCATTCTGGACTGACACTCAGGTGAGACACAGCTCCGAACAAGACCTGACTGCTACAGCGACTATTTGTTTCATTTTACTTGATCTTATATCTGCCATCATGTGCCAATTCTGTATAAAGTTTTTACGTTAATTCAATCAGGAGGACCCAACTTTTATTGAGCTCAACCAAAATTTCTTACTCTTTTTTTTTTGTGTTTTAAAACAAAACTGAAAAAAACAGGACTGGTAACATAGGCATGTGGAGTGTCGCTTTATATGATCATATTTTTGATAGTTGGTTCTTTACCGGTGGTCCTATCCCTTTAGCAGCCACTCCCAGAACATTAAAAATGATAAATTTCCAAGATAAGCATGTGGAGTATCATTTTTAGGATAGGAAGGATATTTAGACTTCAGATATTTCTATTGAGGGGGCAGCACGGTGGCGCAGTGGGTAGCGCTGCTGCCTCGCAGTTAGGAGACCCAGGTTCGCTTCCCTGCGTGGAGTTTGCATGTTCTCCCCGTGTCTGCGTGGGTTTCCTCCTGGTGCTCCGGTTTCCTCCCACAGCCCAAAGAAATGCAGGTTAGGTGTATTGGCGAATCTAAATTGTCCCTAGTGTGTGCTTGGTGTGTGGGTGCCCTGCGGTGGGTATAGAGAAAATCTCCTCTGTCAGGTTGAGGAAAGGGGAGTACAGTGGAAGGTACACGTTGGTAAATTACTCATTAAATGTTGTATCATCTGCGGTTGGCTGGCGCCCTGCCCGGGGTTTGTCTCCTGTCTTGCGCCCTGTGTTGGCTGGGACTGGCTCCAGCAGACCCCCGTGACCCTGTAGTTAGGATATAGCAAGTTGGATGATGGATGGATGTTTCTATTGAAACACATTTCACATATTGGACTCAAGTATTCCTGTTTATTATGTATATACTTATACCTCATGTAGTAATTCATTACATTTCTTATGAACAACTCAAATTAGGAAAGCTTACACTATTTCAGACGCTTGAACTTTATTCATTTTAAAATTCAACCAAAGGCCACAAACTGTTGTAATGGAAAGGTTAAAGTAGCAGATATAACAGGTAAAATAGAGTTAAAGATAAGAAACATAAAAGGAAAAAATCACCACCCAGAACAATTTAAAAGTGCTTGGAGACAGGATTTGATCAAAATATTAAATGAGTTCAGTGGAAAAAAGAAAATGACCAAAAAAAATTCAAAGTCAGCAACAAGCAACACCAGAAAGTAAATAAAATGAAATTTGAGGATAACAAAATTAATAATCTGATAATCACTTGAACTGAAAATACTGGTAAAAGTACTCTGAAACTGGAGCAACCAAGAAGTAATTCAATAACAGTGCCATTATGCAATATACATTTAAGGAACAGGAAGATAGTAATTAAGGGAACGGTCAATGACCAAGAAGTGTTGAGAAGTTAAGTAATTACTAGTCAACGCAAGACATCATCATTGTCGTTATCTGACATTTTCGGGGTTTACTTGGGTTAGTAAGTTAGTTAGTTGCCTCCGCTCTCCTGTGGATTGACCCAGTAGGGAGAACAGTAATGACAATTAAGGAAAAAAAAAAAAATCAACACATTCAAAATCTGTGGCACACTTTTAGTTTTTACCTTAATGTCCACTATGGTTCTTGGTGCAAGATCTTCTGGAATGACAATTGTGTAACGTTCTTTGCCTGTTAGTCCCAGAGATTCTGCAGTCTCCCCAGGAAGATATTCCAGTGGGATCACTCCCATTCCAACAAGGTTACTGCGATGAATTCGTTCATAACTTTCTGCTAGAACTGCTTTAATTCCCTGCAAAAGAGAAGTATTTACAACATGATATTAGCTCCTTAAAATATATGTTTTTATTATTTGATTAAAATTGCTTTCAAAGGAAATTGATATTAATGCTTGAAGAAAAGCCTCACTGCCCCCTGTACAGACATTCACTGAACCAACTGATTGTAAAGTGGCAAAGGCAATGTAGATATAAAGTATTACTACTGCAAAAACTTCCAACAAACTAATCGTTAGGATGATCCATCTGTAATTTCACTTCTGCATGTTGTTCAAAGGCCTTCTTGGTAATTTTTCCTTCTTAATTTAAATACTTGTGTTACTTTATGTACTGTGTGACTAAACATATCAGGTTATGCACTATCCATACCTAAAATGGAAGAACGTAACTAGGTGGTGATGGGACACAGTGGAGAAAGCCACACTTTAGCTTTCAAGGGATAAACTTTCGACAAAGGAAAGATACTTTCTTAGCAAAAGCTAAATCAATTGGCTTAACATGCACTTCTATTATCTAATGATAACAAGTAGTCTTTAGAAGTGCTTAAGAGTCTGTTTTTGTTTTCTTTTGTGTATATTCTTATGACTCAAGGATAAAATGTGCTCTGGAAATAGATTTTGCCACTACAGTAATCCCTCGCTATATCGCGCTTCGACTTTAGCGACTTCACTCTATCACAGATTTTATATGTAAGCATATCTAAATATATAACGCGGATTTTTCGCTGCTTCGCGGGTTCTGCGGACAATGGGTATTTTTACTTCCTGTACATGCTTCCTCAGTTGGTTTGCCCAGTTGATTTCATACAAGGGACACTATTGGCGGATGGCTGAGAAGCTAGCCAATCAGAGCACGCAGTTAAGTTCCTGTGTGCTGAATGGCTCAGCGACGGAGCGCCGAATTCGATTCTGCGACGTTAACCATTCAGCATGCTCATTCAGCATCAACGTGTTTCGCTGTGTAAAGAGTTAACTTTTGAGCTTGTTTGTGTTTATCTTTGTGCATAGTCAAGCCTTTCATTATGGCTCCAAAAAGATCTGCTCCTGCTACTGTTTCAGGGGCCGTGCCCAAGCGCCAACGGAATATGTTAACGACTGCCGAAAAGGTAATTGTTTTGGATATGCTGAAGGAAGGGAAAAGCTACACCGCTGTAGGACGCCATTACGGCATCAATGAGACTACGATTCTTTTTATTTAAAACGTAGGAAAGGAATATAAGATCTACGGCTGCAGTGTCCTTTCAACCAGGGTGCAAAACGAGTTGTAAGTGGATGTAATAAGGTAGTAGTCTGGATAGAATCTGCTTTAGGGATTTGGATTGAACACTGCCGGAAGAACAACAACGGCGGTGCTACACAGTCACCTGAAGAGGCTCCTTTAGAAGAGCTGTAACGCTCTCCTTTGTTGTGCAGTAAAAATAACTCATCGTTATCGGACAAGTCATCGTGTCATTGTTGGTGAGTAATCATAATTAATTTTCTACTTACAGTACTTAGAACATGTACATACGTTTAGTGTCACTGTACACACATTTACTGTATACAATTTTTCTTGCATTGTACGTATTTATTGCTGGTGGCCTGTCTATCATAATGGCTGCAACATATGTGATATCAGAGACACTCGATATCTGTAAAATAATATTTAGGTTTTACTGTATATAAACAGTGTGTTTACATACATAATTTACCTAATATCTAAGAGAATACAAAGGGTTTATGCTGTATAACTGTGCGAGGAATATTTATAAACAGTGTGGGAGAGTTAATAAGGGCGTAAAATATATAAAAATAACCATACAAACATATGGTTTCTACTTCGCGGATTTTCACCTATCACGGGGGGTTCTGGAACGCAACCCCCACGATCGAGGAGGGATTACTGTATTATTTGTGCAAAACAGAACCTAGACTATGACAACATATACATCAATACAAGTTAGATTATTTAGATACTACGTTTCTAGTTTTACTGGTCGTGCAGTTACATCACTATGCGCAGATGGCTATAAAACAAATTATGAACTGTAGCATCAACACATGCTTCCAGGATTAAAGAATCCAAGTGTTGCTCTCCAAGCAAAGCAAATGACAAAATGAGGTATAGGAATCAGCCATCTTTCTGCCTAAGAAATCAGATTACCCCATGTAAAAGCCAACCCTCACTCCCTACTAAACAAAAATGTTATTACAGAGGAAAAACAATGATTCTACTTAAGGAAGATTATCATACCAGGAGATAAGGTCCCTTTGCTGCCCAATCTCTGGAGCTACCAGACCCATATTCTTTCCCAGCCAGAATAATGAGAGGAGCGCCAGCCTTCTGGTATCTTTTAGCTGCATCAAACACATCAAGCTTTGGGAAACAAAGAAAAAAAATAGTATTATTTAAAAACCAGACAACTTCATCTTCACATGGGCTTATTTACTCTATCATTAACGTGAAACACTACACAAATACCAAAGGTTGGTAACAGGCTATATATTTATCAAACTGCTAACCTATACAAACAGCTAAAAGCCATAAGTCACTTCAATTTAACTCAATTCCAACTTAAAGCAAGTAAAATTAAGTTAAATTTAGTAATAACATTTCCACCATCACATAGACAAAATGTGTGAATTTTACATACACAAAAAAGTACCACCAGAAGAAAGGTACTTCTCATATATGGTTATGTCTCTGTTTTATCTTCCCTCACAGGTATCCCTATCGGTGCAAAAGAATGATGATATTGAAACATATTTTGTTGTTTTTGAAAGATCGTCAGTTTGGCAGCACTGGGGAAATGGGCTAACATATTGGCCTTGTTCCTTAAAAGGGAAGTGCAGTGGACTTATTACGACTTCAGTGAGAAGGAGGCTGCCAAGCGCTATGGCACTTCAGCAGACTAGCAGGCAAGGTTACGCAAGGGGTGGCACTTTGATCTAACTTGCTCCACCTGGCCACAAACATACAAAATCTGGGGAATGGCAGGGTGCTGGCTAAGGCCAGACATTAATGATGTCCATAAATTCGTGGAGCAGGTCGCTTGCAACTTGCTAATCAACACCTTGCCAGAATTTCTTACCCAGCCAGGCCTCCTGGCAGTCTTTCAAGGACATCAATGAACTGGCCGAGATAAATCGAGCGTCATCGGGTGGCCCACCAAGCTAAGCACTCGGAAAGGTTTGCTCGCCAAACCCAGGTGGGCTGCGCGGTCCAATCATAGCCCTCCTGTTGCCAAGCCAAAAGAGAAACAGGCGCCGGTCCTACACTACTACAAATGTGGAGAGCCCAGACATACACTACCCCACTGCCCATTGAACACAGAGCCGATGGACTGCAGCTGGGCAAGAGAAGGAAGGTATTGTGTGGTTGCTAACCCCTTGTCGTGGCCTTGTACAGTGAGTGGTGGTGGTTAATGGGTTTAAAGTAACAGCATTAATAGACTCCGGCAGCAACATTTCTATTGTGGCTTGCCAATATATGCTACCGCAACAGTGGTTTAACGGAAGGACCAGTCTAACCTGTATACACTGTGAAACTCGGTGGTAAAGGCCCGCCACTTGCGTCATCAGTTATGAGGGCAACTTCCGAACGATGCGAATGCCGGCCCTCGAAATCCACCTTTTTCCATGATATTGGGAAGAGACTGGTCTAATAATAAAAGCAGTAACACACACCTCACTTCAGAAAAGTATTTGGGCCTTGTAACGGACAGAGAATTGATGTCCCAAACTGTCTCCACACCATGTAATCAGCTGGCACTAAGGGATCATATGGAGATTCAATGTGATGGAGTCGAGACCGAGACAGTCTAACCGGGTAAGTCATCTACCGGAGACAACTCGTCTGGGCCAGAAGCCCCAATTTAGACAAACGCCAGCCTCCTTTAAACGGGTGCAGTAGAGTGATGGCTCCTTGAAATTTGCTAGAAATGCAGTAGTCTCCATAGATGGCCAACGCACTAACCTTCCCATGCCTAATGGAGCCCGCTTCGTCATTAACAATGACTTACTGTATAGGGCAGCTGAGCTCCAGGGAGAGGTGAGGTCACTGCTGCTAGTGCCACAGACCTTCTGGCGGCATGATCTGGTAGCTAGCACACACCCATCTCCTAGGCACCCATTTGGGAGCTGATAAAACCTTGGAGAGGATTAAGCTCTGATTCTATTGACTTGGAATTAATTAGGAGGTCCATCATTTCCGTAGTTCCTGTCCAGAATGCCAGTTACGACATGATTCCTAGGAGGGACTGTGCTACTTTAATTCCAGTTCAACTTATTGATATCCCTTTCAAATGTATCGGGGTCAAAATTATGGGACCCCTCAAACCCTCGTCCCGAGGACATAAATATATACTGGTCCTCATGGACTATGATACTTGTTTTCCTGAGGCTGTCCCATTACGGAAGGCTAATTCTAAAAATATCGCACAGGTCTTCTCACAGGTGAGCTTCTTTAAAGAAATCTTGACAGATCAATGGACACATTTTACCTTGGATAAGTTCAGGGAAGTTGCCAAACTACTCAGAGTTCTGCATTTAAAGACTGCAGTATATCACCCTCAAACTGACGGTCTCATTGAGAGGTTCAGTCAAACCCTCAAGCAAACCCCATGCAAAGTGGTCAACATGGATGGAAGGAACTGGGACCAGTTATTTCCCCTAGTTCTTTTCACTTATCGGGAGGTCCCTGAAGCCTCAACGGGGTTTTCCCCTTTTGAATTCTTATATGGACGTCAACCCCGGGGAGTACTGGAAGTGTTAAAAGAAGGTGGGGAGGAAGAGTCCAATGTTAGTTATCCCATGTAGTTTGTAGCTTAAAAAAAAAAAATAATAATTTCATATTTTTGTGGAGAAATTAAACATTAAATATTCATACTCAGAGTTGGTAGGTGGCCAGTGCTGAACAGTGTCAAATGATGTCATAATTCCCACAATACTGTGCGTGCTTGACTTAAAGATCTGCCTCTCTCTTCATCATTTATTGGTGAAGAAATTGGTCTTTAAATCAAACACAAAGCATTGTGGGAATGACATCTTCCCAGTTCACATTCAATGTGGAGTTTAAGTAACTGTTAAAAATGTTTTAGTAAAAAATGCACACATTTTGCATGTTTAAACCATGCAAACAGACACTGAGCATGGGAAATTTGCGACAGGAGTTAACGTGAGAATTTCTTTTTTGCATGGATGTTTTTCACATAATTTAGCATTATCCAGCATTAAAACCTAATGTTATGTGTTTTTATTTATCAAATAAATAAATATCAATGAAAAATAGAAAAAATTTTGAATACACCATTGTTTAGTAAGATTCAATTGTTTCAATTGCAAAATAAATTAAAAAAAAAAAAATAAAAAAAAAAACAACTCATAAATAAAAAAAGCATTTAATTAAAAAATACACTTCTCTTACAATTTCTCCGCTGGGTAGATGGATGGTCTGCGGAGACTGCTTGTTCAAAAATTTGTTGAATAGGCGGATGTTTGCAAAGGTGCCTCTGACCATAACTGCATCATTGCCACGGCGAGACCCATAAGAATTGAATTCTCGTGGCGTGAGTCTGAAAGGATATTTAAAGCAGAATGAAAAATGAATGAGGAATAAAACAGCTTGTAAAGAAAATATTTTCCCCCCATATACAGTTGTTTATTTTAAAGGGAATACTTACAGAAGAAGGATATGAATATTAGAGTAGCATAACAATGGCACACAGACTAGAAACTAGTGATGCTCTGATCAATCAGATGCTGATCAAGACAGTCAGAGTTTCAATCCAAATGACTAAATAGGTAATTGGTAAATTAGCCGAGCTCAAAAAATTATTTTTCCCCATAATCTGCTTTTCTAAGCATGACAGTAATTTAAAGTGCCGATTTTTACAAGTTATTATAATAGTTAAGGAATTGCATGTGTTATTTTGTCGCAAAGCCTCCTGTAAACAAAGAGGCGACAGTCAGACTTTTAGAGAGAATGAAGGCAGGAATATTAGCTTTTACATTAAAGAAAGTGGAGTAATAAACTGAGAAAGGGGAATCAGAGGAGTTGCACTGTTTATGGAAAGAAACAGCAGAGTGTAAGAAAAAGAGTTGCATCTTCAGCAGAAATGAAAAGAAAATGAGTTCAGACCTTTTCATTTTGTCCTGTAATTAAAACTGACACAATTCAGCTTGTGTTTTTTACAGAAGCTCACATTTTCAATTAGAAAAAGAACAGATGAAGAAGGATTTGCCTTCACTGCTAAGTAAACAATAGGGTTGAAAGCTTAAAGTATAAGAGGTATTTTTCAAGTCAAAATTATTTCCACACAAACATGGTATATATGCATTTGCCGTGCAAAATTGTGTTTTAAAGTTAAGCGTTTTCTATATCTTGCCCTCACTAGAGCTTTACAATTAAGGCTAATGGGGCATTGGGCATCACCAGAAAATAAAGGCTTAAAAACTTGCCAAATATACCCAAGACAATTGTTGAGCAATGATCCATGTCTCACGATTACGCACATATTGTAAATTAGTTTATATATGTAATTGTTTGAACAAAAACAAACCAAGATTATTAAATTCAGCCATTTTAAAAGAAGACCTCAAGCTGAGCATGTCATGTTAGTGTTTGTCTTCTTCCACAATCATCTTTCACACCACTCGCCCGCCCCCATACCAGGCATGATTTTCTTTTCAAAGACCAAATCACAGTAAAGTTTTCATGCCATATGGTTGGTTTTGTTTTGATTGATTGATTTATTTATTTCCATACTTGTGTGAGAATTCATACAACCAAATAGAAAACTTATCCTTACCACAATAAAAATAGTACCAGGAATATGTGATAAAATGATTTATTTCCAAATCCCTAAAGCATGTGTCGGAAATACAGAAGCCATGCTTTCTTGTATCGAAACTTTCAGTAATGCTATTTAGCAGTGGTGCCTCATGCCCCATTAGCCTCTATTATAAAGAACCAGTAAGTTCAAGATATATAGATATACAGCATATAATTGCTTAACTTCAGAATACAACTTTGCATGACAAATGCATACAGTGCATCCGGAAAGTATTCACTTTGATCAGGGGAAACAGGAGGCACCTGAGCTCAATTTTGAGCTTCATGGCAAAGGCTGTGAATACTTATGTACATGTGCTTTCTCAGTTTTTTTTATTTTTAATAAATTTGCAAAAACCTCAAGTAAACTTTTTTCATGTTGTCATTATGGGATGTTGTGTGTAGAATTCTGAGGAAAAAAAATGAATTGAATCCATTTTGGAATAACGCTCTAACATAACAAAATGTGGAAAAAGTGATGCGCTGTGAATACTTTCTGGATGCACTGTAGATACCATGTCTGTGAAGAAATAACTTTTACTTGAAAAATACCAAAATTAACCTGTAACAGTCAAATGTGTTGATTTTATGTGGAAACATGATAAGTATCTTAGCCTTGTATCTTCTTGGTAAACTTGAACATTTTGTTAAAATTGTTGCTTGTCATTATGACAAGAATGTGTATTATGGATAGATATTTTTATAAAGGTTATTAGTTCAAAAAAGTATGTTTAAGGGGATTTCATTTATTTTAGTATGGTTACTTCATTTTACTAATAACAAATGAGCAATTTAATTATAAAAACATCACTTAAATATACAAGATATGGTTTCTACATGGTTGAATATGCAGAGGCTTAGTGGGGAAAAAAAATAAAATGATAAAAGAAAACAAATCGGAATAATTCCAGTAATGGAATTCGGAATACAACAATGTATTTAACAAATAAATACAAAAATATGTCAATGTTTTTATCCAAATTCTGTGTCAAATTAGAGGATTCCAAAAACCCTGGGTACAAATTGCTACATATTGTCACGTTTTATAAATTTCTGTATTTCACGTTGGTTTAATATACTGTATGTTAATCGATAACATTGTCAACTGTAGCATAACATCAAATTTTGTTGAGTTTTATTTTTTTGTATTTCACATTAGTTTTCCATACTGCATGTTAATTGGTACATTGTCTAATGATACGTAAGCACTTACCCTCGGCTTGTTAAATAGCGCGCAGCTGGGCTGTTTCTTGCTATATTGCCAGCAGGAGATATGTGGTCTGTCGTTACAGAATCACCAAAATTTAACAGCACATAGGCATCAATGATCGACTTGGGAGGCTGAAGATCTCGAGTCTGTGGCGAAGAAAAAATGATTCATTCCTTTATTTGGGTCGTACCAAAATGATTTCTTAGCCTTAACAGAATCATTATCTAAAACAGTGATCCAATTTAACTAAATTAGAAAGCTCGTCTCACATTTGTAAAATTTTATTTGATATTTTCATAGCTTAGCCTTTACTTCACTTTATTTACAGACTTTCACTGTATGCGTCTCCTTTTATTTGTATTATTCCAAACGATATTCTGGGTAGCAGAGAGCACTATAGTACAGGTCAGTGCACCATGTATTCAGATATTGACTTAGGTCCCTTTAGAGGCTCCCACATCTTTACACCATACTGAGCAGTGTGTATAATATCAATTGCCCATTATTTTACCCTCCTTATGTTTATTTTATGTTTAGCTGACACAGAAATGTATAAAATCCACAAGGAATCTCTTTTCTATTCTTTTTGCCCAAATTTCTATTCTTTTATCACAAATTGTGATAGTTAAAAATACATTTACTACTTTATGGAATGCACAAAGGCAAAATATTTCAAAGGACGTTACATGTAGCCAATTTTTCTAATTAATAATCCTGAATTTCAAAAAGACATCTTTAATCACTATGTTTTACAATTTAAACCTATGTGAATCTCCATTGTAAATACACTGCTTACTACTTATGTATCCATTTCCTTCCCAAACACTTATTTCAAATATGAATTACCAAAGCAAGACAAGGAAACAACTCTGGAAGAAATAAAAAGTGCATAAAATGGCATGCTTGAACACAATCACCAGTTTGGAGTGTACAATAAACCTAACAGGAAAATCTTTAAGCTGTGAGCAAGTAATCGAGTTCCTGGAGAAAACCAATGTGCAAATTCTACATAGACAATGACATGCTGAGATTGCAAAGCAGTCCAGGTCCATGAAGTACCAACAACCGAACCACCATGCTATCCCTTCTTGAAAAGGTTCAGGAAACGAGTTTGTAAAGGGGCATTTAGCATACGGTGTCAACCTTTTACACACACTAAAATCTTACATACATCAAATTTTTAAATTCATTTGTACACTAATTTATTATATATACTCACTATATTATCAAAGAAAGGAGGTGCTTTGATGTAGGTTGACTTGGGATCCCAGGTATAAAGCCTGTCAGTAGGAGCTTTTAAATAATTCCAGCATTCATTCCCTTTCTGTGAATTAGGAAAAAGAAACATCAAATCGAACTTTTAACTTTAACAGGATTACTGCTGAAAATCAAAATGAGAATTACATTTTTATTTTTTTTTTTAATACACCTAGATCAGCAAAATTTGCCCCGAGTCATATATATATATATATATATATATATATATAGACTTCTACAGAATGAAACTTTACATCAGACTCCTCAATAACAATGGCAAATGTTGATTGTGTAAAAATACTTTCAGGATAGAAAAGGGTACCTCGATTTTTTCATAGACCTCCTTGAACATTGCTGGAATAACAAACTTCCGCTCAACTTCCTGAATCTCTTGCCTCGTGGGCCAGATGTCCCTCAAGAAGATCTCTTTCCCATCTGAGTTAACACCTACAAACCAGTAAACATCTTACTATAGTATACCACAGATATACTGACCATCTAAATGTTGTAATGTGATGTCCAGTGAGCTTAAGGACTACATGACATGAAAGCAAATCCAATACTACAATAATTAAGTAGAAAACTATAGCAGGCCATAATCATTCCCACAATGCTGCTACTTGTCAAAGTGCCATGTTTTCTTATTAACCACTACTACAGATCTAATTGTTTCCTCCATCCATTCTAATTTTCCATGTTTGTTCATAAGACAGTCACAGTGATTCCAGGTTGAGCACGCCAGCACAGATCTGCCTACCTCCCAAAAAACAGTCTGAAGCTCTTAAAAGTCTGATGCTTAGCAATGTCCCAGTTGGCTCTATCCAGTTTATGTTCATGTTTTTAAATAATACATTTGGTAATTTGTTTGTAAATCATCACAATTTTTTTTTATCGATTAATATATATGGTAAATATGTCATGTAAAAATCACAATGGGTGGGGGTTGATTTGATTCGAACCTAGTTTTGTAAAATTTGACTTTCTTGTATGGAATGTTATTTGATTTTAATACATTCAATAAAGTGTTAAAAAAAAAAAATCACATTGGTCAAGAATATTCCGAAAACAAAAAATAACAGTTATGACCAAGATGTGTAATGGAGCGCTGTTTCTACAACAATTATTATCCGATTATAGCTACCGTATATACTCAACGTGTAAGTTGGGTCTTGAAACCCGAAAAATCGATCATAAAAATCAGACCCCGACTTATACGGCCATTCAAAAATGTGACACTTAATTTTTTTTTCTTAACATCTTCTTGCCTCCTCCAATATCGCATCAGTTTCTCAGACACATCGAGTTTTGTTGCTGCAGCACAGTTGCCAATTTCTTTTGCTACTTCAACGACGTTTAATTTAAAACTAGTTTCATATTTTCTCCTGATTGAACGCTCTATTGTAGATAAGGGATGCTCTTACGATAAAGGTGTATGAGGGTGTGAGATACAAAAAACACAAATCAGTGCAAACGTCACTTCGGAATAGTTTGGGTATTACCGTGTGGTCACGTAGGCACAATACATAGAAAAAAAAGGCAGTGTGCTCCGTGGTTACTCTCTTAGGTGGGTATTAGCATATCACAATCTCTTGGACCAATAGCGTGAGTTTTCCACATTTGACATATATGACCGACATTATAAAATAACAGAAATTATACAGTAAAATCAAGTCCCGACTTATCATGATTCTATGATTGTGACAAAGGGATTCAGAACTAGCAAACCACCTTTGATGGTTCGATATAATGCCGTTCACTATTGTGGATCCTCTGAATCTGATATGAATGCAGAGTTGTCAGAGAATAACTGGAGATCCATGTATCCCAACTGGGTTGTGTCTAAATAAGGAGAGCTCAGCCCCCACTTGGGACCAACATTCACAATGCACAGATAGTCTGTCAGATACTAAAGTGGGACAGATTACAACATGACAATGGGATGTAGAACATTACATTACTAATGGAAGTCCAAGAATTTATATGAGTTTACTAAGTACCATCTAGATGACGTCTTATTTAACTCTGTGTACAGCAGCAGCTCTGGAACACAATTTCATGACGATATGCTGTCACTTTCTCTCTTGTTTCAAAATTTCCCATGGGACTGCCATGCTAGGTGATGATAGAACTCGAGTTGCAATCTACTACATGCTTCTGTTAGTGTGCTGTTTCAAACATTCCCTAAACAACTACTCAGAAAAAAAAAAATCAGTCTTCATACCGACATTGGATGTGACACTAGAAATCGCATCAACTACTTGTCCTTGAACTAATGTGAGGAATTAAGATGATTCCTGGTCGATAATGACTGGGAGGAACTGTGGTGGATCAGAACTGTTCACAAAATCTATGTGCGTAACAAGAACGCTTGTAAGTTTAACTGGGACCAAGAGGGTCCTGGGAAAGTAGTCAAAGAATAACTGTGTAATTGTGTCTTCAGATATGATGCTATATACTGTATGTTCTACACAATTGGGTAAGGCCAAGACCTGAACTCTCAAGTGATCTCTAGTGGAAAAGGCTACAAGTTGCTGGGACCAAAAGGTATTTAATACGTGTCCTGATAACAAGAGTCAAAAAGCATTGTTGGAAGCCAATGACCAGATATATCTGGTGGCTCTAGGTTTATTTCTATGGATAAAACGTCCATAGTGGTAAACTTTTGGAAGTAGAGGAGATACAACTAGAAATGCTGAAAAGGGTTGTATAGTAATATGGTGTCTTTGGTAATTTGCCTCTTGCATGAGAGTGAGACAGTATCTCTGAACAGCAAAATTTGGTGCTAGCCCTAATTTTCAAAAGGGGGTGTATGAGTATGTGTTCTAGTTATTAGGCAATTGCACTTTTCAACCTTTCCAAGCAAGCCAGCTTTTTGTCATTACCCAGATAGTTACACACTTATAGGAGTTTATACTAATTGTGTCTCCATGCGGTTTGTTTACTTGGAGAAGGTGAATACTCTTTCTGCATCTACCACAAACAATTTAGACTTCCAGTTAGATCCTGACTAGAGCTGTAAAATAACAAAATACTATTGTCCTATATAAAATGAAACATTTCAATGTGTGCTATCCAAAAATGGGGAGTAGCTAAATTTGCAAAAGACCTGACTTTACCAAGGTATAACACAAACTACATAAAGCAGTAAAATATACACACATTGAACAAGGTGTTTATTATGTGCATCTATATTTGTCTGCATCTGCACTGTCATGTTTTATGTTTCTTTTTTAATGTAAACGAAGGATTAATGTGACAGCAGTCCAGTGAGCTTCGACTACCGTAAGCATTAATGTGGAGGCGCTGAAGTTTATTTTGGTAAGGCCTACCTGGTACAATGGCAATCCACATGTTCTTTGACATGGAGATAAGCATTAATGAGGACTTAACCCAAGGGAATTGAGGACAAGGACTATATAAGGTCAATTTGGGCGCATTGTGAAGCTCCTTACGTTTTCTGAAATTGGGTGTTGGGATATCATTGCAAAGGAAAAACAGCCTTAGAGGACATTTCCCTTACAGTCAAAAATAAATAAGTGGTTGCAAAGCATTACAGTAGGGTTTTTACATGCATCTCATGATCACGGGCAATTATGTAGTTTTCATTGGTTTTCAACAAAATCTACAAATTTAAAATGTATTTATTCATGCTCTCTTACCTTTTTGTTAGTCTATAACTTCTGAGAATTTCAAGTAAACAAAGAAGGTCTTTAGAAAACAGATAGTACAATATAAATATGGCCTATTTTACTAATAGCCACACTTCATTTTGGCACAGTGTCACAAGACAACAGCCAAGTACAGCACGTGTATATACTATGAAATAAACAAAAAGCCAAAAGAATTTTTCACATGCGCTCTGATGATATGCAAACACTTGGAAATATCAAAGTAGATTAGGTGACCTACCTAGAGGATCCTTTTCAAAGTCTATCCTTATGGTCCCAGCAACAGCATAGGCAATAACTAGCAGTGGAGAAGCCAGGTAATTGGCCCGGGTATTTGGGTGCACCCGTCCTTCAAAATTCCTGTTTCCAGACAACACCCCAACAGCTACAAGATCACCCTGTAGTAAAACAAGAAGAAAGAAAATGAGTTAAACAAAAACTTTGAGCAAAGTAGTAATTAAGCCAAAACACTACTGCATGCTCCATTTGAATTTAGACTTGTAACCCTCTGGTTAACTGAATTTGTTTATTACAAAACATTTCACACAACCCACTATCAGCACATTTATATTAAGAGTTCTTTACATAATATCTTGTGTTTTGTTATTAGCTGTAAATGCTGCAAAAACACAAAACTGGCCAAAAGTGTCCACTAATGAGATTGGCTTGTCTACTCTGTGATCATAATCAATGCTTATTATGATTCCATATTATAAATAAGCAGCCATAATTGTTTTAGAAAAAAAAAATCAAACATCAACTTTGCAGAAATGAATTCCTCATTATATAGAAATAAAGTATGCATATTCTCAGCAGTATCATTACCTGCTGATAGACAGCAGAAGAGATATAAAAGAAAAGTAATTTTGCAATTCACATCTTAGTATGTGAAACTCCAACAGAGGTTATGCTTAAGCTGTACAATGCTCTTGTGAAACCATATCGAGAGTAGCATGCACAGTTTTGTATTTGGCATTACAATGAGAACACAGGTGAGCTAGAAAAGAGAATTGATAGGCTACTAAACTATTAATGCAGTGTATGAGCTATGGTGAAAAACTGAAGGATTTTAGTCTTTACATTTAATGGAAATAGAAAATATTTGCAATATATTTAAAGAAAAAAACAGAAAAAGCAGGAAATTTTAAAAAGCAACAAAATTTATAGACAAATTGGAAGATACTTTCTCACGTAGCAAAAGGCAGGTATACTACGAAATGGCTGAACAACATGGTTGAATGCTGTGTCTTAGAGACGCCTAAATCTAAAAAATGTTTATGATGCTGCATAAAGTAACAAGAACTGATGAGCAATACAGCATTTATTAAAAGGTAGCTGTTATGTTACACATTCCCACTTCCTACATGTGAACAGTGAAATTATGCCGCCAAAATATATACACAACAATTTACTAAGAATCAACAAGATGATTAATTAATTAAATTTAACTTATGGAATTACAGAGTAAATTTCTGCCATAAAAAAGCAATACATTTTAAGACAGTTTCAAAAGTATTTAAAAAAAAAAAAAAAAAACTCCAATTAATTTTGGAGAAGCCACCTTTAAACTCTCACTCGATGATCCTGAATAAAACAGGGCAGGTTTGAAATCTGTAAAGATGAGCTAATTTACCTTAATGATGGCTTCCACTACTTGCTCTGGCAATGGTCCACTGTTTCCAATGCAAGTCATACAGCCATAGCCAACTATTTCAAATCTGGAGTTAGGGTTTAAAAAAGAAAATTCTGTTAAAGCTAAAACCATTTGATTCTATAAAAAGAATTAAGGGCTAGTTATATATGAAAAGGATGTCATAGTAGAATGTAGCATTAACATAATGTTTAATATACAAAATATTCAACCTACAAGCACTACAGCCACTTCACTTTTTCACAGTTTCTCAAGATTCTTTCACACACAAAACCTAAGAAATCCCCACGTTAAACAAATTTAGTTGAATTTGATGATTTACATTTATTAGGATGGTAATATCCTACGTCATTATCATTCACACAAGACAGTCAAAGGCAGAAATGGGGGCAGGTATTCTGAAAGGTGCTTAAAGAAATTACAATGAGCAGTGCTGGGGAGCATTAATTCTAAAAGAAACTTGGTTGCATTACTCATTGCTTACTAAAAACAGTAACTAAATATGTTCTACATTTACTTACTATAAAATGTAATGTGTTATAAATGGTGCATTATTTTTTCAATAGGTTTTTTTTTTCATTATTTTGTACTAGCAGATTACCCAGTGGCTTCGCTCACTGAGCGGAAGGTAAAAAAATAAAATGCAGAATCTGGAGGAATTTGTGGCTTGCATCAGGCAACTGACGCCTGTGTGACGTGGCAGCCTGTGAAGACTGCATCCATCGATCTGATTCTGTTCAGCACGTTGTTCGGGTGTTAGAGGCCCTCAATTGTGATTGTCGTATACGTTGATCAGCGAGCCTTCTCCCTCGATCTGCTTCTGTCTCACTTTCTCTGTGTACCCTGACTCTTTTTGTCGATGTTGACAGTTCCTTAAGTTCCCCAATACATTTTTTTTGGGATTTGCCCTGGTATTTTAAATGTCGGCAAAAACCTAGACAGTTCAGTAGGAGCCGTGATGCCAAACGATGTCATCTGAAAACACGAATTGTATTTCATAATGTTCTGTAGAAAATGAGTTGAATGTGGATTTGCGCCAGAAATAAGAAACAACGGTACAGGTGGATGGCTTAAAGATGTTAATTTCACATTGCCGTCTGAACAACACATCCCATGCGATTCAAATTTAAACCGCGCCTCCCAGCATTCACTTTGTTCTTACGACCCGTTGCCACTGAAGGCGGTTTACGGCTCGGCGCAGTTAAAAAGTGGAAAGATGCAAATCTGTTTTCTTCATCTCTTCTACTATCAAGTACTGGGAATTAAAAAAATTTACAATGTGGCAGTTTTGTCCGTCTCTCAGCGCAGGAGTCCAGAGCGGTGGGCTGGGAGAGGGCGACGCGGGGCGCGCTATGTAATACATAATTTCCATATCGCACGGTCAGACGTAATTTCCGTTTCAAACACGAAAAGAATTTATATATATATATATATATATATATATATATATATATATAAAGGAGCCCATTTCACTGGCCACCATTCATTGTTAGATCCTAAACCCATATATGAACCTTCATGAAACTGACCAGAAATACAACCAAATTTGATTCTTTTCTTATGGGTTATAAAATACGTTAAGCCCTTCTTGTGCTACAAAGTAAACAACATCCATCCTTTTTCCATCCCTAATTCGAAGCCCCAAAGATTTGTGGTCTGAACACTGGAGACTGCACCACTAGATCATGCCATTTCAAAATACCTATAGCAAATAGCTAAATTAAAATTAAACACATCTTCTTCATAGGCTTCAGTTACTGTATTGCAAGCAGCACACTCTTTTCTGCTTGGATGTACGACTCAGTCCCACAGAGGACTGGTGTACCGTCTACCCTGTTCACTTCTTTCTGTGATCCTAAACTGGGCTAATTAAAGTTACCACTCAGCACATTAGATGTATACCTGTAACTTCTGTTCAGTTCTTTTAACTTGATTACATGCAGTGCATGTGCTTAATCTTTTCCTCAGCTATCAGATGGCAACCGAAGTACTTGTGGGCATACACGATGTTATACCAATAGCAGCAGGCAACGTCTTTGCCAAAAAAAAAAAAGGCACTGCTTCTAAGAAAGAACGCAGTACATTTTTTTGGAGTGTTAGGAATGAGCTTCTGTAGTAATGCAGTAAAGCATACCTGGTTTTTTAATTAAGTAACACAGGTATTTTTACTTCAATAAAATAAGTATTGTGTTAGGTTACTTAAAAAAGTAATCTAACTACATAACATGCATTACCCCTAACACTGAAAATGAGCAACTTTTGATATATCAAACACAAGGTTGGTAAGCATCAACAGTGCTGAATTTACAATTTAAAATATAAAAACATCAAATGTCTGTATGTGTCCATTCACAATACATGTTTCTGTCATGTAAACTATGTTATACATGTTGCTGGGGGGTTTGTGTGCAGAGAATCCATTCCTGCGTTAGTTTCACAATTCAAAAAGTTATTATTTAAAAGTTTATGATTTTTAAGCCTTATTCTCGATACCGTTTTGTGTTGGGGTGTTTGCGTTATCCATCTCTAAGGAAACAACCCCATAATGCGGCAATGGCATAACCAGTGTGCCAGTATAAAGATCACTCAAACCTTTCCTCGATATTCAAGACTGTATAAATACTAATACTCTTTACTAACAATCTTTTTGTTTTGTTTTGTTTTTTTTTTTTGTTTTTTTTAAAAAATGGTACTGCATTGAATTTTCCTAACCCTAATTTCTAGTTAGCATCTGGGCTCTGCTGATCGTGCTTCTGACTCCCAGATTTGAATTATGCATCGTTTTTTGTATTACATTTTTTCTCCCAGTCTTTTCTCTTTAAAAACTTGAACCAAGTTTCTCTAGTCAGCACGGGTTAGGGTAAGCCATGTAACTAGATGAAGGGTCATGAAAATCTAAAATTCACTGAATTACAATCAAAAAAGTTTAATCAGAAGTATCAAAAATGTGAAAAAAATTCCTAAATAAATAAATTCTATATTAAAAAAAAAAATTAAAAAAAGGGTACAGAACTGTGGTGTGAAACTTAAAAACAATGAATTAAATAGTTCAGATCTATTATAAGTGTCTGCCTCTGTATGTGCCCATGCAAACTGCCAGTGAATTAGGGAAACACAAGGGCAGCACAGACAATGCATTTGAGTGATTTGTTATGCGATAAAGGAACAAGGTAGGGAACGTAAAAGAGTAAAACGACAGGCAAGGTCACAGAAAACGAGTGAGCAGCCTGATCATAACCACAGGGGAAATGCACAGGCTATGCTTAAATCTAGGATGAAACGGGCTTGGTGCATGAAAGAGCCAGAGCCAAGGAAAAGTAAGAGGACCATAAGCTAAGCTGTAAAGGAATTACTTCTTTATTATTATTTTAAAGAACAGTAGATATAGTAGAGCAAAAGACAAAACAGCAGTATTTTTACTCACAAGGATCATTTACCATCACAGAAGTGTTACATCGGACCCATTTTGCCGTTGTCTTGCTCCTACCAGACAACACTGCTCTTTTGGCAGGTAGATAACAAAAGCTTTGAACTGACAGCAAATGGCCAGGCTTTTCTTCTTTTCTCAGACACTTTTCAAACAGTTATCCTTGCAAAACAAAGAAGCTATCTGCAGACAGTATTTGCATCAGTTTATCTTGCTTATCATTGTCTGTATGTGTGGAAATGGCTTCACAATACACTTGAAGAGGCCTCCAACACTACACACCATATACCATCTTTAAAGAAACAGTTCAGACATTACTGAACTCTCTTCACACATTCCTTATTGCCAGTTAAGACAGTTTTAGGGCTTCCTCAGCCCAACATCAGCCGCAGAATTTTTCCAAGACTCTGAAGACGTGCAAACTGAGAGTTACCATAACTTCACAGTCAATGCATATTTAATTTTTCTTAATTTGTTAGAGCTACTTACCCCAGCTGGCTAAGGTATGGCATCACACCACTTTCTTTTAGATAGTAAGAAACAACTCCACTGCCAGGGGACAAGCTTGTCTTCACATAGGGCTTCACACTTAGGCCTGCAGCTACTGCTTTTTGAGCCAGCAGTCCTGAAAACAAGAGTATTGCTAAGATTTTTAACAGATCCGTTTAAAAATGAGAATGAAAATACAGTACTTGCCAACAGATGAAACAACAGCAAGTCTAAAAAATATAAATTTAAGTCAGGTTTTACAATATTTAAACCCTAATCAAATCAGGTCTAATCTAAACATGTATACAATATTGTTTGTCAGTTATCAATAGAAGTCCAATAAAGGGGTTCAGTGGTCCCTTATGTTAAACATTAATTCAATACACATGACAAAGAATGTCCAATAGGAAAGAATTTAGTAGCATACAATACCCAACAGTGGTTGATTTAAATCCACCTGCTTGATTTGATTCCCACCTTGCAGTTGAAAATAAGATTCAAGACGCTAAAACAATGAGTTCAAGTTGCACAACATAATCAAAAGTAGTGGATTCAAGCCTCAACTTAGAATTGAAAATAGTATCCCTAAGTTCAAGATCTCAGAACTGTGAGATATGATTGGCTGTTAATAAACATCATGACAGTCTCAGTTTGAATCTTTACTGGGCATCTTTTGATTAAATTTAGTAATGTGCATGTAAACAGAAGCAGAACTCCAAATAGTAGAATTTAAATCTTTAACTTCTTGACTATATTTACCACATTTCCTAGATGGATAAGCTTCCATTTATTTTGAAAATATATCCAGTAGCATTATTACATGCACAAATACCATATATTTTGGCATTAGAAAAAAATTGTATTTGAATACACACAAAAGATCTATTAACAGAGTATCATAATATGCCAAGACAGATTTAAACATTGGCCCTTGGGATGAGGAATGTTATTTCATCAGCAAGGAAACAGCCTCATTGTTATGCTTTTATAAATGTCCCTTCATATATAGCTAACATCATCGATATTGGTGGCATTGGCTTTAGAACCTGGCTTCTTAATAGAATAGAAGGTGGTCTTTCTCTTACTCTGCCATTAGTCTAATTGTGTGAACCTGTGGTTGAAATATGGTCCGTGTCGGCCATGGCAGCAACTTTGTGCCACTCATTAAGAGCAGCAGTTCATAAAGAAGCATCTAATACAATGACGGCCAGTGCCAAATCCAGAGGATAACAAAGTAGGTTAAGTAAAAAAAAAAAAAAAAAAGACTGTAGCAAATAATTTTCCATTTTAAAAATTACTTTTTAATTTTCAGAAATATGTAGTAATTTTATACATTATTTAACAAGTATAAATACTTAAGCCAAATGAGCAGCTTTTATTAACAAAATTACTGGCAGTTCTAAATTTTGTATTTTGGTAGTTACTAGTTATTATGTATGCCTAGAAAATGTCAGTTCATTTTATGTTCAGAAATTCAGGCACTAGTAAGAATAATAATAACAATACATATACGGAAATGAGAGGGAGGTCAGTAGAATGGTGAGGATGCAAGGAGTAGGGTTGGTGAAGGTGGATGAGTTTAAATACTTGGGATCAACAGTACAGAGTAATGGGGATTGTGGAAGAGAGGTGAAGAAGAGAGTGCAGGCAGGGTGGAAATGGGTGGAGAAGAGTGTCAGGAGTGATTTGTGATAGACGGGTATCAGCAAGAGTGGAAGGGAAAGTCTACAGGACGGTAGTGAGACCAGCTATGTTATATGGGCTGGAGACGGTGTCACTCACCAGAAAGCAGGAGACAGAGCTGGAGGTGGCAGAGTTAAAGATGTTAAGATTTGCATTGGGTGTGACGAGGATGGATAGGATTAGAAATGAGGACATCAGAGGGTCAGATCGAGTTGGACGGTTGGGAGACAAAGTCAGAGAGGCGAGATTGTGTTAGTTTGGACATGTGCAAAGGAGAGATGCCGAGTATATTGGAAGAAGGAAGGTAAGGATAGAGCTGCCAGGGAACAGGAATAGAGGAATGCCTAAGAGAAGGTTTATGAATGTGGTGAAAGAGGACATGCAGGTGGATGGGTGTAACAGAAAAAGATGCAGAGGACAGAAAAATATGGAAAAAGATGATCCACTGTGGCAACCCCTAACGGGAGCAGCCAAAAGAAGAAGAAGTAAGAATTACTTTTATTTAATAAAAGCACACAGGCGGTTTTTGAAATGGATTCTTAACTATGCATTATGCACAAAAATCGAGGGAGTGCAACAGCACAGCAGCAAATCTGCTTTTGTTATTGAATATTAAATTCAAAAACAAGCAGCTCTGTCTAGACTGCAATGAAGGTACAAGGTGGTAAATGTCATGGACTGTGTGTGGGTGCGAGCTTACATATTCTTGTGTTGCACTGGGAGACCTTGGAGGAATAAAGATTGAGACCCACTGTTGTAGTGTATACATTATGGTGTATAAATTCTGGAATAAGTAAACAGCCATTCTCTTTTCTATTGCCTTCATTTAAGTGATTTCCTAACTTTTACTTTGCTGCTGAGTTATACCTGCTTTACAAACTCTGGCGTCCTCTCCTTGTCTAGAAATTCTTATTCCACATTTCTCTACTTCTCCAGCACCATCTATCCCATCCTTTAACCATACAGTCTCTAAACAATACAGACAGATCATACCTAACAAACAGTAAGCTGGTATTTTCTTTTTTTATCATTCTCACACAAGAATGAAAGGGAACTACAAACACGATACTAGAAATCATGGTATTAAGTGAACATTGGCTTTTGGTAAACATGATCAACAGGAAGGAGGTAATCTGAGATTGTCAGAATCTTAGAATATGTTGTAGTAATCCATTTTTGCCATACAAAGGGTACCTCACAAATTCTTATTTATGTCAGTGACAGATATCAAACTTTCAAAAATTATTTTAAATAGCAATAATTCATTTAACAGAAGCTTGGTTTGAGTGCATAATTTAAGAAATGTATAACAGAACTGATACCTGCGCCCAGCATAACAGAAGGGTTGCTTGTGTTGGTGCAACTAGTAATTGCAGCTATTACTACAGAGCCATGAGCCAGTTTAAATTCTTGATCATTGTATGCAAACTCAACTGTAGCATTATGATTTTCTGATGCAATCTGGAAACCTTTGAATCCTTGCTGTAAAAAGAAAAAAAAAAAAAAGAAGTTGGACTGCCTGAGGGTTTAATATTGTTCAGGATAATAAAACTATTACCAATAAAAATAACACAAAACAGGTTGCACATTTGCATTTTGATTCTATTCTCTCTCATGAAACCATGGCTTCAGAATTATAAAATTAATCATATTAATTTTAGCTCACAAATTCTCATTAATATTCTAAAATAGACTAAATATTTCTCACAAATATCTTACCTTTGCACCTAAACATGCTTCAAAATCCTTCTTCATGTCAGATACAGCTACTTTGTCCTGTGGTCGTTTAGGGCCACTGCAACAAGAAACTACTGTTCCAAGATCAAGCTCAACTACCTGGCAATAAAGATAAAGATTCTGGTTATTTTCTTTATTTAAAAAATGGCAGTAGAAAGTTACTAATACTTTAAAACATTTAGATTTATTTGCATATATTTATTTACAAGATCATGTCCATGAAACAGGGCTATAACTTAAAGGGGGAAAGTCCAAAGCATTATGACGATGGCAATTCAAGAAGGAAACTGTCATGAGTAACTGACCTGATTTGGGGAGTGTTGTTAGGGGGTCCCCATGTAGTACAGTATATAAGTGATGAAGGAAGGGTGGTTAGCGGTCAATAGAGAACAGTAGAAAAATTGTGTGAATCCCTGAATAACAACTTTCACTTTAGGGAGAGAAATAGAATGTATAAAGTCTGGGGGTACTCATATGAGAACTGCCTCTGTTCCCCCATGGCTTTTATAGGACAACAGGAGTGCACAGCAAGAAAGTGCTATGTGCTTGCTTTAAATTACAAAAGTGCAGGTCTTGCTGCCTGGGACTTTACAGGGAAAGCAATGCCATGATGTGCATTGAAACCAGTGTTTAGTAAAGACTACTCTGGCATTAATACCGTTAGAGCTTTATTGGGCAGGTTGAAATGGTCACTTCCAGCCAATCATATCTCACAGTTCACTTTTCTTAGGCTGTTTACTTGAATACATGGGAGCCACTAAGTAATCACAGTACACCATATAGCTTCACTTGTACTCTTCTCTTAGCAAAAGCAAAGTGAATTTATGCTGCTTCAAAGTATTAACATGGCAACTTAACTAACATAAAGAGTTGGCGGAAGTAGTGAGGAGTGAAATTTTTCTCCAAAAATGTTTTAGTGATAACTATTACCTGTGTAAAACCAGGATCTTGAGATGTATCACTGTAATTTCTGAACATCCCAGCAGCTTTGAGGTACTTTGCAATATATAAGCACTTTTCTTCACCTCTTCCTAATGGAAAAATATAAAAAAAGGCATTACAAATATATAATGAAAATATGAACAGGAATTATGTTTTAATGATTATATCACCAGCTTTGATAGCACGATGAGATTTTGACACAAACATTTCTAATATATCGAAATGAACAACTGTTACAATTCTATGCAGGATGCTGAAGCACCAAATAAACTGAAGTCCAGTTGGGGGTGCAGGCTTCATCCAAACTCTGAATGTAATTGATCCCTTGAAAATCATTTATCAACTGCAAATACAGAAAAACCCACGTTCCTCCTTTGGAATTATCATTGCTTCAATTATTTGCACCAGAAAAACAATTATTCATTCAAATAAAACAGTTATTTTCTGGGCTCATTGTTTATTTACACAGAAGACTGCCTTTAGGTCACTTCTAGGCTACAGTATTTGACAGTTAAGAGGACCAAATCACTGCACACAGTATGGGATGGATTAGCCCTTGCTGTAGCCACCGAATGATATGTGTTGTTTCAATCAGAAATGAACTCCCAATTACCTGCACGGACACTCCTATTGCATATAATTGTATTATTAAGATAAACAGTTTTCCTCACAGCTCAGTCACTTTTGTGTGGTATATGTTGTATTCCATTGCCTCTATTATATAAAGTATATTTAACATATATATTATGTTTTTGAGTTTCGCTGGTATGCAAAGCCACATCATTAAACCGATCTTTACCAAATCTTGCTTTTGTATTAGGGAAGTCCACAGGTTATGTTTTGCTCCAAAAGTTTACCCCTTGGGGAAATTTGTTTAATGACCACACTTGCACATTATTAGGAAATTGGCATGGGTATGTAAAGTTGCCACCACAACTTTGTTTGGGATGTTATGAGCATACAACTGCATGACTTCACATGTAGATTATGCGACACGAGTCATGTAAGATTTTATTCATTGATGTTTTGATAGCGTTTGCCGTTCTCGAACGTTGATCACTATAGATGTGTGTTCTAACTTAATCTCCGTTCTGCATGGAGACATCGATAAAAAAATGTTTCTCGGCCATCAGTATAATCTACATGTCATAACATATAAAACAAGTAATGTTTTTGGGTGAGTATTTCTTAAAGTGCTTTGTACAGTTAAGTGTCTGAAATTGTCTACAGAAACAAATTTTGGATTAACAGAAAAGGTGAACTGGAAAACAACTTTGGGGAAGGGAGGACAGTTATTAAATAAATATATTTGTCTTCAGGAGTACATTTGGCTATTTGTAGAAGCTCTTTAAATAAATAAATAAATAAATAAATACACAAATAGGCAATAAGTAAATAAATAAATACATACAAAATATACAAGCACACTTTGGTCTGAACACACACCAGAATGACTATAAAGCAAGTAAACAAAAAAGAATGAAAAATTACGACTTGGCTGTCACAGTGAGACATTATGCAGACGCTTTGTTCTTGGTATAAAGGAGCCATAGTAGCACTTCATAACACACTTCTACTGAATAATTTGTTGGCTAAAAATACTCCGTGTTGGTGTGTCAGAGAGCGGACATGTAGCATTGTTCATAATGGCATTTAACATTATGAATAGATACTAAAATAGTCAGTACTCAGCATTAAGAAAAGTAAATTAACAGAAACTTTAAAAAATAACCACTGATTCATTATGTAAGAGGTGTTCATATATTTTTCTTACCCGTTTGTCTTAAATATTGTACGCTGATATCATCAACTGGAAAAAAGGCAGCAGTGGCACCGTACTCTGGACACATGTTTGCTATAGTAGCTCTGTCAGCAATAGAGAGCTCAGCAACACCAGGCCCAAAGAACTCTACAAACTTTCCAACCACTCCAACTTGTCGCAGATGCTATAAAGACACAACAACAATGTTTATTTATATAGCACATTTTCATACAAACAATGTAGCTGAAAGTGCTTTACATGATGAAAAAGAGAAAAAAAGACAAAATAAACAATTAAAATTAGGGAACACTAATTAACATAGAATAAAAGTAAGGTCCGATGGCCAGGGAGGACAGAAAAAATAAAACAAACTCCACAAAATCTTTGATTAACAGATGCTGTCATTCTCAGACCCACTCAATACAGATCAGGTTGAGATCAGTGAGCTCAAAACAATAAAAATGAAAATTATGAGTACAAAAGGACTATACATATATGTAATTTGAAATATAGCATTGTGTAAGAAAATTATTTTGAAGTTAGTTATTTGGGCAATAAGCTATTATTTGCTCATAAATCCAATATGTTTTTATGAGAAATTCAGTACTACATATCTATTACTCACAATGTAAAGCATATAAACCTTTTAAGAATTTTTAAAAAAATGGGGCAGGTCAAAATCTGAGTTATGAACACTTTATAATGTGTAAAACATTTAATGAATAGTTAAAAACATTACATACAGAGTTTATGCTCATGGCAGAAAGTAAAAGGATTACTACCTTGGTTACAGTTAAAACAATGTCAGTTGAAGTGACCAGTGGATTTGGCACACCGTACACCTTATACCCAATGACTTCTGGAAGAACCATGCTGATTGGCTGACCCAGCATCACTGCTTCAGCTTCAATGCCACCCACTCCTACACAAAAATGAGTAATTATATCAATGTGAAAGCTTAATGGTAACAAAACAAAATCATTTTTAGGTCCCTATTCCTAAGAATATTATTAATATTTACAAAAAACAACACTAGGAACTGCTTTTACTAAAATGGATGGTATATCACAAGCCAAATTGAACTGTCAGAGGCCACACATTGCTTTTATTGGAGAAAATAAATACATAAAGAACCCAGAGTTATGCAATTACAAAAATACAAACATCCTTTCCAACATTAATCTGTAAAGAACAAAAGTATACTAAAGGTATAAATGGAACTTGTATGACAAATCAAGGAGGGCAGGTGTCAATCGCCAGACTGAAAAAGAAATGCAAGGAGATTGTGCATACACAGAGAGAGACTCATTAGTACTAATAGACAGTGTTGGCTAACAGTGAGGGGAAATGGAGGATTGCACATGGTACAGATAGCATACCAGTATGCTGTAGGCAGCGAAGGCAAACCCAAACAGGTACAGGTAGTAGTGCACTATCAGGGAAAGAAGTATTTAATGGCTGCAAAAGAGTCAGAGGAGAATCAGGAGTCAAAAGTGAAGGTCGAGTCATCTGAATAGGTCTCTGCTTGAGAATTCAACATCTATGCTGTTCTTAGATTTTGCAGATGGTGAATCTGACCTGCTGTACAAATCAGAGAATGAGTAGGGAGGAGAGATTCACAGACTGAGCCCTAATTAGAATGAAGAAGGGGACTAGCGGAGCGCAAATGATGAGTGGATCGGGGTGAACAGGAACTGGGCCTTCGAAAGAGCATAGAAAATGAAGGTGTTGAACTAGTCACAGGCAAGGCACTTGTACAAAGTTGTGAAGTAAATATAACAAACAGTGCTTAATAGTTGGGCCTGTGTGTGTCTCTAAGGAATGGGGCATTGAGCTAATCACAGTAGCTGGGATGATGTGTTGAGTTATTATTATTTCCAATTCAGTAGCTTAAGTGGGGTGGATGCGAGATTGGTTTTATGGTCTTGTTTTAAGACACAGATGGATATCTGTCTAATCCAGTAATAGTATTTAGATTTTTTTTTCTATTTACTTATTATGAGTTGACTATTGTGGACTGGATCTAAACAGTGCACAAATTTGATCTTTTATGGACTTATCAATGAACCTATCATAATAAAGATCAATTTTCTTTTGCACTATTAACAATGTTGTTTAGAGTGTGCGTATCTTTTTGTCACTTACTATGTCCCTCTGTCATGAATTACAAGATGCCCAGGTGAATCAGACTAGGCTGAGAGCATAAGGCATCAAATTAAGTAAAAAAAGAATCCTCTTCAAACACAGATAAATAAGAGATAAATCAATTCACCACCTAATCTACACAGTGTCAGGAATCAGCTCTTCCACATTAACCATGACTGCCCCCAGTCCCGTTAATCTTCCTCACACACAAATCAACACACTTCTAATTACTAAGATCTATCAAGGTAAGCTTACCCCAGCCTAGGACTCCAAGGCCATCAATCATTGTGGTATGAGAGTCGGTACCAACAAGACTGTCAGGGTAGTAAAAGGCATTGTATTTGAATACCACCCTCGCAAGATGTTCTAGATTCACTTGATGAATTATTCCTGACCCAGGTGGAATTATCCTCATGTTTTTAAATGCCTGTGAGCCCCACTGTATTGAAAAAAGAGAAACTCAAAGTTACACATTTCAAACATAGTATCCATCTGTATTATTAACTGTTCTACTTGTAATGAACCAAAATGATCATCTACTGTCCTCTGATGAACACAAGGCTTTTAGACTTGTTCCAACTTCTTGGTTATACTCCCATTATTAAAGGCAAAAAGTTGCTTTTAGGTTGGCAGGTGGCACAATGGATTTATTAATGCTGTTAATATCTGACAGCTGACCCTTGGCAAACTACTTGCTGATAGTTGATATCTTCTGCACAATGATATGACATTCATTTGTATATTATGAAAGCTGTTTATAAGTCATTTTATCTGTGTTGATGCTTTACTTACCAATTTACCAACAGCACATTTTGTTTAAACTTAACCAATAATCACAAACATACATATATGAGAAAAGAGCCCTCAATCTGACAAATACTCCTTAGAGTTTACACACTCTGGAAAATATTCGAGTTTTGTGGTTCCCAGTTAAAGACTCATGCAAACACTCTTCCAAGTGGGACCTCACTGTGGAACGATTATCTGCTACCTGCATTCAAGTTTTGACATAAACCGGACCTCTACCCTCATGTCAGTATTAAAAAATAGAGCACTTCAGCCGTAGTGGTTATCGCCAGTCACTATGTGCTAATATATGCAACTGCTTCTTAAATTTCCTTTACCTTTTATTTTCATGAAGTTACTGTTTTTGTGTCAACTGAACCACACATCAACAGCTACTTCACATTTCTTCCATTAATGTCAAATGGATATACGTGACCAGAAAGAACTAGGAAGATGTAATGTCTCAAATGGTAGCTCAGAAAATTCCCACAGCACACAAATTAAAAGTGAAATACATCTGATTAATTTAAAAGAGACCGAGTACCTAAAGCTGATAACCATCTTCTATGACTTTGGAACTCTGAAATCAACACCAGAACACTACAGACTTGAAGGCGTGCTTGGTAAGAACATAAATTAGTTACAGTGTAGATGATTTGAAATTCAGAGTTGTGATGATCTGTTGTGTAGCAGACATGTGCAGAATACAGCAACTGAAATAAAGAGTCGTTGTTCCTACATGAGCACTGCACCTCTGAAGCACACCTTGGAATATTATCGCATGATGTTGCTTTCTGAATTCTGGCCTTAGTCCACAATCTAAAAAAAAACTTCTTTCAAGTGTACATTTTTTTTCTTAATACAGCAGTGTAACTTTTTATGACTATTACATAGCATCTTCACTGAAAAACACTGTTACATGTGTAATACAACTCCAGTTTAAAAAACATATTTCACGTGCACCACTTGGCAAGCTTTAACAGGAGATAGGTATCCCATTGTTCAGTGTGATTTCTTTTGTTTTGTTTTAGTTTAGTGAAATGATACAGATTGTTTCACCGAGTCATTGGTTTCCTTGAATTAAAATGACTTTCATCACAAACCAACCACCACTCCCCCATTTCATTTACATTTATATTACATTTACTTATTTGGCTGATGCCTTCATCCAAGGTGACTTTCAATATCTGAGATACAAATGGTTACATTTCTTTTGATTTACCAATTGGACCTAAGGCAGGTGAAGTGACTTGCTCATGGCAACAGTGTCAGCAGCAGGATTTGAACCAACAACCTCCCTTTCCCAAAATCCAAAACAACAAGGCCAAAAAAAATTGGCAAAATACAAGATGCCTCTATTTTATAAAATGAAACCTGTTCGTAATGACGGTTTTAAGTGTACTATAAACAAACTGAGTATGATAACATGTTGATTTTTCTGTGACTTGCATATAACCACTAGAATGAGCAGTTTCAAGGAATTGGCTCACTTCTGATTTGACAGCTGCTTACTGTAACTAGGAAGATTACTGAGAAAATAGAATTATTCAAATTTTACTTCACCATAACATCTGCTTTTTGCAAGTACTTCACATTCTCTTTCTTTATTATGCATGTGCCAACCTGCATTTCCTTGAACTAAACACCAGCTCTTTTAGGTTTCTGACGCTTGTACTTTAAAGCCACGGTACATGCAGGGCTGGTTTTCAGGACAAGTTGAAGCAAAATGTGACAGCTCTGGCACAATTCAGCTCAAGAAAAATATAGACACAATTTGCAATAAGCTGATTACTATAGCGCGTTAAAAAAATAAAAATAAAAAAAACACACACACACACAACCCACGCACACTAAAGGGGTAAAAATAAATAAAACAAAGTTCCATGGATGTATTTAGCTCAAACACTACATTGTAAGAAAAGACCCCCCACTAAGCAATACAAATATATGCACTTATCCCTCTAAAATTATAAAAGCTTTAGAATCAGTGGTTCTTTATAATCTCTTTTATATACGTTTCACATTGGAACTCACTCTCCCCAAACCCCAATTTAGGTACTAACGCAAGCTACTTTCTATTTCTTATTTTAAACTCTTGATTGTTGATTGTTGTCATAGTATTTTTAATTTTGTGTTACAATTAATGTTTTCTGATTACTTAAAAATTAATAATGCAATTAACTGCAAATCAAAGTAAAACTAGGGATGTCACAAAAACATTAAGTTACTAATTTGATAAAAAAAAAGTTCCAAAAATGTAAAAGTACCATCTCTTTTACAGTATCAGATTTACTGTGCGACTGCAAGACTAAATTGGTCTTGGGCTAAATGGCCTGTTCTCATCTAGATCATTCTAATGTTCTCTAAATTTCATAATGGTATCATTCTTTATAGCCCCTATGCTGAAATCGCAAAGAAATCAAACCTAACATTTGTTCTTGTACATTGGAGGCATTCCCAGTTCTGCCACACATAAAAATTCAAGCCATGCATTGTATTTTGATATTTATGAATTCTAATACTTGTTTCCTTAAATGATAGTTGGATAACTACTGGAAGGATAGACCAGTTTTTAAAGCTGTTGTTACTGTTATTATTTATCTGTTGTACAATGTATTACAGAAAAAGGTACAATATTCTTAATTTCAATAATGGAAGTACTTTAATATAAAGCCACTGAATAGGATTTTTGTTTTTTGCAGTAGTACTGAAAGGCATCGAGTATCATAAAATTTCACTGGTATTGCTAACAAACAGAAAAATTCTGGTATTGTGACATACCTAAGTCCAACTGTATATGGAAGGAGAAACACTAGCTCTAGAAAGTGCTACTTCTCATGCAGTCTCCTCAGTCGCAAACAGCGGGAATTTACTTTCAAGATATGTGGAGTAACAAGGAGTAACAAGATGGTTTGGAGTGTTAGTGAAAAACTGCAATATATCTGACTTGCATTGTTTTTTTAGGGCTGTAGCAGAGTATAAAACTGATGATCTACAGAAAGTAGTGTTATATTAACTGCTTTCCAACTAAATATACAAGTTTGTGGCAAATTAACCAAATAGGTTAGAATTATGAAACAGAACATACCTTCAAAAACTGAAATCTCTCTTTATTTCTTTCAAACTCCAAATCTTGATTCTTCTGTAAACTGTCACTACTTCACAAAGACAAAACATTATTAATAAAGAGCAAATAAAATGATTCAGTTATCACACAAAAGATAACATTATATAATGTTATGTCATATCATAAGGTAAAAATAATAATACATGAATGACTGATATATAAAATAAAAGGGGAAGAAAAACAAAAAAACAAAAAAAAAAACAAAACCCTCTGTTGGCCCAAGTCAGTTTTTAATTTTATTACCAATAGTTTAATGAACTGTACAAACAAATATGCTCTAATTTCAAAATGCTCAATATTTTAGATAGACACACGTTAATTAAATTATTTTAAAATTTTCAGGTAGCAAAATGTTTCTAAAGTTAGAATTGACACTTGAAAGCCCCAGAAGCCAAGGTTCAATATCTGGCATTCTTACACTATGTGTTTGCATGTGCTCCTATGTTTGCATGGGCATTGTCCATGAAACGACTTTAATTATATAATATAGATATCCTATGGTCATGCACAAAATAAAATAATGTCAGCACTGGCTGCACATAGCATTATCAGTAAAGCACTGCTTTTGTGCTCAACACAAAATCACCATCAGGTCAAATATGTCGACCACATACTCTTCCCCCAATTATATTAAAGTGTTCTTGTTTATTAAAATGTTTCAAGCACATGCAGGTTGATTTGTGATGCTCAATTGCTCAGGCATTAGTAAATGCAGATATAAGTATGAATAACCACGTAAATATACTGTTGGTCAATTCAGGCTTTGTTAGTCTTGTGCCCCCTCGATAGAATTTGCAATGGAAAAAACTACAGGTACAGAAAATGGATAGATGGATACTCTTTAAGCTATCATAAAAGGACCATGGACACTGTGGGCTGCTCTTTGAGCTTTCTCTCGACTCTTCCTGCAAACTGGCATGCCGTATTCCATGCTCAACCCCCACCCCCAAGATTCCAAACTTTCCATCATAAGTCAAACAATTAGAAATCTCTATTTAATTAAGGCTGATGCTTTAATTATTGCACCTCGAGGCACTTTAAAGAAAACAGACAATTCCTCAGTAAAAATCCCTGACTTTATTATATCCTTGTCTGCGCAGTTTAAAAATCTTGGTGTTAATCCTTGATCCTACACCCTTTGTTCCTTATATTAATATTACCAAGGTTGCCTTTTTCTACCTTAAGCAAATTTCAAGGCTGTGTCCATTGCTATCTAATACTGCAACTGGGTTGCTTATTCATGCTTTTGTCATCTCTTGACATGACTATTGCAATACATTGCTGTTTGGTATCCCTGCTTCAAGTCTAAATAAATTACAATATGTACAGAACTAAGCAGCTAGAGTGGTTACCCACTTAAAATCCTATCAGCATATGACTTCTACACTTCTAAAATTGCATTGGCTATCTGTTCCCTTCCGTATTTAATATAAACTTCTCCTTTTAGTTTTTAAAGCTCTTCATGGGCTAGTCCCCACCTTACTTGTCTACTTCAATCTATCCATATACTCCATCATTTTCACTTCGTTCTTCTGACTCCTTGCTATTAACTATTCCATTATGCAGATTGCACACTATGGACAACAGGGCTTTTAGTGCATCAGGGCCACGGCTATGGAATGCCTTGCCTTTGCAGCTCTGTGCATGTACTTCATTTTCTGTTTTTAAATCTAGACTTAAAACCTATCATTTTAATGTTGCCTACTTAAATTTGTTTGTACATTGGATTGTTTGATTTTATGTGTATAGTTGCCTTGTGGCCTTGGGTACTGGTATTTTTAAATAAAATTGAATGTTATGGTTTTATTTTTTCTAACTTGCTGATATGGTCTAAATCTGACTTCTGAAAAGAATCCTATTAAGAATAAACTGAATTTGAATAGTCCAGTAAACATTCTTAGCTACATAATTATACACTGTAATTCATTCATTTCAAGCATTCACTCTCTGCAACTTCCATCCATCCATTATCCAACCCGCTATACCCTAACTACAGGGTCACAGGGGTCTGCTGAAGTCAATCCCAGACAACACAGGGTGCAAGGCAGGAAACAAACCCCAGGCAGGGCACCAGCCCACCGCAGTCTCTGCAACTTTTTCCATTTATATCTTACATTACATAGTGTACATGGTCCATTTACCTTTGTTAAAAATTTTCATTCTCCACAAACTGAGTTTTTCTATGGACTGTGAAAAGAAACTCATAATATTCCAAAGTCCTGCAGATGTATGATTTTTAATTCACTTATTACCTTGAATGTAAACAGTTAGGAATGCCAGGTACTAACCCCGGTACGTATTTGTCTTGCTTTTTCTAATAGGAGTTGCAAGGACTGAGTGCAGATTCCAATGACAAACGCAACAGAAGGCTTAATTTTCAGTAGAGGTATGCTCCGAATCTGATGTGGAAAGTGTTTATTCCCCTCCCATGGGCTTTATGTATTTTTAGTAAAATTTCAAAAATTTAGTAAGCCAATTCTACCCGGTGTTCTGGGGATTGGTATTAGAATTTTTTGTGAAGAACCACAATAATAAGTATGTATTACATCCTGCTAACAACTGCCTGCTTAGCACTTTCCTTACTTGGTTTAACTGAGCTCTATATGACTTTTATACATGCACCATGTGTCATGGCACTGGATTGTGTGTGTGCTAATATATAAAATACAGATTCAGTTTAATATGATGAGAATGGCATTTATTGTTTAAACTGGACCGGTATATTTGGCAAATATATATTAAAAATGTATATCTTTAAATTCCACAGTAGCTTTTTGGGGAAAGACATCATTCCTTTCCCATCCTCTCTCAATATAGTACTTCAAGGCAGAGCAAACTTGACTAGCTGGTTGTACAACTAGGAAAAATGCCATTTTACGGATACAAAATGTTAAAGTAAAGAGATGCCCTATGACTAGTAATAATTAAATCAGATACTCAAATGCTGGAGTAGATGTGTTTAACTTTGTGCAAAGTAACCCTCATTCTACCAGTGAGCAAGTAGCTATTGTGTTTCTGCATTTACTGTACAAGTGGAAACAATTAAGAAAGCATTTCCACAAATTTAATTTGCGATTAATTAACTCTGTTAAATGAAAGATACTCACTGTTCATATAAACTGTACTAAAAGTCTGATATTACTTTATGTCTCATATCTTACAGTTATAAAGTACTTTTGAACGCATTTTTCTAAGATTGAAACACTTGAACCATCTGTTCGATTGGATGTCAGTTACTATAATACATAGCCTGCATACAGTATGGATATTAAAGAAAATGAATATGAACAGAAAAAATAAACAAAGGAGAGCAAGGTCTACGGAAAACAAAGAGAAAAGACGCGCTACCTGTCAGTTTGGAGTTGCTTCAGGCTTTCATTTGTCCTGCTGAGCAGCGAACTGACCAGATTCTGCTCTTTTACGCACCTGTAAATGTTGTCTTAAATTACTAGTGTTACTGTGACTCATTTGAAAACACAGTCACATTTGAGGCACTCACGTACTTTCATAAAAAAGATTTTTTCTCTTTTTTTTTTTTCTTTAAACTACCTTTTTTCTGTTGCATAATTTTATTCGCTATATAGCTTTTTGAAGCTGCAATATAGCTGCTGCTACAAACTTTGAAATACACAAATGTTAGTTTTCAATTTTATCGCTGCAGCATTATAGCATTTTGGGGTAGAGGGTCGTTCTGAATATTGTAAATTCGCCTTAAACAGTCATCTGTGTTATAGAGTAACTCTCTCATTATCTATTCAGCACTAGAAAATGACAATTCATTTAAAAAAAAAAAAAAAAAAAAAAAGTCAGGGGCACTTTCAAGAATAAATCTTTTTTTGAATATGCATCTGGCCATTGTCTCTGGTTGAATCTCAGTATTATAAACAGATTCTGACACAAAAATACAAAATGTTCTATAATTCATTTTCTTTTACTGCCGGACAAATCATAATATATATTTTTTACAATAACTGCACTTTATATTTAGAAATGAGGCAACTTGCCTTTTGTTGAAGTCAACCTGAATTGAATGGTCAATGACCAAGTCAGCTGGACAGATAGGGTTAATCTTTTCCGGATCTCCACCAAGGTTCTTAACAGCGTCTCTCATGGCAGCAAAGTCCACCACTGCTGGCACTCCTCTGTAAAATAAAAATAGAAATATGCAATGAGAAACCAGATACCACCGCGGCATGTTTTAATTCAAGCAAGCAAGCTGCATTCACTAGTGTTGAAAAGAGCATACAAAGTGAGTATACTGTGCCATCTCACCACTTAAATTCTTGAACGTTACTGTCCTCTCTCTGACACACTAACACTAAGGACTTTAATGCCAAAAAAAACTACACAGCAGAAGTGTGTCAAGAAACAGCACTGGGGCTCCTTTATATCAACAGCAATATGCCTGTATAGAGCCTCACTGTGACTGTCACTCAAGTCAGAAAGTTTCTTTCTTTTCAGTCATTCTGGTGTGTTGTTCAGACCATATGGTTTGTATGTGTGTGTAATTATTTCTCTCTCTATTTATGTATTTATTTATTTATTTATTTAAAGAGCTTCTATACAGTTTTTCCGAATTGCTAAAACACTAAACCCCATTGTCTGAATCACAAGTTCAGTGGCCTGAACTCATTTATTGAATCATTCTCTCTTTTGACAACACCATAAACAATTTTCACCTAGTGAAACACAATATGAAGATCTGTTTGACTCTTTTTGCAAAACTCTAAACACATTCTCATGCAATAAAACACATTCTGCACTACACTGAACTTGTGACGCATAATGGTAACCCCAAGTGGCAAATGATAAACGCAAATACACAGCTCTCATAAATTAAACACTGTGACTCAAAATTGATCACACTTGTTTCAAATGATGTAACACAACCAATATAAGCCAGTTCAGGGTGCACACAGGCTAGTGAAGGTCTTTTTTTTTTTTTTATCATCAACAATGAACAGAAACTATCAGAGATGCAGAGGATGAGTGCATGTAGGAGTTGGGGTACAAGGAGGAAGAGGAGGGGGCAGAGGAAGAGCAAGACAAAGGGTAGTAATTTCTGATGAAATTCAAGCTGCTGTCATAGATCAAGTTTTTGTCCATGGAAGGACAATGAGGAAAGCAGGACAAAGAGTACAACCCAATATCAATAGATTCTGTGTCCACTATAATCTGGAGTTTCAGACAAGAGAACAGGCACAGTACAACTGTTTCTTTGGTCAAAGTTTACAATACTACTGTATACAGATGTTTCAGTAGACTGGGAGGAAAGTCCATCACTGTTTGTGCTGTACTGAATGAATGTTTTTGTAACTGCACATTCAGACTGTGAGAAATAAAACAATGAATTATTGAAGACAATACAAACTATGAAGGAATCAACAGTTTCAGCCTTTCCACCATCAATCATGTCCTCCAACACAACAGGGTGCGCATGAAGCATACAGAGTACCCTTTGAGCGTAACTCAGAAAGAGCTGTGATTTCAGCATGTGCAAGTACGTGTACATTGAGACAAATTTACAGCAGTCTATTGTTTGCAGTATAATATTACTGTATACATACTACTGTCAAGCTCAATGACATCACAGTATGTACAATGTATGTAAATCAAGAGTGTATTCTACAGCACAGGTCCGTCTTTCTGTAGCACTTGCAAAACTATTTCTATATATAGTGAATGTTTGAATTGAATTCCATGGACAGACATCATGAATATATTTTCATAAATGAAGCAGGGTTCAGTCCCACAAACAGTAGAAGGACAGGCCGGAACATAATTGGCCAGCAGGTTATTGTTGAAGTCCCTGGCCAGCGTGGTGGCAATGTGACACTATGTGCTGCCATAAACAACCGTGGATTTCTTCACCATCATGTCACGTTGGGGCCATACAACAACCAGCATCTTGTTACATTTCGTGGTGGTCTTTGAGATGTCTCGTTTGGAATTGAGGAGCAGGATCATGAGCTAAGCAAGCATCCTACCTATGTTATAGCATGGTACAATGTCAGTTTTCACCATGCTGATCACATAATAGAATGATACAACAGTCAGTCATTATCCAACCTGCTATATCCTAACACAGGGTCACGGGGGTCTGCTGGAGCCAATCCCAGCCAACATAGGACGCAAGGCAGGAACAAATCCCCGGGCAGGGCGCCAGCCTACCGCAGATGATACAACATCAATGAGTAATTTCTCAACGTGCATCTTCCACTGTACTCCCCTTTCCTCAACCTGACAGAGGAGTTTTTTTTCTATATGGCAGTGGAATGTATATGACAGACAACCCTACAATAGGTTAAATCTCCTCCAGGCCATGGAATTGGCCTGTGGTGACATAGGTGTGGAGTTATGTCAAGGCTGGATTCGGCACACAAGAGGGTTCTTCCCCTGTTGCCTGGCGAGGGGGGAGCATAGCATGTGATGCTGATGAAATGCTGTGGCCTGATACAGCCCAAAGATGGGGCAAAGCCCAAATGACCAATCATCCATCCATCCTCTTCCGCTTATCCGAGATCAGGTCACGGGGGCAGCAGCTTGAGCAGAGATACCCAGACTTCCCTCTCCCCGGCCACTTCTTCTAACTCTTCCGGGGGAATCCCTAAGCGTTTCCAGGCCAGCCGAGAGACATAGTCCCTCCAGCGTGTCCTGGGTCTTCCCCGGGTCCTCCTCCCGGTTAGACATGCCCGGAACACCACTTGTTTCGATTTTGTCCCATTTACAGTGCATTGTAGGCTATGGACTGTAATGTACTTCTTATTTACAGCAAGGAAAATTCTGTCTTTCCAGGACTTTATTTTTACTTTATGTACAGTAAATGCTGAATCCACCGAGTTATGAATCTTTTTCTGTGTGTTTTTGAAGATAAAAAAATGAATTTACTGTATTGTAAACTATGAACATTTCTATTGGAGCTATATCCTATAAACACAGTGTTTTTCATTTTTTGATGTACTGTGCAATGACTGCTTAGTAGTATTTTTAATTTTGACTGCTTTGTGTATGATCTGAGCACATTGTTTGACTTTGATCACAGGTAAAACATTTGAGGTGATTGTTTGATTTTGCAAGAAGAGTCAGAAGACTGTAGTTTCAGAATGGAGATTTGTGTTTACTGTTTTGAGAAAAAGATGCAAGATTTCAGAAAATGTGTTTTAGCAATTCAGCAAAAGTATAAAAAGCCAAGTTTCTTTCTATCTATCCATCCATCCATCCATGTGCTGGAAAGGGTTATAAGTTAAGAATAGTATGACACTTGAAATGAAATGGCCTGGGCTACTTTACCACAAAACCATTTGCCTAAATTAAAGAGGTGTCAGCTCAAACGATGAATTAAATCAGCTTCTCTGTTTGTGTTACAACTATAGACTTCTTTCAAATAATACCTGTAGTGATGGCTAAAATGGGCTGTTGAGCATGCAATTTTAAGGGAGTTGTGTGTAGTTGGGGGCATCTATGACATTATGGATTAGAAAGAAGGGGACACACTGTGACCAGCTCTCTATTCATCATACATATCATTGATAAGAATGGAGGACCAAAGAACCAAATTACAAATTTCAGTCATTAATTTGATGCTCCGATCAAGTTCCCTTTCTTGTTCTCCTTCCTTTTTTAATTTAAAATAAGAAAAAAAAAAAAAAAAAAAGGCTGATATGGATAAACCAATTTCACGTTACTGGATCGGCCGATCAAGGTTTAAAAACCTTTTACACTAAGGACTGTAGTACGAAACAAAGACTAAACAAAAGGAAACATGTAGAGAGGCAGGACTACATCATGGAAAAAGGCAAAAGAAGCAAATGATAAGAGAATAAACTTAACAAAAAATAAACAAAAACAATCATGTGTTCCA
Source organism: Polypterus bichir lapradei (assembly GCA_026402145.1). Taxonomy (NCBI): domain Eukaryota; kingdom Metazoa; phylum Chordata; class Cladistia; order Polypteriformes; family Polypteridae; genus Polypterus; species Polypterus bichir. The sequence continues at coordinate 14,705,199 of JANRMT010062835.1, forward strand.
CATCTCATCATATCACTGCCTGGAAATGCTACTAATGTAATGTAAGAAGAATGGACAGTGAATTGGTAAAACTATTAAAAATCTGAATTGCAGGAATAATTTAGGTTGTAATGTGCCTGAAACCATCAATATTGTTATAAATGTTTCAAATGTAAAACCTAAAGGTGATGCCACTTTGCTACACATACAGTGAAATTATTAATACTATCAACTTTGTTAAAGAAAACATTTGACTATAACACTGTAAATACAGTAGAGTATCATCTTACTTTAAGTGTGTAGACATTACTTAAGATACAATCATATGCATACGTCTGCCTCTCTCCTTGTGCCTGATATTTCTTATCTTGGTCTTCCTGCTGCTGTTACACACCCAAGCACATTTACTACTTGCATGTCCTCTTTTCACAGTCGTTACCACGTTCTTTAGTTTTGCTATTCCTCAAAGCCATTACTTATGCAGAGAGTAATGACATCTAATTTTGGCATAGTTAGTGTTAAATGTCAAAGTTGTCCACATTATTCTTTCTAAATCTTTGGGAATGAGGCTTAAATTAGGCTCAGCCTTACCTAAATTAAAACATTATATAATTTATTTATCAGATATCAATCCTGAGATTTTTCTATATGCCCATAACCTCCAAAAAGCATGGATAATACACAATAGAATGCTTCTTAATTCAATCAAACCAATTCCTCTGGTCTTCTGAGAAAAATATATAAGCAAAACTATGTAATCTTTATTTAACTTAAGTGAACCATGAAGTATATTTTTTTACCCAGCATATAACTTTCTCCATACTTAAACCAATGTATGGTACATGGTGTGAATTTACCAAAACAAATTCCATTAAATTTATTTCTATTATTGTCTCTTCATTAGGGCAAGTACTAGAGTAGCACTGAAAAAGTTCTGAGGTAAATACAAGACATGTTTTAACACTCAGGAAGAAAAAGCAGTTCCAAACATTATCTTAAATGTAACCCATCAAAACCTGTCCATTAAAATAATAGCTGAACAATGGCCAAATGACAACAGAGGAAAGGAAAACAAAAACTGTGGTCTACATGTGGTCTTACACATACACACACACACACACGCACCAATGTGTGAAATTAGGCACTACATAGAATGCCTAGGTTATCTATAAAATGCCAAAAATGGGACGTCAAAGTATGAAATTATTACAATTTCAAACATTTCCTAGGCATTCTATGCAAAGTCAAAAGGCAAACAGGCAAGTCATTCTGTATATTGCCTAGGTATTATATACAATGCCTAAGGAAAGTACATAAGTAGCATAGCCATTTCATGCTTTGCCTAAAAACGTCACACATTTTATGGAATGCCTAGGCATTCTATAGAATACCTGCTTTTTCACATATTGCCGGTAACATATTGCGATGGGTGGCCACGGCCATTATCTGGCCGGGACACCAATGGAACGGAAGAACAGGGGGAGAGAGCATTGGTGAGATAAGAGGGCAGCCCTCCTGGGTGGCTGTGGCTCCACGGATTCACGCAGGGCACACTGGGAGCCAGATAGTGGTGCAGCCCTGTTGGGTTCCATGGGGACCACCAGGGGGAGCTACAGAGCCCTATAGAGGGCTTCCACCACACCAGGGAGAGATTCCAGGTAATACTGATGAGCCACCTGGAACACTCCCAGGACCTGAATAAAAGCAGCCACCTCACTCCACTCAAAGAGCAAGAGTTGGGAGGTGGAAGACAAAGCTTGCTGAGAGGGGACTGGAAGCGGAAGGACAAACTGAGAGACGGAGAGAAGGAAGAGTCTAAAGGACTATGCTTTATTGTGTGGTGGTGTTTTGGGACTGTGCCGTGGGGAGAAAGAAAGGCTCCCTGATTGTAAATAAATCATGTGTTGTATGGCAAACTTGTGTCTGCCTGTCTGTGTCGGGTTAGGGCGGCTGTACGGACCCCAGTGGTCTACAATATACAAGTACAGGCAGGTCCAGATCTAATTATGCAGATCCAGATCGTCTGGATGACTGATTTATGCGGGGACGATTCCAGTTCGGCGTGAAGACGATTCTTCATCTCGTCAGTTCACACACTTCTCGGTGGTCCGGGATTTTTTGGGTGATTTTCTATGTAATAAACTTAATAAGTTATAGCATAATGAAAATTGCATAATTAGATAGATAGATAGATACTTTATTAATCCCAAGGGGAAATTCAAATAATCCAGCAGCAGTATACTGATACAAAAAAAAAAAAAAAAAAGTAAAATTAAAAGTCCATGATATGAACTAAATTAACTAATTATATTAATATATTTATTAAATGAAGTAAGATTAAAAGAAATCTAAAAAAGCGCTAACATAATATAGTAACCCACTAGCCACTTGACCCACCTTGCACTCTCACTATGAGGCAATTTTAACCCACTAGCCACCTGACCCACCCTGCACTCTCACAATGAAGCAATTTTACAATGTGCAAATCATAAGTGCATGAGTCACTCCCAAATAAATGCAAAATGGAAAGTCCTTCTGACATTTAAATGCACTAAACTTCCTCCTAGAAATATACTTGAGATAAATCAAAGAACTTATTCATTCTTTAAAATTCTGAATTTAAAACAACCCATGTAATTAATTTCTGTAAATATGTTTAATTTTCTTATCATTACTTGAGCTTATTGGTTTGGTATGCTATGCTGCCTTCCTAATCTAGTGAAAACATTTTATATAAGCTTATACACATACTACTACTACAAAAACAACAACAATAAATTAAAAAAAAAATATATATATTATTATAAAAATTATTGAGGATAGGAGCATGCGCTGACCGCACGTTGTCACACCCTCCACTACATGAGGAACCATCTGGAATGGGACCCGAGTGCAGAGGGTGACACCTCAGCACCACACTGGAACAGTGTGATTTTTTTACGGTGTGTCACATATGTGCGTTTGGGAGTCAACCAAAGGGACCAGAAGACAATAATTCCACACCAAGCCAGGGGGTGGCTGGTTGCACTAAATCTCTGCAGATCAGACACGAGAAATTCCGCCTGTATTCGAATATGGTCCGACAACATTACTTCCAGTCCCGGGCCCAAGGACGTCACTTCCCTTGAACCACCTTAAAAACCCGTCATCCTTCCTACTTGAGACTATTCTCTTTTGGACTAGAACCTGTACACATTGTACTTAAAACTTCAACCTTTTGCAGCCAGGGAAAGAATACGGGTGGCTGCCCCAAACTTTCATTGTGTGTCCAGCAATTTATTTCATAGGTGGCTTAAGTGCCAATCATGCCATCAACCCCTAAGTCTTCCCTGTAAGTTGAAAAACCTACTTCCAGGGCTGGATGCAGGTTAACATCATACCCAGGATGAAAGGGCCTTAATCATAGGCCTAAAGCAGTAGAGTCTCCAATTGCTGGCGCAGATCCCTGGCTTCATCAGAAACTTTCTTCAAAACTTAGCCACTAAATTACAATGGTGTTCACACTAAGTACAGAATATTCGCCTACACTACTTCTACCATAATAACCTGATAAGACAAAGGCCTTTCCACTTTGCGGCTGCAACTTTCTCCTTATATTTGTTTAGACTATATTACTTTACAGAGTTTTCTTTTAAACTGTAACCATTTGTCTGTACTGGGACCTCTCAAAACAATCCCAGGTACATAGTGTTTGGAAATGATATGTCCAATGTAGACATCCTGTGCTTAACTCACGTGAAATCCTGTAGGATGACTCGTGCAGGCTTGAAAGGCACTTCCACATTCTGGTATTGGGTGACACTCCAGTTTAGGATGTTCTCAACATCTTCCTTTTTCACTAAAAACTCATCGCAGTTTCTAATTGCAGATTCCAGCAGTACTCGAATTGAAAATGGGAGAGAATCTGAAAAAAATAATTTAAAAAGTAGGTATTATATTAATATATTAATATTTATTCATATGGCATCTAATGAAAAAATAAAAATATTTCATTAAATAAAAACATTAAAAAAAAATCTTTATACTTATGGTTTCCAAATGGGTCTAACGAGCGAGTTTGCATAATTATTCATTCATTCATTCATTCATACATACATGAACCCATTTTCCAAACCCCTTTTCTGGTCCGAGGTCACAGAGAATCATTACTTTCCCAGCAATACTAAGCAAAAAGGCAGGAGCCAGCCACCAATGGGATGCCTGTTCATCACAAGTTCATGTAAATACCTACTTTCAGTCATACAGGTCCAACCTGGACTCGTCAATTACACAAAAACATACACTCAGTGGCCTTGTTTAAAAATGATATATACTAGGGGGCTTTGCCCCATGCTTGCTTGCTTTGCTCGCCAACCCCCGGACCTGTACTATGCGCTAGCCTCTTTGTGGTTCTGCCGCTCGTGTATAGAGATGCGGATGTACAATTTAAACAGATTTTTATATTCATGGGACTTGTTACATATGCATAATAGAACAAACTATTTTACATTACTGCGAGTAATTAACCATATTAAAAAATTGTAAAACGTAACAATTTGAAAGTAAATTATGTTTCATATTGCATTAGTTATTTATTGCATAATACGATTTCATTCTATTTGGTATTGAAATGAACACACAAATACTTTTTAACCTTACACTTTTACTGTAAAACTACAGTAAAAGCAATTTTTTGAATTAAATTTTTGTTACTATCACACTGAATTTTGATTCTGTGTTTGGACTTACATCATGACAACACAACATGTTACTGCCCGTGATTGAAACTCGTTTCTTTCTCTCTATTAAATAAAATGACTTTTTCAAATGTTTGGCTCTAAGATTTGTTAAGTGTCTTTGCAAAAGCTACTCTAACGGGAAACTGTTAACGTTTTATTATGAATGGCATATCAAGACCTCCTTTGGTGTCTAATGTTATCCGCGGAAGATTTACTACATTACCTTTCTTGGATACATCCTTCGTTCTACATTAATTCGTATGGTGGAAGACCAGATGGTGTTAACTGTTGCAGATATTCTTCGTGGTATTGTAAGTTGATGTTTTCATGTTCCGCACGATCACCACCAACTGTTTCAGCAGAAACTATTGATACGCATTTAACCATGTGCAGGTGCGACTCACTCCAACTACCTCATTAACTCTCCGCGGTCGTGCAATTGCGCCCACGGAGAAGGACACGGCTTTATGGATTTGAAACTGGCCTTTTTTTTTTTTGGAAGCCGCCGTGGACCTGCTACACCACAAAGTGCATATGCAGTATTATACTGTCAGTGTACAGTACATCTTATCACTGTAAGTAGTTTGCATTGTTCAAACATACATGTTACCTACTGTAGGTACTGGCTTCAAAAGCTTTGGTGTAAAAAACTGAGATTTGGAACTTTGTGTTATTTGTGCATCTTTATTTTGTAAAGATGTTATTTATTTTTACTCATTTTTTTATTATTTGGAAATAGCAGAATTTGCAAATTATTTCATATTTTTGTCTGTCTTGTTACAACATTTCTAAAAAATAAATAATTTATTATGTTCAAACAGTTACTCAGTACTTGAGTAGTCTTTTCACCAAATACTTTTTTACTCTTACTTGAGTAATTTTTTGGATGACTACTTTTTACTTCTACTTGAGTAATATTATTTTGAAGTAACACTACTCTTACTTGAGTACAATTTTTGGCTACTCTACCCACCTCTGATAAAATCAAGCACACAGCCAAGCAACCTTCATTGGCTCGTACTGAAAAGCTCAGTGACTTTAAAGATGGCACTGTCATAGAATGTTACCTTTGCCACAAGGCAGTACATGAAATTTCTGCTCTACTGGATCTGCCCCAGTCAATTTTAAGTGTCCCAATTGTGAAATGAAAACATCAAGTAGCAACAACAGCTCAGCCACAAAGTGGAAGACTATGCATACTCACAGAGCAGGGCTGCCAAGTGCTGAATTGTACAGAATGTAAAAATCACTCATCCTCAACCCTGCTTATCATCTCTGGGATAAAATGGAATGCCGAATGCAAACCAGGTCTTCTGCTCCAACATCAATACCTCACCTCAGAAATTCTCTTTTGACTGAATGGGCTGAAACCGACACACTGACATACTCTGAAATCTTGTGGAAATACTTCACAGAAGAGTGGAGGCTATTATAGATGCAAAGGCCGGAACTAGCTCCATATTACTACTCATTGTTTGGGTATGGGATATTCAACAATCTCATAAAGGTACAAATGCTTTCCGTAGGGTGTAGTTTGAGTCTTCAAAAACGTTAACAGTTTCAGAACATATCACTGTTATATAGTTAGCTTACATACTTAGGCAGATTGTGCCAACATTGCAGATAAGACATGCTCCTATCACTCTGGAAGCTCTACCAAGATTAGCTGAAAGTAGCTTTAAAACAAGAAAATTATTTGGACGTCACCACCCTAGAAAAACCAAGTTACCCAAACTTTTCTATAAAATTTCAGTAATTACTTACCACACTGATGCTGATCTTTTTGATCATAAAATAGGTCATTACGATAGCAATTGACGAGAATTCATAATTAATTGCAGGATTACAGTATTTGAGGGTTCCTCTAGAGCGCCTCTTTCTCTTGCAAGATTTGGCTCAAAAACTAACCAGCACATCTCATAACAGGCTTAAGTTTCGAGTTTGGTATTTTTCTTTCCAGTACTAGACTGTCCCCAGAAACTGAAAGACACACACACAACCATCATTGAGATATTGAGGTGTTTGATATAAGAGGACACTAAAGTGTTGAGATATGTCAAAAACCAGAGATCGAAATTTTTGATGAATCTAAAGCTTTCACTCCCCCCACATAGACAATAGGTTATGGTGTTTGCAAGGCAAAAAAAACACATGCGTCCCCAACATTGAAAATGTTCTTATTAATGACAGGTTTAATGCCACTGTCACTTATAAGGAAGGAAACTAGAAGGCATTTGCTTACAGTGATGGCTGTTTAAAAAGTATCAGTGTAAAAACACCCTCAAATTAGGCACCTTCAGTCTAAATCAACAACATTACAATTATTGTTAAGTGACAAATTAGTCCAGCAGCATCAGGTGTAAGGCAGGTAACCCCTCTGGATGGGATGCCGGGAAGTGAAACCAATTACCCTTGGCTTACTGTGATGGACGTCTATAAATGTACCACAGTCATAAGTGAAGCCACTCAGGTCTAAGGCAACAACACACAGGATTGTTAACTAATCAAATATTCACACACACATGATTGTTAACTAATCAAATATTCACAACACAAACGTGACTAATGACCTAAAAATAAAACAAACAAAAGTTTGGATTTTAGCTTCTAGCAAAGACTGGATTGAATTAGAGGTACACATTCAGGCAAGAGTCCTAAAGGACCCACAGAATCCAACTTACTACCTCATGGTGAGAGACATACGAGTAATCCTAGTGCTACCAGTAGAACTAAAGGAGGTTTTATGTAAAATGGGCAGCAGTATGATTAAATCTTTAGAAACTAAGTGGAAGTATTATATAAAATAATACTAACCAAAGAACGGAGTAGTGCCTCAGACGCATAGTAATAAGCAAACTCCAAACAGGCAGCATAAAGAAGCAGGATTTAAACAAAACACCACTGCAAAACCATGTCTACCCATTAGGTCAAACGCTAATACTAAATTGGCTCAGTATCACCAAGGTGCACCCTGCAAAGACTGGTATCTTATCAAGGGTTGATTGAAGACTTAGCACCAATTTAGCCATACAGACTCTACCTCCTTATGACCCTATGGTGCAAAAGGTTGCAAGTAAGAAAATGGATGGCATTACGGATAATTGGGTATCAGATCCAAGAGCCTGTGGTGGGTACTGCAGTAGCTGCCACAATCCCTAAATCTGCAAGAGTAACTCTGTTACTAAAGAGGCACTTTATTTTTTATTTATTCACTTTTACTTTACTGCTTACAATAGTATGTTTATATACTGTAGTTATTATGATTCATTGTGTGCTATGAGCAATTCACTGATTAGGCATTCTTTTGGCCCAGGGGTGAGTAACCTACAGCCAGCAGCATGGGGTGCAGGTGGCCCACAGGCTAATCATAGAAATCTATAATATTTCAGCCCTCATGAACACTTAACAAGGGCATGCTACAATACAGCTGGCCGGTGTAAACATAGTTGCTCACTGTGTCATCCAAAAAATAACACAAAACACATTTTTACCATACAAATAAAGACAGTGTGTGGTGCTAATGCATAGAAGGGGTAAGTGTGTATGTTTGTTTTTTAAAAGAATATGATTTTATCAGCTATGCATTTCATTGGTGTCCTAATTTTAGGTATAACTAACTTAAAAAGCTTGTGTAAGCACAAAAAGAGGCTCAAAATAAAAGAAAATGTGGCAGGGAACGTGTGAATATTTAAGGCAGCTGTGACCCAAGCATATGCAACATTTCAGAGAAATTGGGAAATGAAGACACCCTTGATCAAGTAGGGAAATGAAGCCAGTGCAAGCGTAGTAATACATATCACTATGCCGTTATTATGTTGTGTGTTGACATGACAAATCTTACTACATCTCAAAGGTTATGAAACTAACATTCTCACTTTTAAAAGGTCAATGACATGTATTTGGACTTAAAAACGTTTTTGGTTTTTCATCAGTTTATTATATAGACTACAAGTTGTCACTTCTCAGGAAACTGGACAACACGTCAGTAATATTTCAGTCAACCTTCACTCTGTCATACCCGCTGTGCTGAAAGCTATTAACTGATTGGAAAGGCGCTGCATCCACTTTTTCTATGGTGTGGGTGCACATATGTAAAACATTTTTGCCAACATAATAAAGGCAATTTGCAGCAGTGGTCCAGGTTCTCCTAACATAACTGGAGCAATTTACTGAAGTCATATGCAATAAGGGTACCCAGTAAGAACGAAGGTGCTTTTGTTAATGGTGAGCAGCAAGATTCCATTAATGAGGAGATTCTATTAAGTTATGTGTGACGCCAAGATGAGACTGACAAATGTCATGGTTCAGAGGCCAGGGTCAGCCCATGATTCATTTATATTGAGGCAAAGTAGCTTTGGCAGACGTGATGGTGTTGTATGTGGTGGCTGGCGTATTGGTAAGGTAACTGGTTGAACACTCAGTTTATCATATGGCTTGTACTATTCATTGTCACAGCAATATTGTCATTACATGTGTCAGGTAACAGCAGCTACCTGCCCAAACAATGGCACCTTATCCCTTTCCCAGATGCCCAGAATGCAGAGGAGAGGTGCTATAATGTCACAAATGATCTTGGGCTCTCAGCTAAGCAGTGCAGCCAGTTACTTTTGAATGCAGGTTGTAGGGTCTCAAAGCATTAAGTGGGAAGCTGCTATGCCAGCCAATGAAGTTCTGCAGCATCATGATTTCATATGTATGAAGTTGACTAACATGCTCCACATATGGACGTCTCCAGGTGGCTTTTGAGATACGTTCACATACACACATTTACAAGGGGGTTCTTATTTATAAAGGGTAAGCTGCACAGAAACATGGCTACAAATCTCTTTTTTTTTTAATTTGCCATTTTCCTGTTTTTTGGCATGCACTTATTTTCCCTCTCAAACCCACACAAAGTTTTATAAATGAGGCCTCGGGTCAGTGCACAAAGGTTAAAAGGAGAAAGACACAAAGAGACAGATCAATCAAAATGGATTACTCCTGTATTTCAAGCTATGTTTTTGGTGAGACGACATATAAAATAAACTTGCCGACAACAGAACTGCAATGTTGCCTTTAGCAATTTGTGTGTTTCTCAAATGCCTCATCGCTGACTGAGAAGAGGATGACAGTTACATCTCTTCCCAGATAAGCCAACTTCTGTTTTTGGTGCAATGCTGTTAATTTATCTTTTTCTCCATTCTCAAACTTGACAATATTCTGAGGCAACTTCAACAGGTAAAATCCAAAAACACACTTGTTTTTCCAAATTTCCAAACACAAATGTAGACGGCACCAGATATGCCATCCTTTGAGGGGAATTTGAACCTCGTTTTGTGGCACTGCAAGATAGATTCTGTAATTTTTTCCCCATCACCTTTTGCCATTAACGTGGACAATGTTTCAGAGGTCTTGCAGACAGATGCACTCGAGCCCTAGTGAGCCCCGTCTTAAAAAAAATACAGAAATTTTGGTGAACGTGTTTCATTTCTACTGACTCTACATTACTTAGCATTTGTTTTCAAGGCTTTGCAAGAAGACTAAGTGCATGCCATCATTTTTTGGTAACACAAACAGTTGCAAAAAGGTCTTTTCTCAAATGGGAATTCCTAAAAGAAAATACAGCTGTGTATTAACAGGCAAAAAATTTTTCAATCAATTTATCATTGCAATGTCTAGCATCTATATTGTCATTAACTGAACAGAACTAAGCAGTTTCATTTTTGTTACTAGAACAATGTCACTTTACTTTAAAATTACTTTTATTGGTGATTGTTTTAAAAGTTTTTAATAAAATGTGCTACAATTAAACCATTTCTTGGGGTAATTATTTTTATAGTTACTGTTGGTCATTAAAACATATTCTAGACTGCCTGGGATCTTGGTCACATGCAGACTTGAGTTGATATTGACAATTTTGGCTCACCACCAAAAAAAGTTTTCCTGTGCACACAACCCAAAAAAAATGCCATCTGTTATTTTCTGAATCCACTCTTTCCATGGCAATATTGCAAAAAAGTTGAAATTATCTTAGCATCATACAGTGCAAGGTAGGAATAAAGTTTGGATTGTTTATCAGTTCAAAACAAGAACCTACTGTTGGTCACAACTTGTCGATTTAGATTTTCTATCTACTATATAATAACACACTAAGGTCTGTGTGCCCAGTCCCTCAGGGCAATCCAACTGGTCAGTTTGGATTTGGTGACACTATGAAAGAGGAAGTGCGAGTGTGAGACGCACGAGAAGGAGTAAAGATGCACACTGAGAGAGTCACTTTCAAAGAAGACAAGTATAAAACTGGACAGGAGGCAAGAAAGGTGCCTCGGAAATAATGACAAGAGTCTGAGAAGCAGGCCTTATGGTAAAATGCTTGACAGAGGAAGCACTGGTTAAGAGACACTGAGACACACGTGAAAACAGAGGAAAGGAGCTGAAGGTACATGTAGGGCAAGAGATAGAAAAATTTAAAAGGGTTTGTTATTACCAGTCTTTAACAGGTACCATGGCTAGTAATACATAATACCTTTCACACTTTTGGTGTGGATGCATGTATAGTGAGGAAACTAAAGAACATTTCAGTTAGCTAAATGAAAGTATATAAAACTCACCTGAAATTGCACTTCATGGAATCAATCCGATGTGTGCTATGCTCTTTGTTCACAGATTGTTAAATGTTTCACGAAATATGTAGGTATGACATGTAATTTGTGTAATAGATTTCTGTAAAAAAAATATTCTTTTTGTTTTACTTCATTTACTATTTTATGTGCTTATCTGGCTAAAATGTGTTTTGTTTTTCAGTAATAAATACTAAAGCAGTTTCTTGCCAAAAGGCAATTTCATTTTTTTATATTAAAAATTACTTATAATAGAAATATATGCATGACTGTTGTGTTTCAATTGTTAATTTTTTATTTTTATTTTTAGGTGTCTCTCAGTACCTGGAATACAATATTGATATCGCATGAGAAACAATGACAGCCAATGAACGAGCTTTTACTGGGCTATACTCCTGACTAATGAAAGGGGGTGGCAGGCGGGTCTAAAATTCTGACACTTGATTGTGTGTGTGTGTGCACATGTGTGTTCCATCCTTGATCATGAGAATGTTTTTCTAAGTGCTTTTTAACATCTCAGTAAAAATACAAAAGTTTTGGACTTTGCAAACAAATGACTCGATAACTTTGCACATATTAATGTGGCACTAGCAACGTGGGATTTTCATGGAAGTCCTGATGTTGTTTGCTGTTGTCCTGTGTTGGCTATCTACCGTTTCCATTGAATCATAAACTTTACCTCCTTTCTGCATGAAAACATGAGATTAAAATTTTTTTCTCAACTGTCAGTACAAAGTACATGAGACAAGTAACATTTGAAGAAGAAATAGTTTTTCAGCAGCATATTCCTTTAAGAGGTTTCGAAACAGCCAAGATGGTATAATTTTAGTAAAAAGCAAAGGTCGTCAAGTTTTTTTATATTGTTACAGTGCAGAATATTTTATGGAAAAACTTAGCAATATTCTTAATTCAAGTTTGAAGCACTGCACATATCTAAAAATTACATATGTACATTCTCCAATTAAAATACAAGTAAAAGCAGCACTCAGTTCGTGGAAAAAACCCTAACCCTAACCCTTATAATTTCTTGGAAACTAGAGAACTTGACAAGGTATCAATAATTACATGCGGTTGGCAGTGTCATGAACACAAAAACTAGCCATTTTTATTTGCAATGCACAATCTAATTTGGTGAAATAAAGGGGAAAGATAATCAAGAGAACAACTTTAGTGTAAATCTTAAAAAACTGAAGTACCGTATCTGTGGTCATTGAGCTTGTGCAAGTTAAAGAATTTGTTTTCAGGATCTTCAGGGTCCAGGGGCTCAGCCAGATATGCATAAGGGTTGCTCATGGTAGCAGGTGTGCCTCCCTTCTTACCTTAAAATAAGAAGAAAAAACAAATTAGCCAAAGAAATAAATGAATAAGTTGCAAAAAATGGATTGTAAAATTCACACTTCTATAGGCAAGCAAACAATCAAAGAATCCAAAATTAAAATGCGAGGCCTAGGTGCTGCAAGACTGCTATTTCTTCTCTTTTTACATTGTATATTTATTTCAAAAATTTCATCTCAATGAGCAAATTACATGTCAGTAAGGAATATAATAATACTTTATATTCCAAATCAGATCTATAAGGAGAACAAAAGAAAAGTGAAATGCTTAATTTGAAATGATCAGTCCGAGAGGTCGATGTGCCTGAACTATTAGCAGTGGTTCATCATGTTCAGTTAATTTAGAACCAAATTAATAAATGCTTATTAGACTCTAAACAACTTTTACACTTTTCCTTACAAAGTAATTTTCTTCTAATTCTAACTAAAAAAATCCTATTCCTATAGTGTTTTGATAGACGAGTTGTATGCAGGATAACAGAGTGTCCCAGCAGTGTACTTCCAAGTTATAACAGAATGTTTATTAAGCAGTAAGATTACATTACAAGTTATTCCAAACTAGTGGTACAGTATTTCTGACAAGAAAATTCTGGTGGGGCCATACCAGAGTTTTTCCTTTATGTGTGCTGATTTCTCTCAACTTTAAGTTACTTATTTAATAATATCTGTCCATTTTGTATTTATAAATAGTGAGACATGCAAGTTCATGAGTCATTTGGGTCAATAAATAAATAAAATAATGGGATGCTGGCACCTGATATGCTTTGATTGGCATCAGATTAGCAGCTATACAACCAGCACTGCAGAGCTGGTAATCCACCTAAGGCTCAGCAGGTTTGGGCCCAGCCATTACTTGGGTTATAATTTTTTTTTATTACTTATTGACATACCTTAACTTTTCATTTTTTTTAATGTCATTTTATTTCAATTTTATTTATTATTCTTTCAACATTAATGTTGCCATTTTTTTTATTTCTGTTTATATTTGCTTACTTTATATACCTTGTCCCATGTATTCTTCCTATTTGTATAGTGTATTGGGACCATGCTGAATGGTTTTTCTGTACTTTATAAATCAAGCTGATTGATTGGATGGGAGAACCACCAGGGTTGCTGCTGAAGAGGTGCTTGTGAGGCCAGCAGGTGGCACTTACTCTGTGGTCTGAATCACTGGTCAACAAGCATTTTGCTACTAGGATTCTTTCATCTGTACTTTAACAAATTTCACTTGCTGACTCCAAATCTAAAAACCATTTTCGTCCAGCATGTCCCATTTTTTAGTTGTGACGTTCCAGGTCTTGGACAACTAGGGTGACTAGACAATAGAGGCGATACATTTCAGCATTTAAGAAATAAGTTTGGTCCTGAGAAAAGTGAAGCCAAAATTAAGGCAGGCATTTTTTTTGTCCCCGAAATCCGTGAACTGATGCTTGACGATGAATTCAAAAGGAAACTGAAGCTAAATGAATCAGCACCCTTATTCGTGCAGGTTGTCCAGAAATTTCTTGACAGTCACAGAGCACAGAATTATGCTGAGCTTGTGGAGAATACGCTGAAAGTATATTAGCTTATGGGAGCCAGAATGTCACTGAAGACACATTTTTTACATTCTCATCTCGACTTTTTTTCCACGAAATCTAAGGGATGTCGGAGATGAGCATGGGGAAAGATTTCATCAAGATATAAAGGTGATGGAAAACAGATATCAGGGAAAATTTACTCCGAGCAGGATGGGTGACTACTGTTGGTTCCTGCAAAGAGAGACGCATGTGCAGTACAAGCGCAAAAGCAATTGCCTCCGTCAATTTGGAGCACACTGACCTCACTTTTATATTGAGGTAAATTGACAAACATTTTTTAAAGTGTCTCTGGTATCGTTTTCAGAGTACTATTCGTTTTAAGAATAAACACATTCAAACATTTTTGGTCTGCGGTGGGCTGGCGCCCTGCCCGGGGTTTGTTTCCTGCCTTCCGCCCTATGTTGGCTGGGATTGGCTCCAGCACACCCCCATGACCCTGTAGTTAGGATATAGTGGGTTGGGTGATGGATGGATGAAACAATTTTGGTGGGACAGAGTTCAAACTCTATATTGGGTAGATATATTATATTGATATTCAAAAGTGTCAAAATGGCAATGATGTGTATCTCAAAAATCTGATGTGCTAGCTTAATTCAAATTTCATATATGAAATCAGTATAAAAAAAAACATAATAGAGAGCTGGGCCTGATGTTCCCAGTAGCAAACAAAAAATATTTTTTGTAGAACAGTGATATGGTTCCCTAAAGCCTCAGTGCAATGACAGTGACACTGTGCTGTAAAAATGGGGTCTTCCCTCAGATGAGACATAAAACCAAGGTCCTGACTCTCTGTGGTCATAGAAGATCCCGGGGCATCCTCTCATAAAGAGTAGGATGTACCCCATTACCCTGGCAAAATTGCCCACCACGGTCTAGTCATTCTGGTCCCCTAATCATCCCCCATCTCTGATTAGCTAACAATGGATAATGTGTGGCGATTGTACTGGTGCAAAATGGCTGCCATTGCATCATCCAGGTGGATGCTGCAGCTCCTCACTCACTGTGTAAAGCACTTGAAGTAGTAAGTAATGCATTATATTAAACCATTATTTTGACTATTATTATTACCCTTTGGCATCATAGGCATCTGAAAAAATACTACAAAGCACAGATTTTTCGATATTAACCGAGATCTTTGCAAACATGGGAATATGAACAGGCTACAAACTGTATAAATTGAAACAGTAACATCTCAAGTTTGGAACCAAGAAGCTTGGAGGTGAAAAAGTAAAAGCTGCAACAACATTGAAAGAACAAACAGATCACACACACTTCATGACTCAAACAAGAGACTCTTCGGTTATCCAGCAGCACTACTAACCACCATCTGGCCAGGTGGAGACTGGCAAATGGTTAATAAACACCCTTTACTAGTTACAGGACTTTTCAAAATTAGTGAAGAGTGTGTTTTACTGAAAGCTTACATATTCTGATAATCTAAATAAAAAGGTCCCGTTTCCATCACTACATTACAGGCTTCACTCAGAGGAACACTTGTGCTCAGACAATTCAAAATCAAAGTAATTTAGCATGCATAATCTTTGCGAATGTGGGAGGATAACAGGAGTACATCCAAGAAAATTCACACAAACACAGGGAAAACATTCCTACTTCATAGGGACAATGACTAGACACAGGATACAAACCAGGACATTGAATACTGAAGGCAGCATTGCTGCCCACTCGGCCATCACAGCACCTCTGCAGATCACTATGAGAGTGTTAAACACAAATTTTGGTTGTACATATACAAGGTATTTTCTCTCCTAAACATGGGAATGAGACAGTCGAAAGGCGACTAGTAAGTGCAGGTTTTTGTCAGTTTTAAATATGTTAAACTCTGATCTCAGAGGTGCACAGTGGCTGCAGATTTTTGTTCCAGCCATTTTCTTAATTAACAACCATTTACATCTGCCAATGGAGCATCCTTGTTTTGTCTTAATTGTAATTAATTTTCCTTTTCTTAACCAGCAGCCAAACAATAATGTGATGCAAGCAGATGCACAGATGCTGACGCAGAAGGAATTTAGAATCACTAAATAGTGACGAGATGGACAAAATTGAATTTGTATCGGAAGTCAGTGTTTTGCTTTGCAAACAAAACACTGTCCCTTACTCTGCTTTTTTTGTGAAATTTCAGAAAATACTACAAATGTAAGCGTTATTTCATTCCACATGCTTTTATAGTCCACATTGCTCTCTGCTGGTTTTCTTTTTCAAGTCTGTCTCACAGATATGTGCACATTTTGTGTCACATGCAATGCAGCCCGTTTACTCAATTCATTCATGCATTACCTAAAGGGATTAATATGCTTAGCATAATTACTTGAAGAGCCAAAGGACCTATTCACTTCAAACAACCAAGCTAACATGCACAGAGTGACGCTATGTGGGTAGACCATGGGCAGTGGGTGGCGCCTTGGGAAAATGCAATTAAATAATACACTGGCATAATGTAGGACTACTACAAAGGGAAGCGGCAAACATACACACTGTGGGCCCCTGTGGGAAAACCAAGGGAAGTGCAGGCTTGGTGAAGCCCAAATAAATAAAGCTCTAGTCCAATGTGGGGGCTTCTACAAGAGCATGCAGAAAATATGCACCAATAGGGGGTTTGGGAAAACCCAATACCACACTGGCAAAATGCGAGGACTGCTACAGTATAAGGTGCTGATGCAAACATGGATTTAATGGCTAAAAAATGGGTTAATTACTAGCAGTACAAGTTTAGGAAGCGCCACACTGGCTTGGCGATGGTTTGATAATGCAGGACAATGTCGTCACTACCCATTAGTTTCCCACTTTTTAATGTTTTTGTAGAGTAACGCAGTGAATTAGTATATTCAGTGGGTTTTAGATTTTGATTGGAGAAATATCTTTATATATAAATACGCTACCATGGTTGTTCGTTTGTCTGTCCAGGATTTTAAATCACCTGTAGCTCATAAACCATTTGAACTATTGACCTGAAATTTGGTACACATATACTACGTGACGTCTACTATCCGCTTTCAGGGTGATGATTGACCTCCAAGGTTATTCCTCTTTTTATTTTTATTTTATTGTAGAAACAACTCTCGGCAGTGGCCAGCAGGACGGCCATGCAGTGCGAGTGTACAGGTGCCGTTCTCATCCCTGCCAACTTCGCCTTCATGTCCTCTACCTCTTCATACAGTATTTTAAATCATTCTTGAGGCAGATTGAAGACTTAAGTGCCAGCTTAAGTGAAAAATTAAGGAAAACGTACCAAATAATTGCAACACAAACACTGACTTAATCTGTTTTAACACGAAAAGATGAAGACAAAAGAAGAGAAGAAGCAGGGCTGCTAGGGTGGAGAAAAGAAGAGCTGCTCAGGAAGCAGCAAGAGCATCAACCTCTGAGCAAACGAATGTTAAACATACAGAGAAAGAGGATGAAAACTATGAATGCTCAAGTCAAGTGTATTCACTGCACGTTATCGTGCAGTGCGCCGTTACTGCTTAACAATAATTTGAATGACTTCAACAAGTATTTTTTATATGTTGGCTAAAATTGCACAATTTGTTTATATTACATGTAATGTTTTCATATTCAAGGTTATAACACAACCACAAAGAAAAAGTGGACTAGCACCAATAAAAGCAAAGGCATTTTGTGTTTTGTGAGAATAAACAGTTAAAAGACACATCAGTGTTTTTTTTTATTCCTTTTCTTATTAATAAATTGTAAATCTTCATAATTACACAATTTAATTGACAGAAAATAATGAAACACTTAAAAGAAAAAAAAAGTTTTAAGGAAAAGGGTGGTGCAGTGGTAGCACTGCTGCCTCGCAGTAAAGATGCCAGCGTTCATCTCTCATATCCTTCCTGTATGGAGTTTGCATGATTTCCTTGTGTCCATGTTGGTTTCCTCTGGGTGCTCCAGTTTCCCCATCTCCAACAGTCAAAAATTATGCAGGTTAAATAGACTGGTGGTGCTACACTGGACCTATGCTGTGCTTGTCTGAGTGTGTTCACGCTGTGATGGGCTGGTGACCTGTCCAAGGTTTGTTCCTGCATGCGACTTTTGCTTGCTGGGATAGACCCCAGGTGCCCAGAAGCCCGACACTGGATAAGTGGGAATAGACAAATAGATGGATAGACTGGTAAGGTATGGTCTTGTTTGTCCATACTGAACTAGTGTTTTAGGGCCAGCGTTGCCACGATCTGCAAATAATCTAAATTGGACCAGTTGGCTGCCCACATAGGGCCAATATGTTTGGCCACACTGGGTATATACTGGCCCAAGAACGGTTTGCTTGCTGATAAACATTTAAAGTGACAGGGCTAGCTATTGGTTTCTGTTAGAATTACACAGTAACCACTTTCTTTAAGGCTAAACAGCACTGGTTAGGGGGGGCTGTCAAAACACAGGGCCTGCTAAAGCCCATTACAGCACCCCTTGTGTGATTTTAGGCTATACAAGAAATAAGTTGTTTTTGTTGTAAATAAATATAATAAAGTTAGCAAGCTATAGAAAACCATTTTTTTAGCAAGTGGCACTAGAATCTCAAGCTTACTATTTCAGTCCATCTAACTATTTTAAAAGTTAGACTGGATTTTTACTTATTCCCAACAAAACAAATCAAAAAAGCAGTTTACAAAAAAAATGGCCAAATTACAAAAAAAAAAAAAAAAAAAAAGCATTTGCTATTTCATGTTAAAAAAATATGCTACAGGAAGAGGACCTGCTTCTCAACAAAATGTCAGCAGTTTCTGACCTTTAACACAGAAAGATTGTGGTCTGCCTGCTGTGGAAAGGGAAAAAAAAAAAAAAAAAAAAGGTGATGTGTCTACTGATAATTGTGCCTCAAGGATTGTTTTATGGTTTGGCTGGTTCTTCGAGAAGAGACAGGGACCCTGTTTGTCACAAAGGGTTCTTTGTTTTCCCCAAATGCACCTTAAACCTCCTTTATTAGAATTTCTGAAAGGGTGGAAATTGTGCACTTTTTCGGCCCCACTGAAACCTTTCATCATGATATTCAATGACAGTACTAAGACAACAGATTTTTCAAGATTCAAACCAAGTTTGCTTTACACTTATTGATTATACCTCGCCTGAAGAAGGGCGGGCCGCCCAAACCCATCCCCCCCCCACCGAGTTGCCTCGAAAGCTTACATATTGTAATCTTTTTAGTTAGCCGATAAAAGGTGTCATTTTGCTATAATTCCGACTAAACTTCTCAAAGCAAAAGTTTTGTGCAAGGTTTGCAAGTAACAAAAAGCAAAGCCAACAAAAGAAATTGGAGAGGGTGTTCATAAAAAAGCCTGGAGTAGTGTCCTTTTCAAATGCACAACACTGACACGTTGCCAAAAGAATGAAAATAAATACAATTTAACTTCAACAGAAATGGGTGCCAGAGAGTGTGTCATGGATCTTCTATAAAGTAAATTTGCCACTAAAAGGATGGCTCTCTCATAGTATTCATGCAGCAGCCAGCAGCTTAAATGATTTTGGTCCTATCTGCTCAAAAACACAACCTACTAAATGCATATTCTTAAAACAGTATCCACTTGATCTCAGCCTTGCTTGCTGAAAAATAACATGCATTAGTGTCTAACTGGACTTGCTCATGTAGACTACTCAGAACTTGTTGGAATCCAAAGATGGAATAGTATTCGTAACAAATTTTGTATGTTATGTGATCGACCCATCTATGCAGAGAAGGCATGAGCCAATAGCCATTTTGGCAAAAGGGAAAAGGCAGCTTTGCTATAGTGATGATTTGCGTATGTCACAATCACGTATCTCTCTAAAATAAAAATAAAAAGATCTTGGGAGGGAGACTAGGGAGACAATTTGATGTCCCGCGAGACAAGGCAGTGAGACAACATTTAAAACAAGTTCACGAACATCTAACCTAGCAGTTGTTGGAATGCTTTAGGCAGACACACTTCATGTGCTCCCAGCTTTTAAAACAATGACAAGCAACAAGCAGAACACGCAGCTCACCAGCAGAAGCAAGCCAGATGATGATCTGACCGCTTCTCCTTAGCGTGCATTCTCCATACCACCCTTCCCACACCTCCTTCACAATGCAAGCAGCGTTATACGTCCTGCGAGAAAGAGATTTAATCATGCCCGGGACTGGAAATAAAAGACAAGTATTGTTTTTACAAAAGTTTTAAAGTAACAGTGAAAATAATGCATATGTAACAATTCCCATGACAATAACAATCTCTTTAAATTGTATAACCGGTAAATCAAACCCGGGGGTGGGCACCCCATTGAGCCTCTGACTCCTGCTGCCAGCCTTGCATCCTTGTGGTCGATGGCACTATCCGCAGAACATCTCTCTCAGTCTCTCACTCCCCCAAAAGCCATGCTGCCTCTCTCCGGTGAGTCACTACAACTGAGTAACGCTTCAGCCACTCCAGCTCCCAGGTCATTCAGCTGGAGTAGCAATCAGCCCCAGAGTGTCGTTCACACGCTCCGCTTGGGACTTCCTCCCAGCTGTCTGCCTTCTCTCTCTCATCTGTTCTCGCTGGCTCTCTCCCTCCTTCAACCTCAGTCTTCTGATCAGTCTTCTCTCTTCCCTTTTGAATCCCCCTTTCTCATGCCTGCTCATTCTTACAAGGCTCCATGGGCACAGCGCCCTAATCATGCACTGCAGGAAACTGATGAAGAAACTGAGAAAGAACGCACCTTCACATGAAGGTGCATCTCGCCCCAATTACTCCACTAACTCTCCGCAGCTGCGTAAGCGCAAACCCTCATAAAATGAGACGGACAATTATTTATTTATTTATTTATTTATTTAATATACCCACATGTTCTGAGCCACTGAGCAGCTATACCACATATAGTCGTGGCTAGTTTCAGTATAACTGTTACTTTACGATGCATTTCCCATGTGCTAGGACAACGAGAAAGTATGGTTGTGGATCATTCACTGTTAAATAAACATGCTTCATATCAGCCTTTAGATTAGATTAGATAAACTAGAAATTCAGATGCATACAGCAGCAGAAACAAGGACGCAGACTCAAAGAACAGATAATACTGCCAGTAAATCAATCAATCGATAAGTAAGTAAATACATAAAAATAAACAAGTACATCAGGTCGAAGTATTGAACTGCCTGATAGCAGTGTGCAGAAAAGAGACCCAGAGGAGAGGCGCTTCTTAGGACACTGTGGTAGAATAAGCCCAGGGTTAAAAGTGCTCCAAGAAAGCGCCACCTGGAGGGGGCGGAGGGGATTTTTCAAGACAACATCCAATTTTTACACAACAGCTTCTAGTGTGTCCAGGATTTGACCTGACATGGAGCAGGATTTCTCTTGTTCAGTATGTGTGACTTGTGTCTTTCCACCTTGGTGTTCACTACAATATTAATCATGATGGTGTGAAGTGGCAAGAATTAAGTGCAGCTCAGCGCAATACCTAATCTTATTAATCAATTTCTATCCTGTTCTTTACATTTTTTAATAAATCTCCATATACTGTATATGTGTACCAGTTTAATATTTAGTAAAACCTACACTTATGCTTTAACTGAAAAATAAATTGTCACAGCAATCTGCACCTGAACTCGGTGAAGAGCGCTATACAAAAAATAAGTTGTACTGCATTGAACCTTATTAGGTGTCCCTGTTCTTCTTGTTTGATTATTTCTAAGCCTTAGCATTGGTATCAGAAAACTACAACACTGTAGTGTCAATTTGAGCAAGCAGTGCCATAAAATTATGGCCTCATTCATTTTCAGACGTGGCCTCCTACTCCTCAATGGGTGCTTCATAATTACTTCTTATGTTCTACTCTGAGGCAAGACAAATTCTTATCCTAGTCCGACTAGTGAAATTCCTAGGAGTAATTCTGAGACACCTGATAAATATGGCCACCATTTTTACATTAAAGCGCTTTCTGTTGATCAGTGGCACAAAAGTCAAAATTCAATGTCATACAACAATAAAATGTGAAAACTTCCAAAGGATATGAACAGTTTTTATAGGCACTATATATTAATACACCACACATAAGGGATAAATAAGGCAGACTAAGGAGTTCAACAGTTTAATCCAAATAATTTTAAGTCCCAGTTCAAGTGCACACGCAAAGCCTACTCATTTAACCCTTTCTGTTCTTGTTTGCTCAAAACACCAATCCAAATTGAACAGGTTTTAAAAAAAACACACTTAATCATGTAAACTCAATCTTACATTGAAATTGTGCCTGCACTTGCACAAAAACAAAGCTTGTCTGCTCCTCGAAGTACCTCCTTCAGAATTTACTCTGCCAAAAACTGACTATAATGCTTATTGGCCCTCTACTCATTCACACAAAAAGCAAAAATTCACTCTTCTCAAGTTAAGAAAATAAAAAATCAATACATACAAATCAAGACAGAACAGAATTTCAGATTCTACATCATAAATTACACAGACTTCCTGTTGACTTCCATTTTTAAAAAAAAAAAAAAAATGTAATATTCCATGACAAACACTGAATGGGGGGGTGTTTTAGAAAAAGATAAGCTTAATATCTATGTGAAATAAATGTGGCTGCCCATCAAAGATATGCGTCTATTAATGTGAAACGCACACCTAAATTGGCAAATTCAGAGAGGATTGGGTCACTCCAGTGCATATGGTGGTCACAGAATAGCACAGACAGCAGTATGTCAGCAGCATTGTGGTTTAAGTCCCACGTGTGTCTTTTTGCAAGCTGTGTGGCATAACATTTAAGGCTCTGGACTTCAAAGTCTGAGGGTGTAGGCTCAAAGCCAACTACTGACACGGTGTGACCAGCAGCAAATCTGTTCACCTGCCTGTGCCTCAACTGGAAATAGAAAAGAAATGTAACCAACTGTATATCATGTGTTGTAAGTTGCCTTGGATAAAGGCATCAGACAAATACATAAATAATAATAATCACATATAACCACCTTCTTGTTCAAACTTTAAACAGAAATAAAGCTAAACAAGCATCTCTTTCAACAGCAGTGATCAGGAGAATCCACTGTGTAACAACACTCACAAACAGTGCTGTAAGTAAATTAGATTTGATCCTAAATATATTAAACCAATAAGGGCATCCAGCTTAAGAAGGATCCTCGAATTTCATGCACAGTAAATACAGTATACACTGTGTAAAAAAAAAAAAAAAAAAAAAAATCGTAAATTTACGGTAAAAAATTGGCAGCTGGGGTTGCCAGGATTCTACCGTAAAAAAGAAGGTAACAATATTTTTTGGTCTACGGTACACTTTAAAAAATAATGTTAAATTTACGGTAAAATACTGGCAGCTGGGTTTCCAAAATTTTACTGTAATAAATAAGGTGACAATATTTTTATGTCTACAGTATAATTTTGTAGTAAAAACTATTTAGTCTTCGAAACAAACTCCAACAGAAGGGAATGTTTAACCAAAACCAGAAATTCAAGTTGTGTAATAAATATGACAATCAATAAACAATATGTATTGGCAGGGTCAAACCCCAGTACACAGTTTGCATCAGTTAATTAATAACAACCAATAGCAAGCATGTAGCATTTAATTATACACATTGAAAACAATTCAATGTTTAAGGAAGTTACGGCACGTTGCCTGGTAGGGAAGTAAAGTTTTCTCTTTTGTGGTGTATGGTGTCCTACTTATCAAATACAACCCACCATAAATCAGCTTCCATAACCTTAAAAAACCTTCAGCACGTGGGGAAAAATAAGTCTGCTAACTTAGGTTAAGTTTTTTTCCCTACTATTCAAAAGTATGCGGTTCACCAGGAACATCATTGTAAAAAGGGGCGCGTCTTTATGCAAATATCGTAACCGGTTTTACTGAAACAGTGATTTATTGTTTTACATTTTACGGTTGTTTACCTTCGTTATTTAACAGTTTTACACTGTAAAATTAACAGATTTTTTTCAGTATAACTGCAATGCATCAATAAACGGTATTTAGCATATTTTGAAGGTAGAAAAATATTGATTTTACAGAACTTGGCTGTAAAAAATAATGAAATTTATTGTTTAAGATATACAGGTAATTTTTAGTACAACATAAGGTAACTTTCCTTTTTTTCAGAAAAGGTCTTTTACCTTCACCATTTACAGTATTTGTATCGTTAAATTTACTGACATTTTTTACAGTGTACCTTATCAGAATACATTCAACTATTCATTTATTTTCAAACCATATTAACAAGCCATGGAATAAATAAAATGTACCTGTTACTTGTGTCGCATAATCCACATATCCATTATCCAGTCATATGCTCAAAACATGCGAAACATCCGTATTATTTGCTAAAATATTGTAAAATGGATAATTCTGGGAAAAAAATAAAACCATAAGCAGGAAAATGCATTCCCATAATAATAAAATTAATAAATTGAAGATCACGTATTTTGAGAAAAACAAGTGAATAATGGACATGTGAATTAGACACAAGTAATTTTCATCTTTTTCTTTCTCAAAGGGAGTTTCCCACATCTTTTGCTGTTGTACAGCATTGGTCACCATGAAGTTCTATTATTTCATAATATTTTTTTTCTCATTCTGCATGAGAGCACAAGATTCAAATTTTTTCTCTGCCAGCACTACAGACTACATGGGGTAACGTAAAAAATATATATATATTTCTGGATAATGTATTTTGCTTTAAGTAATGTCAACAGTGAGGATATCTGTGTTTCACTTCTAGTGACGCAATACACTGTTGGGGCTCATTTTTGTTAAGGTCACGTAATCCTGATTAAAGGTTGTTATAAAAGACCAAGGCACACTTATCACAGTGTCTACACTTCTTACTGAGGAACAGAACTTCTTGGGAAATCTGTTTTGCTTTTTAGGTTTTTCTCCTTGCCTGTTAAAACCTCATTAATCCTGCTTATCCCCTGTGGTTTTGTTCACAGTGTTAAATTTATAGTTTAACTGCTAGCCACTCACAAATAAACTCTGTACAACAGCTACTTGTACAGTCATACAGTACAGTACATGTCTATCACGACTGACTCACAAGCGGCCAGAATTTTAACAATGTCAAGAGAAAAATAACTAACGTCTCCAGTGTGCTTGGTCATGTCACTCAGTGTATTAAAGCGGCAGTCTATAAAACTTTAAGAGCAGAGCATTATGGGAACAGCTCAAGTTTCAATTTCATCCAAACTGAATGATGCAATGTAAAATATTACAGCACATGTATAAGTTTACAGCATCATTATTGCACATATAACACATCAGTTGCCACCCTCTCACCTCTAAACTTCTGCCTTTCTTACCTGTAAAGCAGTTTACAGCAATGCCCACCATTAGACAAGCAATCTGTTTAAATTGTGTTCCCATCATATTAAAGGGAACTGATGTTAGACCATTATTATATACTTGCACTCCTTTGTTACAAAGAGCTAACAAATATTTCCATGTTTCAAAAACATGAGAATGTTAGTTGGGAGTTCTTGTCAGGATTCAATAATTCTAATCCAATGAACTGCTTATAGATATATTATGGATTTGCCAATTAGCCAATAAACACGACTGGCTGCAACTGCAGTAACAGGAGATGCGTCCCTGTCACTCCTATTCAAATGTCATGCATTTGTCACATTTAAGTTTCTGTAAAAACGGACATGGCTTTGACTACTACTGCCTAAAATATAGTGCTTGCTAATATGTTTTAAGCAATGAACGAAGCTGTTTTAACAGCCTCACTAACTGGATGGTTGTTGTGATTTTACACTATTGCCAACAAA
Source organism: Polypterus bichir lapradei (assembly GCA_026402145.1). Lineage (NCBI taxonomy): Eukaryota > Metazoa > Chordata > Cladistia > Polypteriformes > Polypteridae > Polypterus > Polypterus bichir. Next base: position 14,731,123 of record JANRMT010062835.1, read on the forward strand.
AAATCGGTAGCACTTTAATTTCGGTACTGCAAAAAATGCATCTAATACTCATTTACTTTTATTTAGCAAGACCTTAACAAAGGCTTCTTTTGGTGATAAGACACTTACAAAGCATGAGTAAAATGGTTACTCATCTGTGCAATGTGGCCTACTAAAATAACTTCACTTTGCAATGGTCTGAAGAGGCTTAAGTGAAACAAACAGTATGTCTCTTGACATTGCACACTTCATTATAAGACCTGTGAAACCTTAATATTCATAAGTCATTTTACCAGCATGTCAAATACCATACTACACAGAGATGAATACCCACTTTACTATTGTTTTATAACCATAATTAAGACTAGAAGAGTCCTTTGAGAAGGTTTTCTTGCCCAAGAGTACCTAAAATGTTACCCAAAAATGAATTCTTGTTGTAGTGGCTTTTGATAATCCATCTGTTTAAGTACCCAGGACTATTATTTGCCCTTTGATTTGGCATTTTTCCTGCCTGTCTAACTCCTCTTTTGACTCTCCCTTTAACAAAACAAAAAAAAAAAATTTGAGAAAGGAAGTTTTCTTTTTATACTCCTCCTTCAAATGATCTCCAGAGTACATTACACGCTTTCTTTGCAGCATATGCTTCAGCACCTGGTTTAATCAGTAACTTGTGGTCTCTAAGTTCTTCAACTCCTCTCACATTTCATTTTACACTAAGCCTTCACTTAAATATTGAGTATGCCCATGAACAGATCACATGCATAAGTCACAAGGCAAACTGTGAAACAAACTTAAAACCAGACAAAAAAACTTCTGCTGACAGATTTCGCTTTGTTCAGCAGATTAATAGCCACCAGCACTCTAAGTAACTTTCCCATTAATGTCAAAAAGGTAAATGAACTTTGCTTAAATATTAAAAAAAAACTTTTCTATTAACATCCAAATTGTTTAAAAGTGAAACTGAACTACAGAAGACAACAGGGATGTCAGCATGATCTATGCACTTTTTTAACCAGATTTATCTAGAACGGCTTCACAAGAAACTGCAGCCAATCCTGGAAGGGAAGCATCTGGAAGAAGGCATAACCCAAGGCTGGATGGCACACCCCACCAATCAAGTTGCTTGTGCCACATAACCCACATGCCCACTGTCCATTTATGCTCAAAACATGCAAAACTCATGTATCATTTGCTAAATGGCTAAAATAGATAATTCTGGGGAAAAAAAAAAAAATCAGTGTATATCATAAACAGGAAAACATATTCCCATCATACTAAAAATAATGAATTGAAGACCTGCATGTTGATTAATACCAATCAATCATCATTGAATGGCAGAGTTTATGTGTGTATTGTTGCTGACCACGTGCATCCCATCAAGGCCACAATTTACCCATCTCCTAATTGCTACTTCCAGCATGATAATGCACCATGTGAGAAAGCAAAAGTCATCTCAAACTGGGTTTGTGAACATGACAATGAGTTCAATGTTCTTCAGTGGCCTTCCCAGTCATCGGATCTGAATCCAGGGGTAGACCGGGAGATTTGCAGCGTGAATGTGCAGCCGAAAAATCTGCAGAAATAATGTGGTGCAATCAGGTCAACAGGGACCAACATCTCAAAAGGAATGTTTCTAACATCCTGTGGAAATCCATGTTACCAAGTATTGAAGCTATTTTAACAAGTAAAGGAAGTCTGACTGAAGTGTTCAAAACATGACAATTGCTTACTCCCATTGTTAAGTTCAATTATCCAAAAACCAACACAAAAGCTTTGTCGGCTCTCGCAATAAATCTCATTGAATCATCACATGCAGAGAGGAAAAACTCACTCTGCACATTCTGAGCCCTGCACTGTTTCTGGGGAATGGCGGGAGCTGTGGAGGGAATGTGCTGTACTTCATGCCTTTATAAAAGCTGACCCAGACAAAACAGAGGCATTTTAAGATTTAACTAGAAGCTTAATAAACACGCAATGGCTTAACTAGAGGCTTAGTAAATAATACACGCACAAAAACAAAACCTTTGAACCAAAACTGCTGTTTGAAAAATGAGGCAAGTCACCATGCTCAGTTCAGGAGGCAAGGACATGTGTGTTTGAGAAAAAATGTAACAGGACTGAAAGCAGGCTTTAAAAAAGTATTTTTGCAGACTGGTTCCAAAAGCATTTGAGTATACAATTAAGCAGGGGTTGTTTACTTACATCCTAAGGGGGTGGGGGGGGGGGGGAGCAAGGGGTTTGAGGGGTCCCCTACTGGGACTGTAGTACGCCAGTCACGCCTCAAAACACAGACATTCAAACTAAACAAATTGTTGTGCTTTAAATTAACTAAAGAGATCTTGATTTATATCTTGATCTTTGTTTGTCCGCGAATTCCACGCATGCGTAGACCACCTTCCAGTTTAGTACGTTGTTGTTACTCACGGATGTCAACAATGTGCCGGAATAACGAAAGGGGTGGTGGACAGTGTTCTTCAAATTTCTTCAAGAAATTTGGTACACGGGTTCCCAACACTAACTGAATCCTACTTAAGTACATATATACGTCCATAGCCTGCAGCTCGGTCACCGTGTGAGGCGGCGTTCGGTCCCCCATCCCAACGCCTCCCACGTTGTTGGCTGCCTGCCTATATAAGGCCATCTGTCGCTCCAGTCTCTACATTCCCTTCCTTGCTTCGCCACGGTATTCACGTCTCCCTGCTGATAACTACAGCCTTTTTATTTAATCCACGGCTTCTCCGCTGTTTTATTGTTCATTTATTACGATTATAGTTATTGTGTAGGTATTTTAGACTTACTTTACATTGTTCAGGTACCCATTTCCTTTATCATTCCAACCGTACCCCCATTAACATGTCTATCGAGGTGATCACCATCGATCAAAGAACTGTCACTTACCAAGTGGTTTCCATGCCCGGAGATGGCACCTGCCTTTTCCATTCTCTTTGTTACATATTGCACGGCCATATCAGGCTCACTCTTGATATC
>JANRMT010062835.1:14744089-14763636 GCA_026402145.1 Polypterus bichir lapradei
TGAAGCGCTGCATTATGGGATCTGTAGTTTATTGTGTTACCAGCGCTTCATATACCCGGGCCATTAATAATAATAATACAGTATATAAAATGATCTCGCGGGCCGGATATAATTACACGCCGGGCTGGATGTGGCCCGCGGCCCTTGAGTTTGACACATATGGACTAAATAGAACTTGAAAAGATATATTTTTTCAAATGTGATCGCGCAATTCAGATAGAATTGACGTGCACTATAGCCTGCATGCCTCAATAAGTCATCCTCCCCTCGCTCTTACTTTTTTACCGTTCATCTAATGAATACACTGAGTATGGCTTTACCAAAACAATCATTGATTGCGAATAAAGTATCCATTATTCGAGTATGTAGATCGGGGTATATATATACATATATATATACCCGCGTATCGCAGCGGAGACGTAGTGTGTTAAAGAAGCTATGAAAAAGAAAAGGGAACATTTTAAAAATAACGTAACATGACTGTCAATATACAGTAATTGTTTTGTGAGTTTTACAGAGTGTTGCTGTCATCAAGGATTTGATTATCATTATTTCTTTCAATCAGGTTCGTATTTGTAGGATGTGTTGTGTTCAAGTTACATTCCGTGTTTGTCAATCGTTGTAAAGATGACAGGTTTCATTCATCGATTCGTTTCTTACTGCATCAATAAACAGCTCGTCTTCTTCTTTATCTGAGACCTGACACACTGCATGCACGGGTTTTTTTTTTTACACTGTCTTCCTTTAGCGGGACATTGACTTTTTCCACCGTGTGCTTTGTTTCCACAGTGGCTGCATTTATGAATATGTTTGTATGTATCACACGCCTCATATTTTTTTGCTGCCTTTTCAATTGTGTAATTCGTTTTTTCTTCAGCGCTCTTCGGAACTGTTGCTTTTTGTCTGTGCACTGCGTCAGTTCACGTGAGCCGCTCGGTGTACATGCATCGAAGGTTCCCAGCTGTGCTGCTGCCATGTCGTGCTATGTCCATGGCTGTATCTAATGCTACCGAAGTCCCGGTACTTAAAACTTTCTCTTGCAGTTTCGCCGAGTTTGTGCCAAACACCACCCTGACCATCTCATCTTCCTCTGCATAAGCACAGTCCTTCACCCGTGAATATTTACCCGTGGCAGTGCTTCTATTGGATTGCCGCTGACGGACAGCCTTATATGGGCAGGCACTAAATTACAAACGCCAGCGGCAGCCTGTCTATGAACTTAATTTAAAGTTTAGGTTTACATCGTGCTTTGTTTCCGAAGTAGCAGAACTCATGAATATGGTTGTATATGTCACTCGCTCGCTTCTTATTGTTTCGCTGCCTTCTCAATTATATAATGCATGTTTTCTTCAGCGTTTTTTGGGCCTCTTCCTGGTTTTCTATGTACTGCGTGATTACGTGGGAGGCGTGATGATGTCACACGAAACTCCGCCCCCACGGGTTTCAAGCTCATCTCCATTACAGTAAATGGAGAAAAACAGCTTCCAGTTATGACCATTACGCGTAGAATTTCGAAATGAAACCTGCCCAACTTTTGTAAGGAAGCTGTAAGGAATAAGCCTGCCAAATTTCAGCCTTCTACCTACACGGGAAGTTGGAGAATTAGTGATGAGTCAGTGAGTGAGTGAGGGCTTTGCCATTTATTAGTATATATATATATATACATATATATATACATATATACACACACGAGGGATATCCAGAAAAAAAGGTTACAACAGCTGTTAAAAATCGAAAAATGAATATATTTCAACCAAATTTACAGGGTATGTTCCAAAATATGTGTTTATTTCTCAACATAATCGCCGTCAACTTTGATGCACTTCTTCAGCCTGGGCACCAGCTTTTTTATACCCTCGTCGAATACGCTCCGCTCCACCTCCGAAAGCCACTTCTCTACTGTCTCCTTCACCTCCTCATTGTTGGAAAAACGTTTCCCACCCAAGAATTCTTTCACAATTCTTCCACAAGCTGACGATGGATCTCGGCCGTGGATTCGCGACGCAAAGTGAGGAAGTTGATGACCGAACGAATCTCGCATCGGTGGTAGGTGGAGCAAACGGCCTCAGCAGAGGTTGACTAACTCGCTTGCTGTAATGACATTTCACAACTGACTGACGCGGTCCCGGGCTTATTTTGACCATTAGGGCCCCCCTACAGGCAGGTATGCCAACCTTCGAAAAAAAAAATTCCCTGCACCCTCCAGGGCACTTGTAACCTTTTTTTCTGGATATCCCTCGTATAAAGCCAAATGCCACCCACTCACTTATCACGAAATCTCCAGAATCATGGGGACTTGGGACTTGAAATTTGGAATGTAGGTTATCCTTGGCCCATAGGCGCTCACTAAGAAACGGTTTAAAAAATTTCGTGGTCCAAGTGTGAAATTTCTTATAGTTTTTTTAGACCCGTTTGTATGTCTGTACACTTTTCACGAGAGAACTACTTAAAGGATTTAGATTGGATTTTTTTCTATAATTAGATTGAACAATCCATTGATTTTGCGACTTTCACATCGCGCCAAGTTATCATAGTTCGCTTGTGGTACCGATTTTTTAGCGCAAATCCTAGAGAGTCTCATTGGGCTGCGGGGCCCTCCTCACTCACGCATCTGCCTCGAGGCATAACATCAACTCCGCTTAGCTAGCGAACGAGAGAACTACTTAAAGGATTTAGATCTTTTTTTTTTTCTCTATAATTTGCTTGAATATTCCGGTTGATTTTGTGACTTCTCTCATTGCGCTAAGAATCATAGTTCGCTTGCAGGAGCAATATAGTCGCACTAATCCGAGACAGAGGCTGCGGGCCGAGGGGACGGGGAAGAGTGACGTCAGGAGTAGAGAGCTGGGCGGACACTCCTCACTGGGATGGCTAGTTACAAATATAAAATACAAAAATAACTGCTCTCATAAGTATTCACCCCCTTTAATACGGCACACCTAAATCATCTCTGGTGCAGCCAATTGGTTTTAGAGCTCTCAGAATAAGTTCAATGGAGGTCACCTGTCCGGTGAGTCGGTATGGTGACTTAACCTACAAATTGAAGGCAAAAGGTCACTCCAGGCAACTGAAAAGGTGACTGAACAGCACAAGTCAGGGAATGGGGACATGAAAATATCCATGTAAATCAGTCATTAAGAAAAGGAGAGTATGGCACAGTTGTAAATCTGTCTAGAGCAGGTCGTCCACAGAAACAGAAAAATGAGGGAGGCCAACAAGAGAATCTTATGAGAATTCTAAAAGAGTTACAAGTTCCAGGGGTTTAGATTGGAGAGACTGTACAGACAACAAATGTCGACCAGGTGCATCACCAGATACAGCTCTTTGGGATAGTGGCAAAGACAACTCCTCTGTTTTATAGAACACACCATAAGACATCATGGCTAGAGTTTGATAGGAGACTCTAAACTCAGCTGTAAGGACATTCTCTGGTCTGAGGAGGCCAACATTTCACCATAAAAGACTAAATGCCACCTTTGGTATAAGCCAAACAGTATACATTATAAAAAATATCACCATACAGCATGGTGGTGGTAGCATCAGGCTGCGGTGATGCTTTTCTGCAGCAGGCCTTGGAAGGCTTGCAAGGGTAAAAAAAAAATACAGAAATACATTGTACAGCAAAATCTGATGTAGTCAGCAGGAAACAAAAATTCTTAATTCAATTTAAGGTTGTGGTGAATTAAAGTCTATTATGGAACTCTCAATTGTAAGACAGGAACCGGCCCAGGACAGGTGAACGTCCATTGTAGAAAATACTCATGCACATTTGACATTGCACTAATATAAATTTAGCAATTAACTTAACATGCATGTCTCTGAAGATGTAGGAGGAAAAGCCACCAATATACAAAAACACGTTAACTCCACATTGACAATGACTGGGGACAGAATTCCAATGCAAGGCACTATATCAGTGAAAGAGCATCAGTATTCATTGTGGCACAATGTTTCTTTATGAAAGTGAAGTTAACAGAGAGGTGAAACCATGTATGGGGGAACAGTTTCCAGCTTTCGCATGACTCTGCAAAGGATAAAGCAGGTTAAGAAAATGGACGGATAGATTACTATTACTATAGGTGTTAACATTGATCACTCAAGTATTGCTTTTTGCATTCTTGGTCAGTTTTAGGAAGTTTTTTTGTAAAAAGCTAGACAAAAGTTATAACCCTGCATCATGTTTTACTTTAACTTGTTACAAACAGAACTTACGTATACAGGCTGCTCATTTAAGTGTCCCAAGAAATTAATTAAAATGCTTGAAATGCTTATTTTATATAGTAAACTCTCACACAGCCTACAGACAAATCATCCACCCACACACACCTCCTTGAGCCAAGAGGCCAGGAACTGGATTAAGCAGTTTTAGTGGGACCTATGTGTAAATTACCAACAAATCGATTTTTTGTGCTATGAGGAGAATATGTGTCATGAAATTTTCAGTGCAACATCATACCAGTGTGACTCACAGTAATGCTCACTCCTATATGCTGCTCGGCAGGAAGATTACAGCATAAAAATACACAAATTAACAACCTTCTGGATTTTTTAAGAGGTTATGGGTCTGTCACAGTCAGGTAAATAACTGGCATTCGAAACAACAAGCACTGGTTTACTAAAGGAGCTAAAAGCTCTGCTGAATGAGGAAAATAGGACATTCAAATCTTGTGACAATGAGACTATGGAGCAAGGTTACTACAGTTTTGCTTTTTTATATTAGTTTTTATTTCTATATTTTTTCTGACCCTACTTGGAAATTCAGTTTAGTTTTAGTTTTCCTTCATCGTACATTTTTAGTTTTTATTTCACAAAGACATTTCTATTTTATTTTATATCTATTAGTTTCAGTTTTAGTAATTATGGTATGGTTAAAGCGCTACTATGGAGTGTGGCATCCGGCTGGGGGTGGAGCCCAGCCGGGACACCCAGGAGGACCGGAGGAGGGCTTGTACCTCCTCCAGACCGTGAGGGGGCGACTGTCCTGGTTGTATTGGGGGCCATGGGTAGAGGGCTTGGAAGCCCAGCCCTGTAGGGGCCCGTGGCCACCGCCAGGCGGCGCCCCAGTGCCTGAAGAAACCTGGAGCCCAGCACTTCCGCCACACCAGGAAGTGCTGGGGGGAAGAAGACAGGGGACACCCGGAGGGCTTCCAGGTGCGCAGCCGGCACTTCCGCCACACTGGGACGTGTCTGCAGGGGAATGCCGGGAAGCAGCTGGAGCCCACCCGGGTTCCTATATAAGGGGCTGCCTCCCTTCATTCAGGAGCGGAAGTCGGGTGGAAGAAGGACGGAGCTGGAGAGAGGACTGGAGGCGGCCAGAAAGGCACTTGTGACTGTGAGGCCTGGACTTTGGGGGGAATCGGTGCTGGAGGCACTAGGTTTGTGCACTGAACTTATTTATATATAGTGTAAATAAACGTGTGTTGGGTGAAATAATGATGTCCGTCTGTCTGTGTCCGGGCCGAGTTCCACAGGAGTTTAGTTTTGTGTCACATTCAGACAGAAGACTTGAATAGTCCATGCATAAGAACAGTAAACCCTAAATGAGTACAGCAACAGCAGGTAATCGGAGTATGGATGGACACAAAACGACAGAGACAGCATCTGAGATTAGGCGCAATATATATACACATTATCTAAACCCGTTTACCCTGAGCAGGATCACAGGAAACCTGCAGCCTACCCCAGCACACCTGGATGCAAGGCAGGAAAAATCCCTGGTATGCAATATGTATGATATGATTGATGTTAAGAACAAAAAAGAATATGATATTTCAACTATTTTAAGAGCGAGAGAGAGAAAAAAAAATTAAAAAAGGGGGACAAATATTTTAAAACATAATTCTGCTACTGGATTTTCACAATATCAGGTATTTTGAACTGTGAATATAAACTAAAAAAAAAAAGATAAATTAATAAATATAGAATAAATACAAAAATAATTAGTATCTTTACTTTTTCACCAGTTGGCAGAATCTCTTGACCTACCTACCTGTAATTCAGTAGAGACATTACCAACTCAGGAAGTTTACAAGGTTTGTATCGCTTCACTGTTAAATGACTTTTTTGATGATGACCTTGTCAGTCTGTCGATCAGCGCCATTTTATTTTCAAAAAGGATTTCTCCTGTGTGAAGCGGCAGGTGAATTATTGTCAACAAAACGCAGGCACCTGGGAAATAAACTGAAGCGTTACTCACTCGGGATTTTTCTGTCCAAGTTTTTGTTGACCAGCACATTCTAATTTCAGCCGTTTGAATTACATCTTGATATACAACAAGCGCAAAGAAAGCAGGCACGTAAATTGCTTTCTATTTCACACGCTTTACGTGTCCATATTCAGCTGACTCTGTCACCGCAAATGCTGTGTGAACAGCCTCCCTCCGTCACCAGCCGCCGTTTACTGGATGAATATACGTATGTGGGTGGCTCATGAGGGATGACTTTGTTTTACAGTTACAAGGGTTAAAGACAAACGACAAGAATATTCATTCAAAAATGAAAACTAAAATATTTTTAGTAAATTATTTTTTTTTTCAGTTAGTCTTTCCAGCTACTTGAATAGCTTTGTTTAGTTTCAGTTTTTCATTTCGGTTTTGTTAATTATTTTACGAAAATGTTTTTTTAATAATAGTTTCAGTTTTGATTTTAGTTTTCATTAACTATAATAACCTTGGTCTGGAAGATGAGTGCTAAAGACAAAGCTGAGTGAGGAAAAGGATATTTACAAAGCTAAAACAGAAAACAAACACACTTAGAATGACATGAAGGGTGTCTGGAATGGACTGGGCATAATGAATGGACTCAAGCAACCCAGGCCACATGTGCTAGAAGGGGATGTTGAGAAAGTTAATGCCCTAAACCCATTATTTAATAGATTTTTCCCTTCTAATGCCACGTTCTTCCAATGACTAGTCTCCCCACACCATGCCTACCACATCAATCCTCCTATAATGTCAACTGGAATGGCCAATGATGAATAAATAACCCTTAACTGGGTTACTGTTAAGGATTTTGTAGACTACACATGTATTTGCTTTGCACTTGCTTTCAGAAGGCACGGGTAGAAAAGTCCACAAAACACATTTCCAAAGGGCGATCACATTATTCCTTCTGTTGGTTGAAATAAGTGGTCTTAATAGTTAAAAACAAAATTGCTAAATTTATGTTGATGAGCTGAACGCACAGTGCTAAACTCAGCAACACAATCTTGAGAACAGTTGTGTGCTATGTTAAAAGTAGTCAGATTACTTTTTAAACTAACGAGTAACCTATTGCAATAAAAACACCTGCATTATTATTATCCTAGCATCACTGGGTATTAGGCATAAAGCACACATACCAGTCTTTTGTAGGGCTTAATTGAATAGCCCAGCAGAAAACAGTGTGCTAAGTGCAATCCTGTAACAGAAATCTATAGATAAATATGTTTAATCAAATTGATGCTTTATCTATATATACAGTATCTCAAAAAAAGTGAGTACACCCCTCACATTTTTGTAAATATTTTATTATATCTTTTCATGGGACAACACTGAAGATATGACACTTTGATACAATGTAAAAGTAGTCAGTGTACATCTTGTATAACAGTGTAAATTTGCTGTCCCCTCAAAATAACTCAACACACACCCATTAATGTCTAAACCGCTGGCAACAAAAGTGTGTACACCCCTAAGTGAAAAATGTCCAAATTGTGCCCAATTAGCCATTTTCCCTCCCCGGTGTCATGTGACTCATTAGTGTTACAAGGTCTCGGGTGTGAATGGGGAGCAGGTGTGTTAAATTTGGTGTTATCGCTCTCACGCTCTCTCATACTGGTCACTGAAAGTTCAACATGGCACCTCATGGGAAAGAACTCTCTGAGGATCTGAAAAAAAGAATTGTTGCTCTCCATAAAGATGGTTGAGGCTATACGAAGATTGCCAACACCCTGAAACTGAGCTGCAGCACGGTGGCCAAGACCATACAGCGACAGGTTTAACAGGACAGGTTCCACTCAGAACAGGCCTCGCCATGGTCGACCAAAGAAGTTGAGCGCACATGCTCAGCGTCATATCCAGAGGTTGTCTTTTGAAAACAGACTATGAGTGCTGCAGACGTTGAAGGGGTGGGGGGACACACCTCCTAGACGACCACTGCCTTGCTAAAGAAATTGAGGGTAAAAGTGCTGGACTGGCCAAGCATGTCTCCAGACCTAAACCCTATTGAGCACCTGTGGGGCATCCTCAAACGGAAGGTGGAGAGGCGCAAGGTCTCTATCATCCACCAGCTCCGTGATGTCGTCATGGAAGAGGATTCCAGTGGCAACCTGTGAAGCTCGTGTGAACTCCATGCCCAAGAGAGTTAAGGCAGTGCTGGAAAATAATGGTGGCCACACAAAATATTGACACTTCGAGCACAATTTGAACATTTTTCACTTTTGTTGCCAGCGGTTTAGACATTATTGGCTGTGTGTTAAGTTATTTTGAGGGGACAGCAAATTTACACTGTTATATAAACTGTACACTGACTACTGTACATTGTATCAAAGTGTCATATCTTCAGTGTTGCCCCATGAAAAGATACAATAAAATATTTATAAAAATGTGAGGGGTGTACTCACTTTTGTGAGATACCGTATATAAAAGTCAATGTGTTTATGTATGTAAGTTCCAGCATCACTTCCGAACCGCTGGAGCGATTTTCATGAAACTTGATGATCTTGCGGTCTTGAGTGTCATCCAGTTGACACTTGGAACGGCCACCAGAGGGCGAACTGGAGGGGACTGCCAGCATTCTTTATGTTTGAGCTCCACCATGCCCCTGTTGCTTCTGATATTAAATCGAGTTGGCCGGTTACAAGCATCAACTGAATGATAACATACATACATGACTGCAAGACAAGCACATTAGTGAGTCTTCATTGTTTGTTAATTTAACTTTATTTTTAAAATCTGTGAGGTTTTTTTATTATATTTTTCTCAAACTAATTTAAAAAAAAAAAAAAAAAAAAAAACCACTTTATTTTCCTCCCTGGCAATGCTGGGTATTTCAGCTAGTAAAACATAAGAAAATGATGACAAACGTCATGCTCATTTTCAAATTCTCAGTAGCTGATGATGACGACATTTACCTGTTTTTTGTGTTTTGACAATGGGGAACTCCAGACAATTACTTGCGCAAGTAAATGCGAATTATTAAGAAACCAGGCTTATGTGTTAACCATGTTATTCACCTTAACCTGATTGTAAGTGCTTGTAAACAGATGGAATGTCATAGGTAAACAAGAAGCACAGCAAGGAGCTTTCAACACTACCCCGTGGGAATAGGCTTGTTCCAGCTTGCCTGCAGGAACTCCCAACATCTCCCAAGATGCACAGCTCAGGTTAATTGGCTACCCTAAACCATCTCCATATGACCGAGTTAGTGTGCTTTGTAAAGAACAACTGGCATTCCATCCCAGTCTTTGTCCTGCCTCTCTTGTCATGCTACTGGGAATAACACAATAGGAAATAAATTATATTTTAAAAGTAACATTGACCACATACAATTTTAGGAAACATTTATTTATTGAATTACAAAATACTCTTTTTCCAAGCATCCATTTAATCAGTGTCATCCAGCAGGTTACAAACTAGGAGATAAAATGGCGGGGCACCATAATATTGCAGTAAACTGGGAGGCTTGTGTTCTAATCCCAGGTCTGCCACTGCCTGTGTTAACTCCGCACGTTTTTCCTCCATCCCAGTAGGTTTTTCTCCAGGTACACTACCTGTCAAAAGTCTGCACACACCCAGAAATTTTAAAGTTTTTGACAGATTTCTCAAGAAACATGTCTTTTTTCCCCATAATGAAGGTTTTTCCATGTAACAGATTTCCAAGAAACTGAGGATTTCATACAAAAAGGTGTCCATTACAGTCTTAAGGGCCAAACTGGATCAAACCAGGACAGAGTTTCAAAGAAAAAGCCATATCTGAAACCGGCAGATAATAAGAAAAAAGGTTAAAATGTGCAAAAGAACGCAGACACTGGACAGAAGGTGGCTGGAAAAGCATATTACGGCCAGCATCCAGGAGTCTTTTCTCTGTTGCAGAGGACATTGGTTTTTGGTGCGTAATTAAGGAAGAAGCCATCTGAGGACCAGTAAGGTGGGTTTTTTTCCCCCTTCAAACTATAGACTTTGATGTCATTATCCTCACATTTATCTGCACCTTCCCCTTCCTTTTCCATCCTGGTCAGATCCAGTTTACCCTCTTCTCTCAAGCCATCAATAGGCACATTTGCATAAAATCTTCAGTAGCTTGGCAACCTGTTGCATGGAATAACCTTCATTCTGCCAAAAAAAAAAAAAAACACACACACAACACACTGACATGTTTCTTGGAGAGCCAAGCTCGAAAATATCCAAAATGAAGCAGAACTGAAACTTAGGAATGCCAGTACCTTGCAACCCAAGTGAACAGAGTAACAGGTTCAAGTGCATTTACAAAGGTTTCTCTAATAACCAATTAGCATTTATACAGGACTAATTAAGGATAAGCCAAGGGAGTTGACCATTAGGACATGGAAGGAATAGCTTCTAAAAAATGGGGCTTTGCAGTTATACAGTATGTGAATAATAAATTAAACATAAGTCATTTCAAGCAGTAATAGCCATTTATTTATAGAGCACTTAATACAACATCGGTAATAATGTAGCCAATTCGCTTTACATAAAACATAAATAACGCATAATACAACCAACGATAAAGTGAAAACCACAGTGTAAGAAGGTAGGATTACCAGTATCAGTGAAAAGCTAAACTACAGAAATGAGTCTTCAGACTAGTTTTAAACAAATCAATTGAAGGTACATATTTAACGTAGTTAGGTGAAGAATTCCATAAATGAGGTGCAGCAGCTTCTAATAATGTCTTAAATGTATTTTAAACCAATGTAATGATATCTTGATAAATAAAAAAAAAAAAAGTATCCATTTCTATCAAAAACATGACATTCTGGGTGTGTCCAGACTTTGACCTACTAGCATTTACTACAATTTTCCTCATACACCTCAAAAGATACAAATACTGGAAACAAACACTATGAAATAAACAAAGTGGGTACTGTTAACAAACTAAACAGATTAATAACAAATGATTGTTGAAAGAAAGATGTATCGTGATGTTATTGTGTAATTTATGTATAAGTGATGGGCTATGCAATGGGACAAGATTAGTTGTACTGAAAATTAGTAGAACAATTCTAACATGTAAAAAGAATGGCTTTTGCAATGACAATTAACAAATCCCAAGGACAAACATTCGAAAAAGTTGTTTTTTTTAATAAGAGAGAAAGAAACGATATTCACTCACGGCCAGTTATACATTGTATTATCACGATGTAAGACCAAACAAGGAATCAAAATTCAATGCGATCTTGAAGAAAAGTTAACTCCAGATATTGTTTTTACTGAAGCTTTAAAGTAAAAGTGAACATAATCCACATGTAACAATTACCAAGAAAAAAAGAATCTCTTTTACATGTTTTTCGGGTTAACCAAAACCAGGTGTTGGCGAGCAAAGCGAGCAGGGGGCCGTGCCCCCTAGTTTTCATAAAAAATATTACATTGGGTTATTATTTACTTGATACTTTGTCCTTTTGTTTAGATGTTTAATTATCACACACTGTTTCAAGCTTGAGACAGTTTCCTAAATGGTCAGCACCACATCAATACTGGGCAACCTACAGCTTTTCACTGCCCTCCAAAAGGTTCAGCAATATATTAATAATGGACAACCATGAGCTTTTCACTACTCCACCATCAAAATTTTGACTTTTAAAAAAAAAGGTACTTTGCTGGGAACTTAAATTATGATGAAATTCCCCTTTTTTTCTCTCTTCACAGTTATCAAAGTTATGTGCATGAAATTGATTTTTGAAGTTCTTCCTCTTCTTCTTTTCTCACTTTTATGTGGGATCAATGTGCTTGACCAAGCTTCTCCATACAGCCTGGACCTGCACCTTCTCCCCAATCAGACCCTTTTTCTTCAGATTTTCTTTTATTTTATCCATCAAAGTCTGCCTCAGCCTCCCTAGCGTTCTCTTCCCTGGACTTCCATTCCCATCACTCTTTTGCCCACATATCCCTTGTCCTCCTCATTATATGTCCATAATCCTACTTTCCTGTGCTTTCTTAGATCTCTCTCCCACTTTTGTTGTCTTGTTTCTTATTCTGTAATTTTTGTACCTCCACACATCCATCTCAACATTCTCGTTTCTACCACACCCAACTTCTTCTCCTGCACTCCTGTTACTATCCATGTTTCAGCACCATAAATCACTGCTGATCTTACTCCGGTCTTAAGTATTTTTCAATACTTCTATTTCTGTTCCCTCAACTCTTTTATACGATATTGGGATTGGGAAACCAGAACTTGCTATTATCAGTATTGTATACAAGGCTTACTCCATTACCCATAAATCACCACTCATTTCCATTGTTTACATACTGATGGCTGGTCCTGGACAAGAAGTTGGTCTGAGCTTAGCACACTCATATCAATTACTGTGCCTTCAATTTACTTTTATGTATTCTTCTTCAATTTACAAAACCAGCACACAATGTCAGGGTTGCCAGGCCAGGAGGGGAATCCCTGCATTTTTGGCAGGAAAAAAAATGGGACGAATTCTGGGGGTCAAAAATATAACATGGAGGGAATTCTTAAAAATAAGGAGTTTTTTTTTTTTTGTCATGCGAATTATTTTCCTATGGGTACTCCGGTTTCCTCCCACAGTCCAAAGACATGCAGGTTAGGTGCATTGGCGATTCTAAATTGTCCCTAGTGTGTGCTTGATGTGTGGGTGTGTGTGTGCGCCCTACGGTGGGCTGGCGCCCTGCCCAGGGTTTGTTTCCTGCCTTGTGCCCTATTTTGGCTTGGATTGGCTCCAGCAGATCCCCCGTGACCCTGTAGTTAGTCTATAGCGGGTTGGATAATGGATAGATAGATAGATGGATGGATGGAAATAGGATTTCACATCTTCCAAATTTTCCCTACCCCAAATGACCGATGAAAGGAAAGTCAGCAATGACCAACATAAGCCTCAGTCAAATTACATGACTTTTCCCAGCCCTCATTTACATAATCAGAAATAGCCCGAGGCAGTTGGCGATGTGCTCCTGCAAAGTCGATCACCTAATTTGACATACCCAAAGACTGAGACCAACTAGTCTGTGACTCGCTACGATAAAATCAAACACCCATTGTCTTTAGGATGGGTGGGCTGCGTGTGCTGGAGAGCAGACAACCAATGAATGGTAGTACAATATAAAGAATGTAGCAATGAGGAACTAGGAAATTGCACGTTTTGAACCTCACAAATAGAAGATAAGCTTTCTTGTCGTATGTCTTGTGTTGTACATACAAAATAGAATTGAGGGGAAAAAAAACCACCCACTGAACTCACCGCAGCTAAAAACCCCTTATATAGTGCCAGCTCCATCAGGCAACACACTATTGGTAGCCAGAAAAAGGAGGAACTACGACTGCAATAGAAGATTGGCGCTTGATCGGTAAATGCAATATAGCCTGCGATTTTTCAGTCACGTAATCTGACATGATGCAGCAATGACATCAGTGACTACAGTCGGAATATCTGACACACTTCATGACAAAAATGTAACATCGGCCATACTGAACCGTGCAACAGCCACCTGTCATTGCTCTGCCCTCTCATCTTGAAGCTCATATTTAAGTGGTGAGGTGGCTTGGGATTGATGGCCATCCGACAGTAGTGTCGTCATCCCGTCCCAGTCTGAACTCCTCCTGCTCATTTTTCAAACTTTACTATCAAGATTCAGAGTTCCTTCTAAACACAAGAGCAAATCTATAGCTTGGAGAATCTTCATTGAAGTTGTCTTCATAGCTTTGCAAGATTAGAATCGAGTCTTTGGAGTATATTTCATTAAACCAGTTACCGTGGGTAATGTCAACTCCTATAGCATAAAGCAACAGGCAGAGAAAGGGAACAGAACAAGAGATCGTACATAGTTTTGAATACTTAAATGATAACTTTTGCTTTTATAAAAATATTTGGCTTGTAAATGAAACTAGGAGTACATATTCTATTTTAGGATAAACACTACCTTGAATTATTGTAAAAGAAACTGTTGATATCAGAGTACAGAACACTGCCTTTACAGGTTTAGAGTGCTGCTTCCATCCATCCACCCGTCCATCTTCATAACCTGCATATCCATGACAGGGTTGCAGGGCAGGGGGAGCCTATCAGAGTGATCATCGGGTACAAGACAGGAAGAGCGCCTGACAGAGCACCACTCCATCGTATGGCGAGCACACACATAATTCAGCAACATCAGTCCACTTAACCGTCAAATCAAATCAAATTTTGTTGCATACAAACTACACATACAGTACAATATGTAGTAAAATCTTTAGTTGTTTAGCTCTAATGACTATGCCTTTAGGAATATAAAAGGACAGTAACAACAATATGACTTTATAAATAACAAGAATCATTAACTGAATTTTAAAAGACGATATATAATGACTTAATGTAAGAGTTAATATTATTGCATTGTGTAGTTCTACAAATTTATAAGATGTGGAAAGACTGTGTTCTATGAGAGATATAAATTTGAATGAACCTATACATTGAATATGTGATATGTAATAACTATAATAACTTTACTTAAGCAAGTTAATAACAGGGCATCATGTAGTTCTAAACACTTACTCAAGGTGCGGACAGACTGTGCTCTATGTATAAAGTAAATTTCATTAAATTTTAATATCATTAAAGAATAAATTCATGAGTTTTTTGTGAAATATAATAAATAACTCTTATGTAAACAACAGGGAATCGTATTTCTGTGCACTTATTTAAGATGCGGACAGACTGTGCTCAATGAGAAATTTATATGTAGAAGTTCATTAAATTTTAATATGATTAAAAGAATAAATTCAATAAGCTTTTTGTGAAATATAATAAATAACTTTACATAAGAGAATTAACAACAAGGCATCGTGTACTTCTGGGCACTTATTTAAGATGCGGACTGACTGTGTTCAATGAGAAAAATTATCTGTACAAGTTCATTAAATTTTAATATGATTAAAAGAATAAATTCAATAAGCTTTTTGTGAAATATAATAAATAACTTTACATAAGAGAGTTAACAATAGGGCATCGTGTACTTCTGGGTACTTATTTAAGATGCGGACTGACTGTGTTCAATGAGAAATTTATCTGTATAAGTTCATTAAATTTTAATATGATTAAAAGAATAAATTCAATGAGCTTTTTGTGAAATATAATAAATAACTTTACATAAGAGAATTAACAACAAGGCATCGTGTACTTCTGGGCACTTATTTAAGATGCGGACAGACTGTGTTCAATGAGAAATTTATCTGTACAAGTTCATTAAATTTTAATATCATTAAAGAATAAATTCATGAGTTTTTTGTGAAATATAATAAATAACTTTACATAAGAGAATTAACAACAAGGCATCGTGTACTTCTGGGCACTTATAATGCAGTCAGTCAGCATCTTAAATATGAGAGACATAAGTTCATTAAATTTTAATACGATTCAGGAATACATTCACCAAGCTTTTTGTGATATATAATAAATAACTTCATGTAAGAGGGTTGACAATAGGGCATCGCATAATTCTAGACACCTTCCTTATTACAGGTGACGAAACACTGTGATTTATGAGAGATGCATATGCACAAGTTCAACAAACTTTAGTATCATTGAAGAATATATTCACTGCGCTTTTGTCATCAGCAAAACTGTTTATCAAGTAACATATCTTAAAATGTTTTGGATAAAAAGGGATCCATCATTTGTGAATTTTTTTCATGCAGTACAAAAAGAAAACCCTTGTTTTGCAAATGGCACACAAAACACATATGAAAGCTGGGACTGCTTTTTGATCTGAATAATTTCAAATATTTTAGTAGACAGACCTTTATTTGTTTCCAGAGAAAAATTATAAAAAACGGTTCTTTTTAAAAAAAAAAAAAAAATTATATATTATATATAAGAGAAATAAAAATAAACAAATAAAATTTTTTTATATATATATATATATATATATATATATACACACACACACACATACATATACACACACATACACTGACTATATATAGTGTGTGTATATAGTATATAATATATTGTGTGTGTGCATATGTGTAAATGTACACACATACATATATACACACAATATTGTCTGAACACACACCAAAATGCTTAAAAGGAAAGAACATTTAAAAAGAAAGAAGACGTCAGACTTGACAGTCACAGTGAGGCACTGTAAAACTGCATTGCGAGTTAACTACTGTATGTAGCTCAGCAGTTAAAATATAATTTACTTGCACAAGTGACAAGACCTTTCTTTACAAAAGATCAGTGTTCACTTTTTTTTTTTTTTTTTTTAAACTGCTTGCATCAAGCGTGTGAATTACAAAACAATGCTTAAGAGATTATTTTATTCAGAAAGGCTGGAAAAATTCCCAAAATGGGGAGGATTCTGCCTTGAGTACCTGGCAACACTGGACACAGCACACATACACAAATAGGTTTGAAAATAAAACAGTAACGATGAGCTGAATGCAGAAAGGCCTTGCAATTCATAAATGAACATATAAAGTCATTTTTCATATTAAGTTAAAATTAAATAGGCCATGCATATTAATGTAAAGCTGCTGCTATTGATAAAAGATTGTGAAAGGTGCTACATACATAAAATGGTTGAGAACTAACGCTTTTTCTGGCGACACGGAGTAATATACGCCACGTAATACGAGATGATGATAGGGGAAAATAGTGCAATATTAACAAAACAAACAACTTATTAGTGTCATAAACTGCATTGTAAACAAACTGTAAACTGCGCCCTTGTGCGGGGGACACTCGTGAGAGTCGCGTTACCGTGCGTTCAGTGCAACATGTGACCTCGATCACCGAGTCGGGCGAATCACGGAGCTGTCAAGTACGTGAGGCCGGACGGCGAACTCCCGAGTCGGTGTCAAGGTTGCTTCTGCTAGTCCGTGAATGTGGACTTAGGTCAGCTGGCGTTCGTGTTGACGGATCTTACAGGAAGCGAACGAGACTGCTTTGTAACAGATCCCGGGCGTTTTCGAATAACAATAATAACTTAATTTTATATCACCTAAGTGCAGGTTAAAACATGGCCGCAATAAATCAATGCTCTCAAGAGAAGTAATTTCTGACAAAAATCACAATATGGAGACATGCCGCCAGTCCCAGACGTACAGACTGCGGCCTAGCGCTCGGCGCTTTCAACAAGCGACCGCAACTTGTTCGGAGGCAGGCTAATTGCCGCAGCAGCTGTAGTTGCCTTCTCATTGCCTTCACCCACACGTAGAACCAAGCGCCTGCCTGCGAGGGAACACACAGGGTCGGGTGCAGCTATATATATATATTCAAAAAACATGCAACTATCGCGTTCTGTTAAATGTATTTTTTAACAGATGAAATCTGTGACTCGAGTCTTTGTATCAGTAACACTCACCCAGCCAGATCCTGCGCTGTCGGTGGCGGACACACAGCAGCCAACCACTCGAGAGGGCTCTCTCCTGCGGCTGCTGGGAAGTAGCTGTAGTGGATACGCTATACGAAGTAATGCGGTAAAAGGGGCGTGGCCTAACCGTAGCACTTAAAGAGTCCGCGTCTACCGTATAGCAAAATTTGAAAGCTTTTTAAAAGCACGCTTCACATGTGTGAAATTAAACTGAATTAAATTTGTGAGAGGCGAAGGATCAGAAGTATACAAGCATTTCCACACTCTAAAAAAATCTTATTTTTAAGCATACACAACAAAATTTGTAGGAAATGTACGCTATCATCTACGTGTCTCTTTCAGGCACAGACTACCAAACAGGAGCACTTCACATGAATATATAAATGATCATATGTTTCGCCGACCGGTAAAGTCTGCGTCAAAGTGGTGCCGTGAGAACTCAAGTGTCAAAGAGTCCCCTCCTCAGCAGAGGGGCATTGACGTCACGTGTGACATGAAGCCCCACTGTGTTTATCATTTGAATTATTAATCTCATTAGCTCAAATATGACGATCGCCGCCGTTTCCCTTTCCACAAAACAAGAGTGACGGAATAAAAAGTAACGTTCATTTTCGTTATTTGATTAGACCTGTAACCTTCTGCTTAGACCAGGCAGCACATGTTTGCGGAGCTTCTAATGCAAGAAATATGGTAATGATTCAGCTCGCCTTGACACTGCTGACATCACTTTTTTACTGCGGGTATTTGACACTTTTTATGAATAAGATGGCAATGTTTCATGGTGACACCTTTTACTGATGTGGGTTTGAAAATGTAGGGATGCGCGTAAAATTGATTTTATGACATATCAATAGTGCAGTGACTTTCATACGGACCCAAAAGCAGCGACGACGCGAATAATCACGAGGGTTTAGGCGATATGTCACGTAGTTGTGTTTTTTTGGCGTCACTCTTTACCGTTGCTACCTTAAAAACTTAGCAAGACGCGTAAAACTATTTGTGTGACAAATCGATCCATGTAATACACCGCCTGGTATAGTAACCAATATCGCAAAAGCAAAAATGAACCAGTCGTGAGGTGGAGTAGGTGTATCTACACTCTTAAATATTAAGGTGTTAGAGTAGTTCTTCGGGAACTATTTTTGGTTCTCAAAAGACCCATCCACTTGATGATTCCAGAAAGAACCATTTATTTATTTGGATCCGTAACGAGCTCCATGCAGTAAATTACCATAAATAGATGGTAGCAGATTTGCGAAATACCAGTTGTTTATCATTTTAAAAGGACCCTTTGTGCATACAATAACACTATAACAGTAACAGGCTACGTACATGTTTTCCTAATCTGTTAGTGTCCTGATAGTTAGCCTACCGTACATTAAAGATTTTATTTAGTTTCAACATACTGTTTTAGGATAGTTTTTCAAAGCATAAAGACACAACTTCATATGCAAAGAACCCGCCCAAGAATGAAATCGTGCTTTGTCAAATAATAGCTTCATGATGAACCATAAAGTGCCATTAAAGAACCAGCTTTATTAAGAGTGTATAGTGAAATTCCTTTTTCAAAGTTGGCATGTAAATTTAAAGAAAAGAGTCCGAATTAAATTAAATCAGGTTATAGAATATTTTCGTATGTGAAGTCATATTATAGGAGTAGTAACAGTAATATAGAGTACTGTTAAATTCTTACGTGTATGTCAGGTAGTGTGCTGAATTAGACAGATAGACATAAAGGCACTATATAATTGCTATATAGATATGAAATGCCTATATAATAGATAAATAGAAGATATTCAGGCACTATATAATCAATATATAGATATGAAAGGCACTATATGATAGAGAGATAGATAGATAGACAGATATAAAGGCACTGTATAATTGATATATAGATATGAAAGGCACTATATGATAGATAGGTAGACAGACAGATATAAAGGCACTAGATAGATAGATAGATAGATAGATAGATAGATAGATAGATAGATAGATAGATAGATAGATA
>JANRMT010062835.1:14771936-14793358 GCA_026402145.1 Polypterus bichir lapradei
ATAGATAGATAGATAGATAGATAGATAGATAGATAGATAGATAGATAACACTTTATTTTCCCCAAGTGCAAATTAATGTAATCATCATAGCTTCATCTTAACACCGGAAGGTATAAACAAATGGTTGAAGTAAATTTCCCAAAGATCCAGTGGCACACCTCTGCAGACAGCTGCTGTGTTATTAAAGGATTATCTGTGCCTGCTCTAGATGCCGTGCTCAAACTTGCGACATAAGACTTTTGCTTTCCTTGCCTTCTTTACTTAATGTTTGTTGTCAGTGATTGACTGTGAGTGTGGTCTTGCTTTCCCAGCCCTGGTGGCATGTGCAATGTTTCATGACGCTATGTGCAAATGAGGCCAAAAATGAAACCTTTTCTGAGAAAAAAAGGTGTTTTGGTGGGCAACAGTTATTATAAGGGCAACATGATGGCATAGTGTTTGAGCTGGTGCCTGACAAGTCCAGAAGCCTGTGTTCAAACCCTCTGCTCGGTCTTTGTCAGTGTGGACTTTTCTCCTTCTCCCTTTGTTTGATTATTCTCTCTCTCTCTCCACCCCTTTTGAAGTTTTCACATTTTGTTGTCATACAATATTGAATTCAAGTGCATTTTATTTGGCTTTACTGACATTGATCAAGAGAAAAATAATCTTTAATGTCAAAGTGAATGGAGATCTGTATGAAGTGTACTAAATTAATTAGAAACTATGGGGCTTTGCCCCCTGCTCGCTTCGCTCGCCAAGCCCCGTGTTTGTTTTTCCGGATACACACTTTCAAGATTTTTTTTTCTTTGAATTGTTGTTATTTCATTAGTTTCACTTTTATTTCAGAACTTCTGTAAAAACAATATTTGGAATCTTTCGAGTCCCAATATGCTGAATCTTTTAAATGAGGTCAATGAGACGTGTGTTTAATGACTTTGTACCATAATTCAGGATTGGTTTCTCTGTTTGGAATTTCAGCACAGACAAAACGATCAACATCATCAGCAGTTAATAATTTTTTTGAAAAGTAACCAAAAAATGCAAACCCCGTTTTTGAAATTCTCTGACTTAAACTTCAAAGCCTTACAATATTTACATACTTCAGACATATCACCTACAGTATGTCCATATAGTCAATCTCTATTCAGCTGTTCGTTATTTCTCCGAGTAATACTTTCTCTTTATTTGCGCTAATGCGATATTTACTTTCTTTGTTTGGACACTATCTTTTTTTCTGCTTTCATATTCTATATCTTGCTCTGCATGTGTTTCGCGCCTACATTTTTTTTGAGTCTTTTGAATTCCAGTTTTCATTATCTCTAACCTGCTCTGCATATGTTTGGCCCTCTTGTTTTTTAGCCTGTTTATGACGTTTTGCTTTGTTTTCTGCTCTGTCTTTCATTTCTGATCTTGCTTTGTCCTGCTTTTTCTTCAATGACACCTGGTCCGTGGTGATTATTTTCCCTTTTTCGAGTAATAATTTCCATTTGTTTGTGCTACTGCGATCTTTACTTTCTTTTTTTTTATACTTTCTAATTTTCCTACTTTCATATTCTTTAACTTTCTCCACATGTGTATCGCAAAACTTTTTTTTTTGAGCCTTTCGACCTCCACTGCTTTCATAATCTCTAACCTGCTCTGCATGTGTATAGCGCCAACGTTTTTGAACGTCTTTATGAAGTTCTACTTTGTCTTTTACTCTCTGTCTTTTAATTCTGAGCTCGATTGGATGTGCTTTTTTTCAATTTCACTTGTTCCGGACTGATAGTTACTTTCCTTATTTTCTGAATTTGCACCTAGATTATTCTTTTTCTTTTTTGCTCTTTTTTCTCTCCAACGTTTTTTGAGTCTCTTTTCTCCACGCTGCTTTCTTCTTCGCTTAGTCGTCGACGTTTCATTTATAACATATTATCCTTACACGCTTTATATGCGCTGAGAGCCCTGGATCTGTGTGTGGTCAAAGCTTTTACACAACTGAGTGTTTTCCTGCCCATGGTCTTACTTGATATTGGTTGTAAGTAGGTACCAGTTCTACGTGATGATGTTCTACGTCATCGCAAGATGGTCCTGGGTCAATCTCTTGGCACAAAGTCTCCTGTTTAAGGTCCCTGCGAGACGCTCCGTGGCCAATCTCTTTTGTCTCACTGGTCTTTTAAGTGTCTTCCGTGATCTTAATGTGAAGATCACGTCTCGTCTCCTGTCTTTCTCTCCCAGGACTTTTTTTTTTTATAATAGAGAGATATAAAACACAAACTAATTGACCACATAAGTATTCGCCCATTTAATGTGGCACCCTTAAATTCTCACTGGTGCAGCTACCTGGTTTTAGACTTCACATGATTTGTTCAATGGAGATCTCCTGTCTGAGGTTTGAGTTGGTTAAGGTATAAATTCATTTGAATGTGGAGGGGCCAACTTGTGGTGTGGCTAACCAACACAATGAAAACAAAAGAATACTTCTGGCAACTCCATGAAAAGTACAAGTCAGAGGATGGAGACCAAAAAATAATATCCAAGTGACGGGATATTTCTTGGTGTCCAGTTAAATAATCATTAAGAAATGGACAGAGTATGGCAGAAATGCAAATCCACCTAGAGCAGGCTAACTAACTCCATACAGGAGACCTCTGAGAATTCTTAACACTAGAATTACCAGAGCCTACGAAAAACATTTTCATGTTTTAACGATGTGTTTACATAATTCGTTGTAGACATGGAACACACATAAAATGCAAGTGTTCCAAATAACGATATAGTATTTTTAAAAGGTGTCATTTTGCTTGACTTTTCACTTTATACAGCTCTAAGCAACTGACACGCAGGTAAACAGACTTGAGCTGAGAAAACTGTGCGGGGTCGGGGGATGTGATAGCAGGCTGCTTGCTGTTTGCTGCTTATTAACACATTTAAAGGACAAATGACGCTGACGGAGAGGTGAGAAGTGTTTTAAGGTGGGACGGATCTACGAGTTTTTTCGTAGGCTCTGGTAGTGTTAAGGAGTTACAAGCTACAGCGGCTCGGGAGCAGCAACTGGAGCAGAGGGGGTCTAGGGGACAGAGGACAGGAGAGTGAGACGTTAGGACAGCTGTGGCTCAGTCTTTTAAATATACGAAGCCCCACACGAGGAGCACATCATGCGGCAAACCTGCAAGCTTGCAGCTGATCCCGCACAGAGGAGGGGGAAGAGTGTGCAGGAGTGTGTGTATTTCCCATTAAAACACTTTATGAGGGAGTTTCTGAAGAGCGGCCGCGTTATTTATATATAACTATATAAAACTGCTCAAAACAATTAAAGGAACACTTTGAAAACACATTAGATCTCAATGGGAAAAAAATCCTGCTGGATATCTCTACTGATATGGACTGGGTAATGTGTTAGAAACGAAAGGATGGCAGCCACATCGTTTGATGGAAATGAAAGTGATCAACCTACAAAGGGTTGAATTCAAAGACACCCCAAAAATCAAAGCGAAAAAATGATGCGGCAGGCAGGCTCGTCCATTTTGACGAAATTTCATTGCAGCAACTCCAAATCGTAATCAGTAGTTTGTTTGGCCCTCACTTGCTTGTATGCATACCAGACAATGTTGGGTGGGGGGGGGGGCGTACTCCTAATGAGATGGCGGTTGGTGTCCTGGGGAATCTCCTCCCAGATCTGGACCAGGGCATCACTGAGCTCCTGGACAGTCTGAGTTGCAACCTGGTGGCGTCAGATGGACCAAAACATAATGTCCCACCCAGAGGTGTTCTATTGGATTGAGGTCAGGCAAGTGAGCATGGGGGCCAGTCAATGGGATCAATTCCTTCATCCTCACGTCACATGGGGCCGGGCATTGTCATGCACCAGGAGGAACCCAGGAGTCACTGCACCTGCATAGGGTCTGACAATGGGTCCAAGGATTTCATCCCGATACCTAATGGCAATCAAGGTGCTGTCATCTAGCCTGTAGAGGTCTGTACATCCCTCCATGGATATGCCTCCCCAGATATACCATCACTGACCCACCACCAAACCGGTCATGCTGAACAATGTTACAGGCAGCATAACATTCTCCATGGCTTCTCCAGACCCTTTCACGTCTGTCACTTGTGCTCAGGGTGAACCTGCTCTCATCCGTGAAAAGCACAGGCCGCCAGTGGTGGACCTGCCAATTCTGGTATTCTATGGCAAATGCCAATCGAGCTCCACGGTGCCCACTAGAGGACGTTGGGAGTCAGGCCACCCTCATGAAATATGTTACTGATTGTTTGGCCAGAGACATTCACACCAGTAGCCTGCCTGCTGGAGGTCATTTTTTAGGCTCTGGCAGTGCTCATTCTGTTCTTCCTTGCCCAAAGGAGCGGATACCAGTCCTGCGGATGGGTTAAGGACCTTCTACGGCCCTATCCAGCTCTCCTAGAGTAACTTCCTGTCTCCGGCAATCTCCTCCATGCCCTTGAGACTGTGGTGGGAGACACAGCAAACCTTCTGGCAATGACAGGCACGTATTGATGTGCCATCTGGAAGAAATTGGACTACCTGTGCCACCTCTGTAGGGTCCAGGAATCGCCTCATGCCACCAGTAGTGACACTGACTGTAGCCAAATGCAAAATGAGTGACAGAACAGATGAGGAGGGAAAAATGTCAGTGGCCTCCCTCCACCTGTTAAACCATTCCTGTTTTGGGGGTCGTCTCATTGTTGCCCCTCTAGTGCACCTCTTGTTCATTTCATGAACACCAAAGCAGCTGAAACTGATTAACAGCCCCCTCTGCTACTTAACTGACCAGATCAATAGCCCAGAAGTTTCATTGACTTGATGCTATCCTCTGATTAATAAATGTGCCTTTAATTTTTTTTGAGCAGTATATATATTCATTGTAAATGATGACAAAGACTGATAAAGATTTGGGGTTGCGCAGCAATTAGACTGCTCAAGATGGCAACACTTCCCGTTAAATGCAAGCCAGGCAGGAAGAGGTGGGTCCAGGTTAGCAGACATCGGAAGTGACATCAGAGGTGGTAAAGTTGTCAATCATCTGGTCTGTAGAAGGAGGAAGTGAAGAGGTGTTAGTATAAAGCTCCACCTTGTGCATCAGTGAGGAATTACCACCACCAGCTGTCCCCAAGGTGCACTATGTGACAACATATATATCTAGAAAGAGAGAGGAAATACCTTTTAAACATACCAAAGCTGCTAACTTAAATGACAAACTGTAATTGTATACTGTCTGAATCACTTGCCAACCCACAAATACAACAGAAGCAGCTGGCCAGCAGGGCAGCATATTAGTACAGCCAGCCGGGTGTTAGTCATTGTTCTAAATATCCAGAGCATAAACAATGATGACAGAGGGCCTGTTGACAATTTGGCACAAGAAAGATCCAATGAGTAATAAATGAGTAATCAGGCAAAGCATGTCAGGTCAAAGATAGTAAGGAATCTGACCAGTGGATTAGGCTGCACTTTCCCCTCTTCTGCCATAAATGTGCTGTTGTTATCGGCCTCATGCAGTTAAGGGGCCTTGAAAAGGCTTGAGTTATTGAGTTATTTTTTTAACAGCTTACAGGCTGTCTCTTTTTTAAGAATATATCATTATGTTTGGGTTTTATATGTTTAAACAGCAGACTACTTATTTTAAGTTGAAATTATTTTGCTCAAACTGAACTGAATTCACAGGAGTTTATAATTAGAGGCATTGCAAGCATCCTTTCTTGTACGCTCTTCCTGTGTTGCACCAGTCCGTGTTAACTGGTTTACAAAGGAGCAGAAAAGAAGGCAAGTACACGCCACAGAGCCACTGAACCTGTTTCAATCAGTTTAGAATCTGGTATGTGATACTGCAAGTTATTTTATTGTTAATACATTTGTAAAAATTCTTAAACTCCTGCCTTTGCTTTGTCATTCTGGGGTGTTGAATGTTCCTTAATGTGGGGAAAAATGAATTTAAATGATTTTAGCACAAAGCCACAACATAACAAAATGTGTAAAAACTGAAGGGGTCTGCATGCTTTCTAAAGGCTCTCTATGTCTATTTAGATATGACTTCGGTGAAATTGTTCTTTTAACTCACAGACCAAACCATCATAAATTGATATCTCCAAATCTCACTGGTTTATCAACCAGCACTCGTCCCTGTGTTGAGCCCACGCACCACTTACACAACTAAGGCAGGAGGTCAAGTTCCTCAAGTTCACAGGGTCTTATACTGTTGGGTTTCATCACACAGAGTGCAATGTGAACTGCTGGAACCTTTGGTGCCGGGCAAAATCCAATGTAAACCTAATGGTTTAATTGTGTAATATGTATAGCTAGCTGTTAGCCAGCCATCTATTGTCATTCTGTTGGGACCTTTATTGGGGAAGGTGCACACTGGGTGGACTGAGTGGCTGGGAATGTCAATCTACACAACTGGCTGTCACAAGACTGCACTGCGACTTCTCCTGACCCACTGAGGTAATATACATGGAAAAGTCGTGTATTGCGACTATCTATCTATCTATCTACAGTGCATCCGGAAAGTATTCACAGCGCATCACTTTTTCCACATTTTGTTATGTTACAGCCTTATTCCAAACTGGATTAAATTCATTTTTTTCCTTAGAATTCTACACACAACACCCCATAATGACAATGTGAAAAAAGTTTACTTGAGGTTTTTTGCCAATTTATTAAAAATAAAAAAAACTTCGAAATCACATGTACATAAGTATTCACAGCCTTTGCTCAATACTTTGCCGATGCACCTTTGGCAGCAATTACAGCCTCAAGTCTTTTTGAATATGATGCCACAAGCTTGGCACACCTATCCTTGGCCAATTTCGCCCATTCCTCTTTGCAGCACCTCTCAAGCTCCATCAGGTTGGATGGGAAGCGTCGGTGCACAGCCATTTTAAGATCTCTCCCGAGATGTTCAATCGGATTCAAGTCTGGGCTCTGGCTGGGCCACTCAAGGACATTCACAGAGTTGTTCTGATGCCACTCCTTTGTGTGCTTAGGGTCGTTGTCCTGCTGAAAGATGAACCATCGCCCCAGTCTGAGGTCAAGAGCGCTCTGGAGCAGGTTTTCATCCAGGATGTCTCTGTACATTGCTGCAGTCATCTTTCCCTTTATCCTGTCTAGTCTCCCAGTTCCTGCCGCTGAAAAACATCCCCACAGCATGATGTTGCCACCACCATGCTTCACTGTAGGGATGGTATTGGCCTGGTGATGAGCGGTGCCTGGTTTCCTCCAAACGTGATGCCTGGCATTCACACCAAAGAGTTCAATCTTTGTCTCATCAGACCAGAGAATTTTGTTTCTCATGGTCTGAGAGTCCTTCAAGTGCCTTTTGGCAAACTCCAGGCGGACTGCCCTGTGCCTTTTACTAAGGAGTGGCTTCCGTCTGGCCACTCTACCATACAGGCCTGATTGGTGGATTGCTGCAGAGATGGATGTCCTTCTGGAAGGTTCTCCTCTCTCCACAGA
Organism: Polypterus bichir lapradei; assembly: GCA_026402145.1. NCBI lineage: Eukaryota > Metazoa > Chordata > Cladistia > Polypteriformes > Polypteridae > Polypterus > Polypterus bichir. The sequence goes on from JANRMT010062835.1 coordinate 14,779,363, forward strand.
GGACCTCTGGAGCTCTGACAGAGTCACCATCGGGTTCTTGGTCACCTCCCTGACTAAGGCCCTTCTCCCCCGATCGCTCAGTTTAGATGGCCGGCCAGCTCTAGGAAGAGTCCTGGTGGTTTCGAACTTCTTCCACTTACAGATGATGGAGGCCACTGTGCTCATTGCGACCTTCAAAGCAGCAGAAATTTTTCTGTAACCTTCTCCAGATTTGTGCCTCGAGACAATCCTGTCTCGGAGGTTTACAGACAATTCCTTTGACTTCATGCTTGGTTTGTGCTCTGACATGAACTGTCAACTGTGGGACCTTATATAGACAGGTGTGTGCCTTTCCAAATCATGTCCAATCAACTGAATTTACCACAGGTGGACTTCAATTAAGCTACAGAAACATCTCAAGGATGATCAGGGGAAACAGGATGCACCTGAGCTCAATTTGGGGCTTCATGGCAAAGGCTGTGAATACTCATGTACATGTGCTTTCTCAATTTTTTATTTTTAATAAATTTGCAAAAATCTCAAGTAAACTTTTTTCACGTTGTCATTATGGGGTGTTGTGTGTAGAATTCTGAGGAAAAAAATGAATTTAATCCATTTTGGAAAAAGGCTGTAACATAACAAAATGTGGAAAAAGTGATGCGCTGTGAATACTTTCCGGATGCAATCTATCTATCTATCTATCTATCTATCTATCTATCTATCTATCTATCTATCTATCTATCTATCTATCTATCTATCTATCTATCTATCTATCTACAAGGGTAAATGAAAAAATAAAGACTATTTGAGAATTACCCAGTAATCTCAACAGATAGAAGCTGACACAATACAAGACATTCGCAATGGGATATGTAAAGTAAAGTTGATTGACACACTCACACTATTTCTTGTTAAGTTAAAAAGCTGAAATTTGGTAGGATTGTACACCTTTGGCAGCAGGTAACTGCTAAGAAAGAAATTTTTGATTTACCAATATTTTGGGGTAAACCCTCCATAGAAAGACTAAATTCCCCAAAAATCTCAAAAGCTCTTTGACCAATTTAATTGCAATTTTATAACATTACTGAAGAAAGAAAATTAGCTGTCCCATGTTTTTATTTGTCAATATTTGTTAGTAATAAAGCTGTAGCAAGTGGGGTATTCTTTGGAATCATGTCCTTTTTTTCACTTCAGTGCTGACAAGCGATCTTGCGGAGAAACGGGGCATGCAGTTTAGGTAAATGAATACCTGAAGAAGAAGATCAAGGTGAGGCTGTAACTGTGTTGGGATATGGGACTGGCAGAGAATGAAGAAGGGTAGTTGTCCTGCACAGAACAAAAAAACAAAACATTTGAACATTAGAGGTAGCCTACCCAATTGTTCCAGACAAGCATGCTGAACGCTGTCATTTTAGAGTTTGCATGTTCTCTCAGTGTCTCAATTGACTTTCAAACAGTATTAGAACAATCTAGAGGAGAGCAGGCCATTCAGCCCAACAAAGCTCAAGTTGAGATTTGAAAGTCCCTAAAGTCTGACTGTCTACCACTTTACTTGATCGCTGTTTCCATGTGTCTGTGGTTCTCTGTATGAAGAAGAAGTTCCCAATGTTTATGCAAAATGTACCCTTCACAAGTTTACAACTGTGCCCCCGTGTTCTTATTGAACTCATTTTAAAGTCACCGTCTCAATCCACTCAATCCACTTTAACGGCCAAGATTGCGTTTAACACTCCTAGTGGACACTGGCAGGATTGTGTTCTTCTATTTGGATTGCACAGGGCTCCAGCAACCTTCCAATATCTGGGGGACAAAGTGCTACATCTCCACAATTCCTATAGTGCTGCCTACATGGATGATGTCGTCATCTATTCTGACACATGGAAGAAACACCTAGAGCAGCTCTGTGGTCAGTAAGACCATAGTTTTCTAAAGTAGATGCCATAGTAAAGTGGCCCCATTGGAAGACCAAAAGGCAAGTCCCAGCCTTTCTTGGATTGGCAAAATATTACAGCTGGTTTGTGCATTGCTTTTCCGAGAAAGTCACACCCTTGACGAATCTAATAAAGAAATGAACCCTGAATAAAGTGGCATGGGATGAAAAAGCTGATGCTGTATTTCGCAACCTAAAGCAGTCCCTGACATTAGCACCAGCTTTGATGACTCCTAACTTTTTTTTGCCTTTTATCCGTCTGACTTGGTGCCATGCTGAGCCAGAGCGTTGTTTTGAACCCCCTGGTCATGTTTCTGAGCCGGAAACTGTATACAGGGAAACCAGGTATGCAACAGTGAAATGAGAGGCTTTGGCAATTAAATGGGTAGTTACACAACTGAGGTATTACCTCCTAGGCCGTGAGTTTACCTTGGTCACCGAACGTGCTGCTTTACAGTGGAAAGCCAAGCACAAGGAGTCAAACCTGCAAGTCACAAGGTGGTTTTTGGACCTCCAGTCTTATGGATTTACTGTTGTTTATCATCAGGGTTCTGTCCAAGACAATGCCAATGCTCTTTCTCAGGTTCATGACCTCTCGGTTTGGGCCCCTGACATGATGGGTTGGGGTAGCGGGGGGAGCATGTCACACACATGCACATGGGAGTTTACAGGCTGAGGTGTTTCTCATCCAGGTCAGGAGTTGGTGCTGTCCTCTGATACTTTCTCCATTTTTCCCTCTGCAGACCATCAGAAGAGCCTGCCTTCTAATGACTTTGCTTCTGATTTCAAGATTGCTCATCCTGATGATGTCAATTCCGGTTCTGGTGTCCCCCCCCCAAAAGATCCCTCCTCTTCCTGTTTCCACACCATAAATCGAACATCTTATGTCTATTTGTCAGTTCTGTTTTGAACTCAAGCCTGTATAGACCTAATCATTTAGTTTTGCTTTATTTTCAATTATATGAGGCCTTTAATGACCTCTTGGGCACAGCCATCAGCAGTGTGTCTGTTTGCGGCGAGAGTGTTGACCTTATCGAGAGGTTTACTTACCTTGGAAGTGACATTCACTGGGAGAGCATGGAGGTCATGAGGTCACTGGAGAGGGGTGTGTGGTGGTCCTGATATCTGTGCAAAAGGACGAAGGTCCAAGTTTTTAGAGTCCTGGTGCTTCCTTTCTTGCTATATGGTTGCGAGACATGGATGCTATCCAGTGACCTGAGACGAAGACTGGACTCCTTTGGTACTGTGTTTCCCTGGAAAATCCTTGGGTACCATTGGTTTGACTTTGTGTTGCTTATGGAGTTCCGAATGAGGCACATTACCTGCATTGTGATGGAGCGTCAGTTACGGCACTACGGCCATGTGGCGCTTTTCCCTGAGGGTAATCCAGCCTGTAAGACCATCATTGTTGGGGACTTAAGTGGCTGGACCAGGCCAAGGGGTCGCCCACGTAACACCTGGCTGTGGTAGATAGAGGGTCATTTCCGGAGGGTGGGACTGAACTGCGTGTCTGCCTGGGGGGATCCCGAGTTGTTTCGTTGTGTAGTGGGTGCAGTTACGCGCTGTACCAGTGCATGCTCCCCAACTTGACTGGACTTGGGGTGGAATCCCCCAAACCATTATGCTCTCCCTTGAGCATTATTAAAGTGTATAGCAATTGTCTTCAAGACTCTATGGTATGAGCGTGACGTTTTCATTTTTTCCTAGGATTGGAAAAATGGTAGATTGCACGCAAGCCCCTGGAGTGGAAAAATAAAAATTACAAATATTGTATGCATAAAAAACATTTAGTTACATAGCACATCCAGTTAACCCTCGGCACTATGACTGAGGGTCATTGTTTTAGTAACACAGCAAGTGCTGAGAATGTTGCTTTATACTTAATGAGTCACTTTATTATTTTTATGAATGTTTACCACCTGCTGCATCTTGTGACTCCTCCAACAAGAACTATTGTGAGACTTTTTGAGGCCCTGATTAGGACCCCCACAGACCCCCTGGGTGACTTAACGAAGAGAGCTCCTTCACAGAGAGATTCTTATACTTTTATCAATGGACTCCTGGTTATTAAAGCACAGAAATTCTTTTCCTTGCTTTCGTGGCATGGTCCCACATCTATTTCCACAAGGGAGGGGGTCCCCCTTGGCCATGGGGTTTGGTGTTTAGTAAAACAGCCCCTTGCCATGAAGGGCCCCTAGACATGCACCCAGAATGCCCTGATGAGAGATCCGCTTATGGACGTTTTGTTTAATCCCTGTGAGAGATGATGGATTTTCCATTGTTTTCCTGTGCAGTTTTTTTATTCCCTTTTTAATTGTCGCTTTCAATAATTACAGCTAGTCGTGGGTATAATCAGCACTGCCAAAATAAAGGCAAGCAGGAGCACAATCTGTCGAGACACGTGCCTGAGCTAGCTGCACAGTAATCTGAGTCAGGAGTTGATTATTATGCGTAAACCTGGCACTGTCAGCTTCAGCCTTATACAGTATATCAGGTTGGGGATTTTAGTTGAATAAAATGGTGTCACAGTCGAGGCTCTGAGGTAGGGATCTGCACTGGTAAATCGGAAGGTTGCCGGTTCAAATCCCGTAAACACCAGAAGTGACTCTACTCTGTTGGGCCCCTGAGCAAGGCCCTTAACCTGCAATTGCTCTGTCCTGGGTATGACGTAAATCTGCATCCAGCCCTGCATGTAGGCCCTCCAACCTGCAGGGAAAAACCTGAGGGTTGCTGGCAGAATTGGCACTCCAGCTACCATAAAAAAACTCACAAGGTTCCACTCCATCTGAACTAGTGTGGTGCTGAGGTGTCACCTGTTGCATGGCTACACTCGGGTCCAAATCTGGGATCTTGAGTTGATTTGTCATGTGGTGGGTGCGGCAATGTGCAAAGTGCAACAACAGCGCCTATAAAAGTCTTCACTTACTTGGAAATGTTCACATTTTGTTATACAATATTGAACCGCAGTGGATTTCTTGTTTGTTTTTTGACACTGATCAGCAGTCAAAGAGTCTTTAATGTAAACGTGAATCTCTGTAAATTGCTCTAATTATTTAAGAATATAAAACACAAACTAATTGATCACTTGAGTATTAAAATGACACTCCTAAATCCTCACTGGTGCAGCCAATTAGAGTTAGACGTCACATGATTAGTTCAATGGAGGTCACCTGTCTGGGGGTTTCAGTTAAATGTCGTCTAAATGCACCTGAATGTGGAATGACCAACTTGAGGGGAGGCAGTATGGTGGGCTAAACCACACAATGAAGACAAAAAGAACCCTCCAAGGAAAAGAACAAGTCAGGGGATGAAGACAAGAAAATGTCCAAGTCACTGAATATCCAGTGGTCATTAAAAAATGGAAACAGTGTGGCACAGCTGTAAATCTGCTAGAGCAAGCTGTCTATAAAAACTGAGCGATTGTATGAGAAGAGCACTAGCGATGGAGGCCACCAAGAGACCAATTAGAACTCTGAAGGAGTTACAAGCTGCAGTGGCACAGATTGACCAGACGGTGCAGACAACGACCGTTGGCCGTGTTCTTCAACAGTCACAGCTTTAAGGGAAAGTCAGTCATTTTCTAACCTGCTTTTGTCCTGTACAGGGTCGCAGGGGGTGCTGGAGCCTTTCCCAGCCAGCATAGGGTGCAAGGCCTGAACACACCCTAGACAGGGTGCCACTTCATCACACACACACACAACCCCAACCACAAACTAATGCCAATCAACCTGTCATCTAACACAAATCAAACTAAAAGAAGTGGGAGTTCAGGGTGATGTTTTTAGATGGGTGCAGAATTGGCTCACAGGAAGCAAAGGGTGATGGTGCGAGGAACCTCATCAGAATTGATTGATTCTTGATTCTTCCTGATTGATTGATTTTAAGAGTGGTGTCCAACAGGGGTCAGTGCAGGGGTCGCTACTATTTTTAATACATAGAAATGATTTAGATAGGAATATAAGTAACAAGCTGGTTAAGTTAAGATTAGCAGATAATTTGGAATCTGTTATATTATTACAGAAGGACTTGGATAGCAGACAGGCTTGGGCAGATTTGTGGAAGATAAAATTTAATGTCAGAGACCAGCTATGTTATATGGGTTGGAGACGGTGGCACTAACCAGAAAGCAGGAGACAGAGCTGTAGGTGGCAGAGTTAAAGATGCTAAGATTTGCATTGGGTGTGACGAGGATAGACAGGAATAGAAATGAGGACATTAGGGGATCAACTCAGGTTGGATGGTTGGGAGGCAAAGTCAGAGAGGGTGAGATTGTGTTGGTTTGGACATGTGGAGAGGAGAGATGCTGAGTATATTGGGAGAAGGATGCTAAGGATAGAGCTGCCAGGGAAGAGGAAAAGAGGAAGGCCTAAGCAAAGGTTTATGGATGTGGTGAGAGAGGACATGCAGGTGATGGGTGTAACAGAACAAGATGAAGAGGGCAGAAAGATATGGAAGAAGATGATCCGCTGTGGCAACCCCTAACGGGAGCAGCCGAAAGAAGAAGAAGAAATGTAAGGTATTACACATAGGAAGTAAAAATGTTAGGTTTGAATACACAATGGGCAGTCATAAAATCAAGAGTCCACCTCATGAGAAGGACTGAGGAGTCATAGTGGACTCTAAGCTATCAACTTCCCAACAGTGTTCAGAAGCCATTAAGAAGGCTAACAGAATGTCAGGTTATATAGCGCCTTGATGTGTGGAGTACAAGTCACAGGAGGTTCTGCTCAAACTTTATAACACACTGGTGAGGCCTCATCTGGAGTCCTGGGTGCAGTTTTGGTCTCCAGGCTACAAAAAGGACATAACAGCATAAGAAAAGGTCCAGAGAAGAGCGACTAGGCTGATTCAGGGCTACAGGGGTTGAATTATGAGGAAAGATTAAAAGAGCTGAGCCTTTACAGTTTAAGTAAAAGAAGAACAAGAGGAGACCAGACTGAAGTGTTTAAAATTATGAAGGGAATTAGTCCAGTGGATCGAGACTTGTATTTTAAAATGAGTTCATCAAGAACATGGGGGACACAGTTGGAAACTTGTTAAGGGGAAATTTTGCACAAACATTAGGAAGTTTTTATTTACACAAAGAATGATAGACACTTGGAATAAGTAGTGTGGCAGACAGTAAGACTTTAGGGACTTTCAAAACTTGACTTGATATGTTTTTGAAAGTAATAAGTGGTTAAACGGCCCGTTCTTGTACAGATTGTTCTAATGTTCACCTAACTTGCATATCCTTGGACTGTGGGAGAAAACCAGAGCACTTGGAGGAAATCCACACAGACACAGGGAGAACATACAAACTCCATGCAGGGAGAACACAGGAAATAAACCCTGGTCTCCTTTCTTATGGTTCAGACATTTTCACCTAAGGCTGGTGTTCAAAGCTGTGTTCCTCATTTGTTTTGTTTAATTTCATATTAATGTTAATTTTATTTATTATATCTGTTTTTCTATGTGTGGGTTGGTAAAGGGGAATGGCCTTTGTTATGCCCCTTGTGTTTTGCGGGCAGCTCCCCAAGGGGCGGGGCCACCTGCCAATCACCACCGGGAACGGCCTTCCATCCTATTTAAGGGAGGGCCTCCCATGGTTCCTGGCAGTTCAGTGAACATGCCGGAGTGAAGAGTTCTTGTGAGTCTCTGTGTCTTTACTCTTACCTTTTGATTTCCTGGATATCAAACCTGTGCCATGTTTCTCAACTTCATCTTTGGATTTGTGTATTGGGATTATATAGCTGATTTTTTGAACCTCTGCTCTGTCTTGACTCCAATTTTTTGGATGCTGTATTGGAACTCTGTTTTCTCTCTTTACTCTTGCCTGTCAGGCAACTCTTTGTGCTCTTTGGAGCTTTCTGCCTGCACAGGTGTTTGTGAAAATAAACCTTTTATTTTTATCAAGATTTGTCTTGGCCCATTGGGATTCTAGTTGGGGTATTTTTCTCCCTCTAGTGGGCAACATTGGAAGTGTTTTTGCAGCTGCGCTTTTTGAACCCAGCCATTTCATGACATTACCTTGAGGCAGCAGTGCTACCACTACACCACCGTGTGCTTTATAGGACAAAGTTAAAAAAACATTTATAATAACTCAGCCAGAAGGCACATGGGAGACTCTGAAGAAGAAGGTTCAATGGTGTGATAAGCTTCATCATTCACAGCTGTATTAGTCTCATTGAAGCTAGCCGGGACGCCTGGAGGACTAAAAGTCCAGGAGAGAGAGAGAGACAATCCTTCCCCCGGGACACGAGAGGGCAGCCCCCCCCCCCCGGTTTGCATCGGGGCCATGGGATCAGAGCTTGGAAACTTAACCCTGTTCAAGCCCATGGCCACTGCTAGGGGGTGCCTGGACAATTGTGGAGCCCAGGATGGCAGTACTTCTGTTAAACTGGGGGTTGTTGCCAGAAGAAGATCCGGGGACACTTGGAGTACTTCCGGGTCCCCATGCAGCACTTCCGCCACACTTGGGAGTACTGCCGGAAGTTAATGGGGCAGCACCTGGACCACATCAAGGTGCACTATATAAGGAGGCTGCCTCACTCTGTTCAGGGGGCCGCAGTCAAGAGGTAGAGGACAGAGCTTGCGGGAGAAGAGTGAAGGCGGTGAAAAAATAGAGAAGAACACAAAAAGAATAGAGAATTAAAGGACTGAGTTATTTAAGCACTTTGAGCTTAAAGCACTTTGAGCTACATTATTTGTATGAAAATGTGCTATATAAATAAATGTTGTTGTTGTTGTTGGGTGATCTGTGCACTGTGTGCGGTGCTGTATTAAAAGGGAAAGAAAATAAAACAGTGTGTGCTTTTGGAACTTGTGTGTCTCAGTGTCTGTCTGTGTCTGGGCAGATCGTCCACAACGTATAATATATATGTCTGGAGACAACCATGAGGGAAATTCGCTTAAAAGTGGGTGGGGACAATTAGACAGTTCACTGAGTGTCAAATTCCTGAACCAATCCAATACCTCACAAAGGCGGAGCTCAAAGTAGGGGGCGGAGATTTTGAACTGCAAAGATCAGTGGTGCTTTTGTTAACCAGGGCCGACCACCAGCAAGCTTCTGATAAGAAGAACAGTTGAAAAGTGTAAAAGTGTGTCGTGTGTGTGAACATTTTAAAAATAAACATAACCTGATGCAAGGGAAATGTCCCTCTGTAGCATATCAGATTATGCATTGGCATTCAAAGACATCAATGGATGAATGGTAGACATGATCGAGATGGTGCGATGGGTGATCTCTGTTGTTCAGCGTTACGATGACAGTGTAGGAATCGATGTAAGCTTGAAAGTAAAGTTATTATAGTTAATGAAACTAAAATCAAAAACTATTATTAAAAACACATTTTCATAAACTGAAATAAAATAATCAACAACACCAAAATGAAAAACTAAAACTAAACAAAACTATTAAAGTAGCTGGAAAGACTAACTGAAATAAAATAATAATAATTTACTAAAAATGTTTTTAGTTTTCATTTTTGCATTAATATTCTTGCCGTTAGTCTTTAACCCTTGTAAATTTAACTCTAAAACAGAAAGTCATCCACCACGACCCACTCGTATATATTCATCCAGTGAATGACGGCTGATGACAGATGGCTTGTGTTCATCCAGCTTTTGCAGAACTGAACACAGGCTCGTAAAGCGTATGAGATAGAAAGCAATTCACTGTACCGCCTTTCTTTACGCTTCTTGTATATCAAGATGTAATTCAAACACCTGAAACTGGAATGTGCTGGTCAAAAAAACCTTTACTGTATGGGCAGAAAAATCATGAGTGAGTAACTGTGTTTTGGTGACAATAATTAATCTGCCACTTTGCACAGGAGAAATCCTTTCTGAAAATAAAATGGCGCTGATTGACAGACTGACTAGGTCATCATACAAGATCAGCATATTGTTACTGACCAATCACTTTTGTTTAAAAAAGTAGTTTAACAATGAAGCGACACAAACCTTGCAAAATTCCCGAGCTGGAAATGTCTCCACTGAACTACAGGTAGGTAGGTGAAGAGAGTCTGCCAACTGGTGAAAAACTAAACCTACTAATGTATTTTTGTATTTATTGTATATTTATTAATGTATCTCTTTTCAGTTTATATTCACAGCTCAAAATACCTGATATTGTGAAAATAATCCAGTAGCAGAATTATGTTTAAAAATATCTGTCCCCCTTTTTTTCCAATTTTTTCTCTCTCTCTTAAAGTAGATAGTTGAAATATCATATTCTTTCTGTTCTTAACATCAGCCATATCATACATATTGCATACCAGGGATTTTTCCTGCCTTTCATCCAAACCTGCTGGAAAAGGCTCCAGGTTTCCTGCGATCCTGCTCTGCATTAACAGGTTTAGATCAGTGGTTCTCAACCTGTGGGGTGGGCCCCCCTAGGAGGGCGCGAAGTAACAAAAAGGGGGGCACGAAGATGTGAAAAAAAGAAAACAAGAATCGAAAATATGAAAAATACATCTATTGAAACCAAAACAAATGAACTTAAACTACATTCTGATACTAGAAAAATAAATATACGCGTAGAGTTAGATAAATGTCGATAAACGTTAAGTAGGTATAATAAAATATGCATCTACATTTCAAAAAAATATTGGGGGGGCGCGATTAAAACTGTTATGAAAACTCAGGTCGCAAATACTTAAAGGTTGAGAAACGCTGTTTTAGATAATATATATGCTCAGATACTGTTTCTGTCGTTTTGTGCCCATCCATACTCTTATTACCTGCTCTTGCTCTGCTCAATAAGGGTTTACTGTTCTTATAAATGGTCTATTCAAGTCTCACTGCCCCTAAATTTCACACTACATGCTTGTTTTTCTTTGTTTCCCTCCATATAGCTTGGTGGGGTCTGCACATTAATTCAAGCCTAAGAGTCTTGTTCTTCCTAAGCCCCCATGATTTTCATGATCACACCTGTCAGAACACAGTAGGATCTGTTTTCTGATTTTTGATATCTTTTCAGGCCCGCAGGTGTCAAAATTCTGTCTATAAACTGTATGTGCCTGAAATGGTATCAGAGTTCAATATGGCTGGTAGAAAATAACAAAGCCTAGAATGGGAGATTTGTAAATGCAACACTGAAGGCATTAATTGTGAGCACATTGTCTTGGAGCAGGATATGTTGTGTACTGTAGACATTTAGAGTAAAAAAACATCAAACCTTAAAATTCACCTAAATTCCATTACAAATTGGCCCATTCTGGGCATTAAAAGGAAAAGATGAAAGTGCCAACAGTCAGCGCAGATTTGTTCAGCACAAATGACATAGAAAATATTTTTTAAATTATAAAATTGTATAAAATTTTTCATATCTGGTTTTGATTATGCTTGTTTTTATTAACAAAAGCAGATAGTAAACCATGTCATCTAGTAAGCTTCCACTAACATTGAACTAATGTTATATCCAAATCCATTAAGTGTATAGTTCTATCCAATTATGACACAAAACTAAACACCATAGTAGCTCCATGCCATAATTACTAAAACTAAAAGTGAAACTAAGAGATAAAAAAATAAAATAGAAATGTCTTTGTGAAATAAAAACTAAATTAAAACTAACAATATACAATGAAGGAGAACTAAATCTAAACTGAATTTCCAAGTAAGGTCAGAAAAAATATAAAAATAAAATTTAATATAAAAAGGCAAAACTATAATAACCTTGCTTGAAAGAATTGGCAGCTATACTCATGAAAACTCATGAAAATATGCATTTGAAGTAAACGGTGTGTCACACTCCATCAAAATGACTCCAGTAAGAGAGCAGATAATGAAGACCCACAGGAGATGCAGATTTCAGGGCTCAAAACACTTGAATCAATAATATTTGCCTAACAACATCAGTAAAGCATGGATGAGGGTCCACAGCGCCCACCAAAGAAATTTAACATCATACATGTGCTTGTGAGAAGGTTGATGGGCTCAAATGATGTTAAATCACCATAGAATGTAAAACCGATGAAACTGAATTGATAATCATGATGAGAGCTCGTACACATCTAAAAGTGCCGGTAGTAAACAACTGTGACGACTAGTGGGCGCCACATGGCCCTGAACACCAGACACAACTCCAAAAAATACAGCTTTGGGATCAATAAAAAGTTTTTTATTACCCAGAGACACTTGACACTGTCAGACATGACATTCTACTGTCCAGAATGGAGAACATGTTGGGTATCTCTGGCACTGCCCTCTAGTGGTTTAGGTCCTATCTGACTGACAGGCAAAAGTTTGTTAGTCTTGCCAACAGCAGATCCAGCTCAGCGCTGGTCACACAAGGAGTCTCTCAGAGCTCTGTCCTTGGCCCTCTGCTCTTCTGAATCTATATGTTTACCCTTGGTGATATCATTTGTAGCTTTAGACTGTTTTTTCATTTTTATGCAGGTGATACTCATCTCCATTTCACTTCATCATGGCTTTCTCAGCTCACAACTGGCCTCAGTGAAATTAAAATCTAGACTGAGCAGAACTCTTTTAAACTAAATTGCAACAAAACCGAACTCCTGAAGATTGGCACTAAAGCGCAACTTAGGAAAATGAGCTCCTTCCCAATCACTCTTGACAGTGATCTCATCAGACCTTCTTCTAATGTAAGGAATCTTGGTGTCATCTTTGATTTCTCCCTCTCTTATTCCAACCCACATTAACCACATTAAGAAACATTCCTACTTACACAACATATCCCGTGTCCGTTCATTCCTCTCCTTTTCTAATGCTGAGTAACTTGTCTATGCTTCTATCACCTGCATCAATCATTGTAACTCTATTGGCAGGTGCTGCTTCTAATCTTATATCACAGCTCCAGCAGATTCAAAACTTGGCTGTAAGAGTCCTTACAAAAACCAGCAACAGCGAGCACATCACACCCATCCTGCTTCACTTCCCTGTGTGTTACATAATTGAATATAAAATTCTATTAATAACCTACAAAGCTTTAAATGGCCTCGCACAGGATGACATCAGTGACCTTCCCCATCATTCTGTTCCTGTTCACCCACTAAGGTCCTCTGAATCTGGCCATCTTGTTGTTTCCTACACTAACCAGCACTCTATGGGTGACAGGGCCTTCAGCTGTAAGCACCCAGACCTCTGGAAATTAATGAGATCAGCTGACTCCATTCATTCTTTTAAAAAACAACTTAAAATTAATCTGTTCGGAAAGGTGTCTAACTTAACCTGACATTCTGCCTCTTCTTTCAGTCTTTCTCTTGTCAGGGATGCCAGGGGCAACGACCAGGCCGGGACGCCATGAGGGACCGGATGTGGGTCTGCGCCCACCCTGGATCACGTGGGGGCCGCCTTCCTGGTTGCTTTGGGGGCCACGGGTTGAGGGCATGGAAGCCCCACCCTGTAGGGGCCCGTGGTCACCGCCAGGAGGCACCCCAATGCCTTGGGGACCTGTGACCTCAGCACTTCCGCCACACCAGGAAGTGCTGGGGGGAAGATTTATAAGGACATCCGGAGAGCTGCCGGGAGAACAGCCGGCACTTCCACCACGCTGGGGCGTGGCCAAGAGGGGAATGCCGGGAATCACCTGGAGCTCATCCGGGAGACTATAAAAGGGGCCGTCTCCCTTCATTCAGGGCTAGAGTCGGGTGGAAGAAGGACAAGGCACGAGAGAGGTGTGGAGGCGGCCCGAGAAGAAGGCATTTGTGGCCAGGACTGTGTGTGTTGGGGTTTGTGCACAAGACTGGGTCTTAGTGACCATTTATTGTAAATAATTATTGTAAATAAAACGTGTGGTGGTGAGTAACAACATGTCTGCCTGTCTGTGTCCGGGTCAAGTCCACACTCTCTGTCCATAAGCTCAGGATAATTTGTGTGTGTGTTATACCAAAAATAATGTTATTTACTCAGCTTACTTTTAGTACTGAATTTAGTATTTTACTCTAGCATATTGTCTCTTATTCTGTTTAATGCATTTGTATATCCTGTATCTATCTGTTTTAATGTTCTATTCAAGAAAGATCTGTATCCAATGTTACATATACCTTCTGTTTCTGTTTGAGACTCTATGAAGCACCTTGAGCATAATATAATATAATATAATATAATATAATATAATATAATATAATATAATATAATATA
>JANRMT010062835.1:14815754-14840754 GCA_026402145.1 Polypterus bichir lapradei
ATAGATAGATAGATAGATAGATAGGTAGAAAAGGCACTATATAATAGATAGATAGCTAGATAGATAGAAAGGCACTATATAATAGATAGATAGATAGATAGATAGATAGATAGATAGATAGATAGATAGATAGATAGATAGATAGATAGAAAAGGCACTATATAATAGATAGATAGATAGATAGATAGATAGATAGATAGATAGATAGATAGATAGATAGATAGATAGAACAAAGGGAGATCTTTCAGTTACCTTTAAGTCCTTTTACATTACACGACTTTTCCATTGATTTTTCAATCACAGGCTTCATTTATATTATCTTAATAATTCAGGGGAAGTCACAGTGCAATCTCATGACAGCCAGTTATGTAGACTGACATTCCCAGCCATTCAGTCCACCCATTCTGCAGTTCCCCCCAATAAACTCTAAAAGATCTTAAGTCATAGGGGTGGGCTTTGTGTGTGTACAAGAGTTGAGAACCAATGGGTGTCTGGCTGGAAGTAAAATGCCTACAATGCAGCTATGAGGAAGAAGTAAAATGGGCGTTTTCGAGCTCGCAAACAGAAAAGTATCTCATCTGTTTGATGTCTTGTCTTTTACACACCACAACAAAATGGAAAAAAGGCAGAAACTGCAGTGAACTCACCCTACCTGGAAAACATTCACACTGCCAGGCTGCAAATTATTGGCTGAAAGATAATGGGGAGCGCTTTGACAATATTTATAAATATTAAACTGAGGTAGAAAGTCATTTAATTTGCCATCCCCTACAATTACTAGTTGTGTAATCTGACATCCTCAGGTGGTAAGACTGGCAGTGTCTCTGACCTCAAGGCTTTACAAGTGACTGGACTGGGACCCAAAGCCAGTCTTCTGGAGATGTGAGGCAGCAACAGTAATCGCTGTGTCACTGAACGGCCTAAGTGTTTAATCCTAACTTGTAGAATTTGCAACCCGTGTACAAAATCGGGGCAACTTACCGTAAACACTAAATCCGTCCCGTTTCGATGAACTGATGATGGACGTACCTGTGAGGGGAAAAAAAAAACAAAGACTAACAGAAAGTATATTTGGAAAGCTGAAATTTTATTGATTTATTTCACTGAGGCTAAAACATTTTGCACCACAATGGGAAATGTATGAGGACAGCTACAGTATGTTGACACACATTGAGAAGCTCCCGTATTGGCTGCATGCACATTTTTGTGCTTCATTTGACAAGTTAGAAGCTGAGCTCATTGCATACTTGAAGTGATCGGGAGATTACAGCCTTCTGCTAGAAGCGTAACAATGCAGAATGGTGGTAATTACATAGCGATCTTGCTAAATTACTGACATGGTGGGAGGCCTCGAGTCTGAAATGCATTTATCTTATAATGAGGGGGTTCTGTTTTCCAGTGTTTATAAAATAAAAGACAATTGGTGTTTAGCTTAGCTGTTTGAGGGCTTTGCCTAGACAGCCCAGGATCTTGTGCTTAAGAGGTTTCACTTTTAATTAAATAGAAAGACGCACCATCCTCGTGCTTCCTTTATTTATTCTTAAACATGCTTTACTTACAGATTTGTATAAACCAAAATATCTGACAAAAATGCATAATTAGTAAAACAAAATATATATTGAGGCTTGTAGAGGGTGCAGCGGAGATCCCAACACTCAAACACAGCAAGACAAACAAGTTCTGGGTAGAAAATAGTTTTTTTCTTCTTTTTTGTCACAAATGCCATATACAGGTCACTTCTCCTTCCAGAATACAGAAAAAACAACAATTATTTCCTTTTCTTTTGCTTCTCCTCTACTCCTCCCAGAAGACTCCACTCCTGACTCTGACTTCCCGAGAGAAGGTGAAGAAGCTCTTTTTCAACCCGGACCTTTGATCACTTCCAGCACAACACCACTGCCACCAGGAAGCACTTCTGGGTCAGGAGGAATCCCCCCAGGACAGAGGAGTATCCTTTTGACAGCTTCTCCTGGTGGCACCCAAGTACCCCAACAGGGCTGCCAATGGGACTACACCTCCTATGCTCATCTATGAAATAACGTCTAAATTCTAGATGCCACCAGTCAGCTCAGCTCAGGTCAGGTTGAGGAGCATACACTGGTACAGTGCGTTGCTGCACCCACCACATGCCGAAACAGCTCGGGATCCTGATTGGCAACCCCCCCCAGGCACTTTCCAGTCCCACTCTCCAAAAATGATCATCTATTTGTCTTAGCTAGGTGTTACTCGGGCCTTCAACAATGAGGATCATGCGAGCCAAATCACCCTCGGGGAGTCACGCCAGATGACCGTAGTGTCGTAACTGACGCTCCCTCACAATGCAGGTAATGTGCCTCATTCAGGACTCCATGAGAAACACAAAGTCAAACACAGCGGTACCCAAGGATTCTTTAAAGAGACACAGAACTGAAGGAGTCCAGTTTTCATCTCAGGTCACTGGATAGCGTCCATAGGTCGCAACCATATAGAGAGCACCAGGACTCTAAAGACCTGGACCCTTGTCCTTTAACAGAGACATTGCGAGCGCCACACACCCCTTTTCAGCAAACTAATGATCCCCTTTCTAAAATGACTGGAGAGGACTTAATTTCGAACACCGAGATCTCAGCTGCCTATCGCATACGTGGATTGAATGCCTCAAAACCGAGAAGCCTTATTGTCCGTTTCGACAAACTACAGGCTAAGCAAAACTTCATGTCCCTTCTCAGACAGAAAGAGGAGATCATATTTGAAAATAACCACATTCGTATTTTCCCAGATTTCTCCCTTTCAGCAGCTTCTAAACGCACTGCACACTACAGCATTAAACAGCATCTATGCACTGCTGATATCAGATGCAGCCTCTTGTTCCCTGCTAAATTAAAAGTTACTTTAACATTTTTAGCTCTCCAAATGAAGCAAAAAAAGAGCTAAGCAGACTGATTCCAACATCGTTTTGAAACACAATCATGAGTCTTTGACAAGGCAAAGAAGATTGTGTTTGCAACTTGCAACTCGGACCATTTTTAATGCAACATTTGCTGTAACTATATGTCCTATTTCCATTTCGTCTACTTTTCCCCTTTTTTTTAAGCTTCAGTTATCTATATATATAATTCACTAAGGGCACGCAAGACAGTGAGCGCAAGCAAGACAGAGATCCACGCCTGCCAACTCACAGAGCCCCGCCCACCAACTCTAACCCTCCTACCACATCATGGGATATGCACGACAGAGCCACGCATGCCAACTGTAACCGTCCTCCCGCGTCAAGTGTCACTTTTGAGGCATGTGCACTGCCTGCTCATGTGCCCGCACGCAACAACTCACCAAACACAGCCTCAGTCGCTTTTGTCTGTGCAAAAGTCCACATACACCTCTTAGCCACGTTGACTTTTCACCGCATGCAAGACAGAGAGCCACGACCGCCAACTCACAGAGCCCCGTCCGCCAACTCTAACAGAGCCCCGCCCATGGGTTACACACGAAAGAGCCACGAACGCCCACTCTAACCCTCCTCCCACGTCATGGGGAACACACGACAAGGCACCACCCGCCAACTCTCACCCTCCGCAGGCTTCGAACATCGCTCTCGAGGCAATTATATGGCGACATCGACTTCTCAACTGTCACTCTGGAACAACTCAATACGCGAGCTATATTAAGTGTCACCAGCGAAGACTCACTACACCTTAATGAACAGGCGCTGAAACTTATCCCTAATGACGAAGTAACTTTCAGCAGCATTGACTCCATCGTCACAGACGATCCTGCAGATCAACTTGCATTCCCCAAAGAATTTCTTAATAGTCTTACTCCCACTGGCATGCCTCCGCATAAACTCAAAATTAAAATTGGTTCAGTCATCTTGCTTCTCAGGAACCTCATGCCAGCAAAAGGTCTCTGTAATGGCACTAGACTTTCTGCTACCAGCATTTACCGCAATGTACTGGAGTGTAAGACTATCACATCTGCTACCTCACAAACTGCCCTTATTCCCCAGATTTCCCTGACCCCATCAGATTTTAATTTGCCTTTTACTTTTACATGCAGACAATTTCCTGTTAGATTGGCATTTGCAATGACTATTAATAAGGCACAAGGACAAACTTTCAAAAAAATATGCCTGTATCTGCCAAAACCTGTTTTCACTCACGGACAATTAATTGTATGTTGCTCTTTCCAGAGTTCCATCTTTTCATTCACTGACAGTTGTATCCCTCAAACCCTTCCCATTCGGACAACTGTGTCTTTCAGGAAGTGTTCACTCATCAATAAATAATTATATGTGGCGTATGCTACGCCGCGGGTTGGCTAGTAATACTATATTGAAATTTCTTTCATTGAATATATGTACTTTTTGCTAACTACAAAGTAACTAGCTATTTACAATGTTTTTTTTCACTTCATATCCTTGATTTATTGTATTAGTAATGTGCTAACATACATTATCTCAGTCTCCATGGGAACTGTTTAACATCATTTCCTAGGTTTATTGTATTGGGACTGTACTTTCAAAAGACACCTCAATTTTAATGTTTTCTACACTGCAGCTTGGGGTTAATTTTGTTCTGGACGTGCTGTGTCTCTCTTGGCATGTCAGAGGACCAGGGGCAACATGTATAAACAATGCGTACACACAAAAATGTTGTGAATGGCCGTTTCCATGCAATGTATAAAAACTAAACTTGGCATAAAGCCACGCACATTTTCACGCTAGCTCAATCCCTGGAGTATGCAAGTTCTCCGCTCGGTTTTGCAAACTGGCTGCACCCAGCGTCAAAGAAGTTCTACTGTTCCTGTGTGGTTTTCCTTTAGTTTTTGGATTCACATCCCTGACGTGGCTTTATCAAATGCACTTAAATTAACCACATATAATTTTTTAGTTTAAGGCATTTCATTGTAATCAACCCGTAACCATATAATGGTGCATCGAATGACCAAACTATCCTAAATACCATCACTGCTTTAGTGTTGTTATTCCCAGTGCACCACTAAGTATTTAACCCACTGAATCTGATCGGATTATCGGTATACAGCATCTTGCATACGCTGTCTCAGCCATACACGCAGTCTATTTGAATTGTTCCCATAACATATAGCAAACACTTCAGAGCCTTTCCTGTAGGGACCTCACGGTTCAGAAACAGTTTCATCCCAAGTGCTCTAAATGCACTCAGTCCATCAAGTGCCCCTGGTAGAACTGTTTGTACTTAATAGTACAATCACCTCACTGTAAACATGCACTACAGTTATAATATTGCAAAACCATGAGCCACTTTATAAAGCGCGTATTTACAGATGATGACAACTGTTTTCTAAGTCGATTTAGATTTCCAAGCGCTATCTTTTTGGAGCTCTCGATATCATTTTTAAGATAAAATGCAGTAAAGCATGTTTATTACATTATACAGATAAGTTTTTAACTTCATTAAAATAATGTATATTGTTAATAATTAAACATGTGAGGACATGGTGGTGCAGTGCTAGTGACGAGCTGGCGCCCATTCAGGGACTGTTCCTGCCTCGCGCTGTATGCTTCCAGGGATTGGCGTGACCCTGGATGGATAGATGGATGGAATAATTAAACATGTACTACGAACATATTTCAATGTTTCATAAAAGTTTTGAAGAATCAGTGTTCTAAGCTTACAGATGGCTTGGCAACTATTACAGAGCTGATTTTGTGGTGATTGGTTACTTGGAGAAAGAAAAGGAAGGACAGGAATAGGAGGTTGGTATGTTTGAGAGAGACAGTACTGCTGCAGTAAATTATTTCATTGAAAGTCGCGCACGGCGCAGCAAGCATCTTGCGGGAGGCAGGAACAATCTCTGGACGAGGCGCCAGCTCGTCACTATCACTGCGCCACGTGTTTCCATGTTTAATACATGCTTTAATTCCTATCATCATGAAAATGATATCAAGTATACATCTTAATGTTTAAATTATTCAGAGAGCTGTAATATCATGAATGTAATGTATTCTGTGTCCTGTCGGCGGAAGAGAAAGCCCGTTTAAGAAGCACATAGTGATTCACACACATAGAGCATATAAAAGAACACATAGAAAGAAGCATTTAACGTGCTACTTTAGTTACGATGGGATTTGAGAAACTAGTAAATTAAATGATTTTAAGATGAAGTTTATGACGTTCTACTTTGATGACAAAATAAAGTACATGATTAAAGTGGAAATTTCGAGATTAAATTTGACATTTGGACATATTTTTCAACTGTGTCCCTATTTTGTTTTTCTTTGCTCTGTACCCTAATACACTTCCATATGACACTCAGACTGTGGGCCACGACTCGCCTTTTCATGGCGACTTTGATATCTGACCACTTCTTATTTATTTTAGACACTTTGCGACTTTCTGAACTTAAACTTTTGAGTTTCTCCGACACACTATGTCAATCGATCAACTTCCTGTTGTTGATTATATCACTGCTTAAACCAACAAATAGTACTTTTTCCCTTGCCTCTACCTGGTATTAGCTGAAGTTCTTCTATTTCCCCCATGCTTTTGCCATTGCCTTTTCACAAAACGCTGTGCTTAAGGGCTATTTATATTGATTTGCATATTCAAAGAGGTGTAATTCTGGGAGGAGTTTGGGGAGTGGCAGCAGGCGTGTGCACGTGCATTACTTTTCACGCTGACCAGGATTTATGGAGCAGAAAAGTATGGAAGTTGGCGTTCGCACAGATTTATGCATCTGGATTTTTTTTGTGCGTACGCACATTTCTGCTTTTGTCTGTACACTATGTTTTAGTATGAATTCTATGCACGGTGTTATGCATGAGGCCCCAGAACTTTGTGAAGTGTGCTCTGCTTCACTTGGGGAGGCAAAATGGGGGGTGGCCTGGGTGGGAAAGAGAATGAGTGCTTTGCTATTTCTTATTTATCCTTTATACCCCAAAAACTGTAATTACCAACACAATAATAGGCTTCATAGCCATATCACCAGGCAATAATATAAAATCTAGGTCAAAGCTATCATAAGTATAATGTACTACCTTAACTTAAGACTACAAAATGCCAACAAAAGTTCAGAAGCAATGTTTTCATGACCAAACAGTGAACTTTGTAAACTGGAATGTAGAAGATCTCAATTATGAATTAAAGATAAAGAAAGTATTCACTCACTTAAAAGGTGTAAATACCAAGATAGTAATTTTACAGGAGACTCACATAACATGAAAGGATTGGCCGAAATTTTCACTCTGGCTATACAAAGAAAACTAGGGATGTGGGAATCTTAATACAAAGAACTATCCCATTTGTAGCGTCAGACAGAATATATGATCTTGAAAGGACGATATGTCATGGGGATGGGTAATTTATTTAACACTAAAGTGATTCTGATAAATATTTATGCACCTAACATTGATAATAGAGATTTCATTCAAAATGTATTCACATCTATTCCCAATGTGAACACTCATTAAATTATAATGGCTGGAGACTTTAATTGTGTTTTAAATGCAGACCTGCAAAAATAATTATGGATCAGAACTTTTCAGACCCATGGAGGTTTATAAATCCTAACCTTAGAGCATATTCTTTCTTCTCACAAGTTCATTACTGTTACTCAAGAATTAATTATTTCTTCATAGACAATAATTTTTTGCCCATTATTAAATCAGATAAGTACAATGTTATTGATTTCTCTGACCATGCCCCCTGACAAGGAGATTAACATACCATGCCCTACACGCTCATCTTGTAGCTGGCGTCTTAACCCCCTGTCTTTAGCTAATTAGCACTGTACAAAATTCATATCCAAGCAATTTGACTATTTTCCACAGACACATTCATCCACTTCTCCGGGAGTATGGGGTTCTGGACCCCCTAATAAGAGCTGTTCAGTCCCTGTACAACCGGTGTCAGAGCTTGGTCCGCATTGCCGGCAGTAAGTCGAGCCCGTTTCCAGTGAGAGTTGGACTCCGCCAGGGCTGCCCTTTGTCACCGATTCTGTTCATAACTTTTATGGACAGAATTTCTAGGCGCAGCCAGGGTGTTGAAGGGGTCCGGTTTGGTGGACTCAGGATTGGGTCACTGCTTTTTGCAGATGATGTTGTCCTGTTTGCTTCATCAGGCCGTGATCTTCAGCTCTCTCTGGAGCGGTTCGCAGCTGAGTGTGAAGCGGCTGGGATGAGAATCAGCACCTCCAAATCCGAGACCATGGTCCTCAGCCAGAAAAGGGTGGAGTGCCCTCTTAGGGTTGGGGGCGAGATCCTGCCCCAAGTGGAGGAGTTCAAGTATCTCGGGGTCTTGTTCACGAGTGAGGGAAGAATGGATCGTGAGATCGACAGGCGGATTGGTGCGGCATCCGCAGTGATGCGGGCTCTGCATCGGTCTGTCGTGGTGAAAAAAGAGCTGAGCCGTAAGGCAAAGCTCTCAATTTACCAGTCGATCTACGTTCCTACCCTCACCTATGGTCATGAGCTATGGGTAGTGACCGAAAGAACGAGATCGCGAATACAAGCGGCTGAAATGAGTTTCCTCCGCAGGGTGTCTGGGCTTTCCCTTAAAGATAGGGTGAGGAGCTCAGTCATCCGGGAGGGGCTCAGAGTAGAGCCGCTGCTCCTCCGCATCGAAAGGAGTCAGATGAGGTGGCTCGGGCATCTGATCAGGATGCCTCCTGGACGCCTCCCTGGTGAGGTGTTCCGGGCACGTCCAACCGGGAGGAGGCCCCGGGGAAGACCCAGGACACGCTGGAGGGACTATGTCTCCCGGCTGGCCTGGGAACGCCTTGGGATTCTCCCGGAAGAGCTGGAAGAAGTGGCCGGGGAGAGGGAAGTCTGGGCTTCTCTCCTTAAGCTGCTACCCCCGCGACCCGACCTCGGATAAGCGGAAGAGGATGGATGGATGGATGGACATTCATCCACAGAGGTCTCTGCAGGAATACTCTGAGAAACTATGAAGGCATTTTTATGAGGACAGATTATTTCATATCTTTCTTACAAAAATAAATTGGAAGCCAACAAGGCATCTGAGTTAATATGCAAAATTACCTGAATAAATCTAGAATCTGTCAGGTCTCCAAATGAGGCACCTTACAGGAAAAGACAATCAACAAATGCACAGGCAGGAAGCCTGCAATTCCAAAATCAGTAATTACCAACACAGACAGAGATAAAATCATAGACCATAAAATATAACCCAGAATACTGTAAGTCCTTATATTCTACCCAGTCTAAAGAAGATAAGACATAATCTAACGAGTTCTTTGTTTCATTACAGATTCCACAGCTAGATACTCTTAGTGCTGTGGAACTGGATAAACCTCTGAGACTCTCAGTATTCCTAGATGCTATAAACTCACTGCAGTGTGGGAAAGCAGGTGGCACTGATAGCAACCCAGTGGAATTTTATAAAAGAATGTGAAATAAGTAAGCTCCACTATTATTAGCAACGTCCTACGGTGGGTTGGCACCTTGCCCGGGATTGGTTCCTGCCTTGTGCCCTGTGTTGGCTGGGATTGGCTCCGGCAGACTCCCGTGACCCTGTGTTCGGATTCAGCGGGTTGGAAAATGGATGGATGGATTATTAGCAATGTTTATAGAAGCTAAAGACAATAAAATTCTACCTCAAACATTTTGCCAAATATTCATTTTTGTCTTTCCTAAGAAAAATAAGGACTTAGAACAATGTGCATCAGACCAATCTCACTCCTGAATAATGACGTTAAGATACTTTCCAAAATTCTAGGTAGAAGGATTGAGAAAATGTTTCCTTCTGTTATATCACAAGACCAAACAAGATTTATTTTAAACAGACATCTGGCTTCTAATCTTCAATGTTTGTTTAATATAATATATTCACCCATTAAATCTAACACCTCAGAGATCTTACTATCTTTGGCTGAAGAAAAAGCATGGTTAAATAGGACTACCTATTCACCATATTTCATGAATTTGGGTTTGGCCCAAACATATGTGCATGGATCAAACTACTCTATACTAACCCAAAGCCTCAGTTTGTATTAACAACTTTATTTCAGATTACTTCAAACTGGAACATAGTACTCAACAAGTCCTCTATCACCATTGCTCTATGCAATCACCATTGAGCCATTGGCTGTTTACTTTTGAAATGCATCAGAGATAAAAGGGATTTTCAGAGAAGGACTTGTACAGAAAATATCATTACATGCAGATGATATGGTACTGTTATGTATCTCACCTACAAAATACTGTGCCAGCAGTTCTAAAAGTGCTAGCAGATTTTCAAAAGATATCTGGAGTCAAAATTAATTTGAATAAAAGTGTTCTTTTTCTAGTGAATTCTCCAACACTCAATACTAGACTGGACCTATTCCCACTTATCTTAACAGATCAGTTTAAATATATAGCGGTAAATATCACAAGTAAATATAAAGCTCTGTTTCAACAAAAGTTTGCTGTCTGCATGGAAAAAAAAATAAACAAGATGTGAATAGATGTTCACATTTGCAGGAGGAATCAACACTGTTAAGATGAACATCCTTCCCAAGCTTCTTTTTCTATTTCAAACCATCCCCATATAAAATAACAAATCTTTTATTTTTTTAAGAAATTAGATTCAATCATAACTTCATTTATTTGGAATTCTAAATATCCACACATCTAAAGGTTGACTCTACAATGACCTAAAGCAGAAGGGAGCATGGCACTACCCAACTTTCAACTTTATTACTGGGTGACAAATATACAAACTATAAAGACCTGGGGCCTCATGCATAATGCCGTGCGTAGAATTCACACTATAACATGGCGTAAGGACCAAAGCGTAAATGTGCTTACGCACAAAAAAATCCAGATGCATAAATCTGTGCGAACGCCAGTTTCCACGTTCTTCTGCTACATAAATCCCGGCCAGCGTGAAAAGTAATGCACGTGCACGCACCTGCTGTCCCGCCCTGTCTCCTCCCAGAATTACGCCTCTTTGAATACGCAAATCAATATAAATAGCCCTTAAGCTCAGTGTTCTGTGAAAAGGCAATGGCAAAAGCACAAGGGGAAATAGAAGAATTACAGAGAATACCAAGTGGAGGCAAAGAAAAACGTACTATTTGTTGGTTTAAACAGTGGTATAAACAACAAAAGGAAGTTGATCGAGTGACATAGAGTGTCGGGGAAAATGGAAAGCTTAAGTTCACAAAGTCGCACAGTGCCCGAAATAAAAAAGAAGTTGTCAGATATCAAAGTCGCCGTGAAAAGGTGAGTTGTAGCCCACCATCTGAGTGTCATATGAAAGCTTATTAGGGTACAGAGAAAAAAAAATAGGCACAGTGGGGAAAAAAGCACGAAATGTCAACTTTAATCTCTAAATTTCCACTTTAATCACGTAATTTGTTTTGTCATTTAAGTAGAACATCATAAACTTCATCTTAAAATCACTTAATTTACTAGTTTCTCAAATCCCATCGTAACTAAAGTAGCACGTTAAATGATTTGTTTTGTATTTGTTCTTCTATGTTCTCTATGTGTGTGAATCACTACGTGCTTCTTAAACGGGCTTTCTCTTCCTCCAACAGGACACAGAATCCATTACATTCATGATATTACAGCTCTCTGAATAATTAAAATACTGAGATGTATACTTCATATCATTTTCATGATGATAGGAGTTAAAGCGTGTTATTAAACATGGGAACACGGTGGCACAGTGATTGTTCCTGCCTCACGCAAGATGCTTGCTTTGCCGTGCGCGACCTTTGATAAAATAATTTATTGCAGCAGTACTGTCTCTTTCAAATGTACTAACCTCCAATTCCTGTCCTTCCTTTTCTTTCTCCAATTAACCAATCGCCACACAATCAGCTCTGTAATAGACGTTAAGCCATCTGTAAGCTTACAATGCCGATTCTTCAAAACTTTAAAGGAACATTGAAATATCTTCGTAGTACATGTTTAGAAGAATACAGCGCGAGACAGGAACAATCCGTGAAAGGAGCGCCAGCTCCTTGCTAGTGCTGTGACACAGTGTCCTCACATGTTTAATTATTAACAATATAAATTATTTAAATGAAGTTAAAGTTTTATCTGTATAATATAATAAACATATTTTGCTGCATTTCATCTTAAAAATGATTTTATCATCATATATAAATACACACTTTATAAAGTGGCTCAGGCTGTGCAATATTATAACTGTATCGCAAGTTTACATTGAGGTGATTATACTTATAAGTACAAACAGTTCTACAAGGAGCACTTGATGGACTGATTGAGTGCGTTTGGGATGAAACTGTTTCTGATCCGCGAGGTCCGTACAGGAAAGGCTCTGAAGTGTTTGCCGTATGAGAGCAGTTCAATAGACAGCATGGCTGAGGCAGCATGTGCTTGATGCTGTATACTGATAATTCTCTTTCCGATCAGCTGCTGTAGAGCTGTGATTCACACTCAGATACAGTGATATAAATA
The DNA here is from genome assembly GCA_026402145.1 of Polypterus bichir lapradei. Classification (NCBI taxonomy): domain Eukaryota; kingdom Metazoa; phylum Chordata; class Cladistia; order Polypteriformes; family Polypteridae; genus Polypterus; species Polypterus bichir. The sequence goes on from JANRMT010062835.1 coordinate 14,828,143, forward strand.
CTCCGAGTGGTGCAGTGAGAGTAATATGGAAAAAGATGATCCGCTGTGGCAACCCCTAACGGGAGCAGCTGAAAGAAGAAGAAGAAGAAGGTGCAGTGAGAGTAACAACGCTAAAGCAGCTATGCTATTTGGAATAGTTTGACCATTCTGTGGACCATTATATTATTATAGGTTAATTACAACCAGATGCATTAAACTAATAAACAATATGCGGTTAATTTCAGTGTATTTATAAAGCTGCGTCAGGGATGTGGATCTAAAAAGGAAAGGATAACAGCACAGGAACAGTAGCACTGCTTTGACGCTGGGTGCCGCCAGTCTGCAAAACCGAGCAGAGAACTTGCGTACGACAGGGTATGAGCTACCATGGAAATGTGCGTGGCTTTATGCCAAGTTTAGGTTTTATATATCACGATTTGAACATGGAAATAGGCTTTTGCAACATTTTTGTGCGTATGCACCGTTTATACAGTACATGAGGTCAAAGGACATCGACACAAACTGCTGAATACGCAGAAACCTGGTGTACAATAGAATTAAAATCTTGCAGTACTTCTTTATATTACCTGCTCTGTACCCCAGTAAATACAAATTATTGTCAAGACACTAATAATCCAATTGCCCTTCATTCACTCAGCAAATGGAACCAATGTATGAAGCACTTTAAGACAGAGAAGCTTTTATCTGTTTCATCTTGTCATGACAGCCACTCTTTTCCACCCTCTCAGACATTGATAATGCTTGGAAAATATCTAGGATTAAAGCATTTAGAGACTTGTACATCGATAATGTTTTTGCATCCTATGAGCACTTAGGCTTCAAATTTAACTTCTCATCAACAAAATGTTTCCACTGCTTTCAATCTAGAAACTTTGCTAAACAGAACCTGACCAATGTTTCTCACCTTCCACTTATTTCTACTCCAGAAGAAATATTGACTCAGATAACATCTCCACAATTTATAAAAACATTTTAAATTCCCTTCCTTTCAATTATCCTAGGGCACAATGGGGAAAGGAGTTTTCACTTAACATTTCAGAGTGGAAGGCAGCCATTCACAGGATTCACTCTAGCTCCATATGCGCAAAGCACTCAATTATTCAACTTAAAATCTTCTGTCGATTGAATTTGTCTTGATTAAAACTATCCAAAATGTTTCCCTTGCAAGATTCAACCTGCGAACATTGCAATTGAGCTCCAACCTCACTGGGCCACATGTTTTGGGCCTGCACCAAATTAACATCATTCTGGACCAACATTTTTAAATGCCTTTCAGACAGCCTTGGAGTCACAATCCCTCCTAACTTATTAACAGCTGTGTTTTTTTCGGGCTCTCAGATGGGCTTAAAGTGGAGAAGGACAAACAAACTGTAATCACCTTTACCTCACTAGTAGCATGTAGACTTATCTCGATCAACCTTTAAGTCAGTGGGTAACTGATGTTATATACTATCTCAAATTGGAAAAAATCAAATTCTCACTTAGAGGATCTGTTCAAAACTTTTTTTTAAATATGGCAGGATCTAATCAATAACAGTTTAGAATAAGCTTCTATATCAGGGTAAAGAATACTCCTCCTTCCTTGCTGCTTCTAAAGATTTGCTTTGTTGGTTGGCTCTCCTCTCTTTCTTTCATTTGGGTTGGGTCTGAATTTGGGTTTTGTTAAATTTGGTTTGTTGGTATGGATTGTTATTTGGTTTTAATTAAAATTAATAAAATAAAAATAGACAGATGAAAGGCACTATATAATACAGTGGTGTGAAAAACTATTTGCCCCCTTCCTGATTTCTGATTCTTTTGCATGTTTGTCAGACAAAATGTTTCTGATCATCAAACACATTTAACCATTAGTCAAATATAACCCAAGTAAACACAAAATGCAGTTTTTAAATGATGGTTTTTATTATTTAGGGAGAAAAAAAAATCCAAACCTACATGGCCCTGTGTGAAAAAGTAATTGCCCCCTGAACCTAATAACTGGTTGGGCCACCCTTAGCAGCAATAACTGCAATCAAGCGTTTGCGATAACTTGCAATGAGTCTTTTACAGCGCTCTGGAGGAATTTTGGCCCACTCATCTTTGCAGAATTGTTGTAATTCAGCTTTATTTGAGGGTTTTCTAGCATGAACCGCCTTTTTAAGGTCATGCCATAGCATCTCAATTGGATTCAGGTCAGGACTTCGACTAGGCCACTCCAAAGTCTTCATTTTGTTTTTCTTCAGCCATTCAGAGGTGGATTTGCTGGTGTGTTTTGGGTCATTGTCCTGTTGCAGCACCCAAGATCGCTTCAGCTTGAGTTGACGAACAGATGGCCGGACATTCTCCTTCAGGATTTTTTGGTAGACAGTAGAATTCATGGTTCCATCTATCACAGCAAGCCTTCCAGGTCCTGAAGCAGCAAAACAACCCCAGACCATCACACTACCACCACCATATTTTACTGTTGGTATGATGTTCTTTTTCTGAAATGCTGTGTTCCTTTTACGCCAGATGTAACGGGACATTTGCCTTCCAAAAAGTTCAACTTTTCTCTCATCAGTCCACAAGGTATTTTCCCAAAAGTCTTGGCAATCATTGAGATGTTTCTTAGCAAAATTGAGATGAGCCCTAATGTTCTTTTTGCTTAACAGTGGTTTGCGTCTTGGAAATCTGCCATGCAGGCCGTTTTTGCCCAGTCTCTTTCTTATGGTGGAGTCGTGAACACTGACCTTAATTGAGGCAAGTGAGGCCTGCAGTTCTTTAGACGTTGTCCTGGGGTCTTTTGTGACCTCTCGGATGAGTCGTCTCTGCGCTCTTGGGGTAATTTTGGTCGGCCGGCCACTCCTGGGAAGGTTCACCACTGTTCCATGTTTTTGCCATTTGTGGATAATGGCTCTCACTGTGGTTCGCTGGAGTCCCAAAGCTTTAGAAATGGCTTTATAACCTTTACCAGACTGATAGATCTCAATTACTTCTGTTCTCATTTGTTCCTGAATTTCTTTGGATCTTGGCATGATGTCTAGCTTTTGAGGTGCTTTTGGTCTACGTCTCTGTGTCAGGCAGCTCCTATTTAAGTGATTTCTTGATTGAAACAGGTGTGGCAGTAATCAGGCCTGGGGGTGGCTACGGAAATTGAACTCAGGTGTGATACACCACAGTTAGGTTATTTTTTAACAAGAAGGCAATTACTTTTTCACACAGGGCCATGTAGGTTTGGATTTTTTTTCTCCCTAAATAATAAAAACCATCATTTAAAAACTGCATTTTGTGTTTACTTGTGTTATATTTGACTAATGGTTACATGTGTTTGATGATCAGAAACATTTTGTGTGACAAACATGCAAAAGAATCAGAAATCAGGAAGGGGCAAATAGTTTTTCACACCACTGTAGATAGATAGATGTTCACTGTATAATAGTTTAGATAGATAGATTTGAAAGACACTATTTAATAGATAGATAGATAGATAGATAGATAGGTTTTTGACTAACTTTTTAAAGGCCAGACATATTTGGGGTTCTTTTTGCATTTTTTGCTAAGTTATTGCTTTTCTTTGTTGTGTTCATTGCAATTCCTTCTGAATGCGTTGTAATCACTTCAGTTTTTTTTTTTCTGGTGTCTCCTGACTCACTGGTACTCACATATGATACACAGTTTGACTCATCGTGATGTCTAATCATCCAAGTTGTCAAGCTTTTTGTTGTTCCAGTTTAGTTTTGGCCATCTAGTCCCAAAAAATAAAACAAACTAACTTTTAGGCCATTTTTGGAGCACATTTTATGCAAGAAATTGTACCCTTATGATAAAGAGTAAACCAAAAGGTATCTGCAGAAAAAATAGTCATAAGGACTTGAAGTTGTGCATGCCACATAAAACGACTCCAGGTTTTGGTCCTCTATGGGGAAATGAGGGCCCAAATTTACTCCTTTTCACAAAAATTTGAATAATTGGGATCGGCCATATAAGCATGTGAATGTCATTTTATGCTGTTTCAAGGTTGCTGATCACAAATATGATAATATATTTTATATTTGATTCTTCACTGGTGGTCCTAGCCATTTATGAGCCACTCCCAGAAGATTAAAAATGACAAATGTCAAACATAAGCATGTGGGATATCATTTGAAACTCCTTCAATTCAGTGATTATAACTACAAATACACAATTTGAGGTGTGAAAAGTACCCCTTATGAGAAGGACATAGGAGTTGTAGTGGACTTGACATTATCCACTTCTAGTCAGTGTTCAGAAGCCATTGAGAAGGCTAACAAAATGTCAGGTTATATAGCGCCTTGATGTGTGGAGTACAAGTCACAGGAGGTTCTGCTCAGCTTTATAACACACTGGTGAGGCCTCATCTGGAGTACTGGGTGCAGTTTTGGTCTCCAGGCTACAAAAAGGACATAGCAGCGTTTAGAAAAGGTCCAGAGAAGAGCAACTAGGTTGATTCCATGGCTACAGGTGTTGAATTATGAGGAAAGATTAAAAGAGCTGAGCCTTTAGAGTTTAAGCAAAAGAAGATTAAGAGGTGACCTGACTGAAGTGTTTAAATTTATGAAGGGAATTACTGCAGTTGATCGAGACGGTGACTTTAAAATAAGCTCATCAAGAACATGGAGACACAGTTGGAAACTTGTTAAGGAGAAACTTCACACAAACATTAAGAAGTTTACCTTCACATACAGAACCACAGACACATGGAATAAGCAACCAAGTAGGATTTTAGGTACCATGAAAACGTGACTTGATGTTATTTTAGGGGACTGAAGTGGATAGGACTGGGGGGTTTTGTTGGGCTGAATGGCCTGTTCTCGTCTAGATTGTTCTTATGTTCTAATATGATGTTACTTTTGATTTTTGATCCTTTACTAGGGATCTAACCCTCTATGGACCTCAGTCACGGGGTGCAAAATGACAAATTCTTATTATAATCGAGAATATTTGGATTTTAAACATTTAAATTGAAGCATACATTTTAATATTTCAAATATATGACACAACTTTTCTTTGTTATGTGCTTCTACCTCATGAAGTAAATCTTTACATTTCTTTATGAACACCCAGAATTAGAGTGACATTATTTCAGACTTCCTTTCCTCTTTGTCTGTGTCTTAATTTTTATACATTTTGGACTTTGACATTTTACTGTGAATTGAGGTCATATGCCACAATGCATATTTTTAAGTAGGAAAAAAATAAATAAAATATGAATTCTTAATAAAAAAAATGACTTACAGTTTTTCCATTTCCAACAACTCTGAGTTTAGTTTGAGACAAAGGCTTGTGTTCCTGTGGCACATCCCCTCTTGTCAGGCCAACGCTGTCAACAGGCACGATGGGAAGTTTCTCCAGTCGGATTGAGCCATGATGGGGCGGTCGATAATCAACAGCAACTGGAATGGCTTGTGCTATTTCTGGAGCTGAGTGTCTGTTTTTAGTGGTGTGGCAGTGACCTGCAGGTGAACAGAAATGTCATGTCAGAGTTCTGAGGATTATGAAACTGAATCCAGATATGTAGATCGTTTATGAGGGAAAGACAGCAAACGTTTTAGATGTGATGTATCAATGTGCTTTAAATAAGCACTTCTGTCTACTCTTATGTTTATTATAAAACATTGTGGAATAGCAGGGCCACACATCTCCCCAAACCTGGACACAGACTGGCACAGAGACACAAGTGCAAAAACAACACACAGTTTATTTCCTTGTGGGGCAGCTCCATTCCCCGCTTCCCATTTCAGAGCACAGTACACAAGTATCCACAGCAATACTGCTCAGCCCTTCTCTCTCTCTTTCTCTTCTTCTTCTTCTTCTTCTTTCTTTCTCTCTTTCATTTTCTCTACTGCCTCCACTCCTCTCCCAGCAAGCTTTGTCCTCCACCTTCCGACTCTGGCTCCTTGAATGGAGTGAGACGGCCTGGCGGTGGCCACGGGCTGCTGCAGGGTTGAGTTTCTAAGCTCCAAACTCGTGGCCCCAGTGTATGCCAGGGAAGTTGCCCTCTCATGTTTCAAGGGCGGTAGGTCTTTGAATTTGTCCTCTCCCCCTGTCCTTCCATCATAGGGGCATGCCAGCTGTCCACCACAACATACTTTTTTTTATAAATATTGGCTATTCAAAATGAAAGAGCAGATTTCAAATATTTATTTCAAACAAACTGTATAAGACAGAAACACATTCCACACATTACTGGATAGAGGAAAGTTCAAAGTTTGGTCCTATGGTCTTTGAGGTTGTATGCACTCAACATGAGCACCATGTGTAGTGAGACAAACATCAAAATGGTAGACCATTTTTTGCCACATACGAGTCAACTGGTCTCTAGTTACTGAATTCACAGCTTCCTCAATTCAATGTCGCAAATCTTGAAGATTAGCGGGCATAGGTGGAACCAACACTCTTTCTTTAATGTTCGCAGGGGGTAAGGTCTGGAGACCTGGGAGGCCATAGACGATGAGCAAGATCTTGTTGTCCACCTCTTCCAATCCATCGTCCTGGAATGGTGTCGTTCAGGTAACGCCAGACCTTCATGCAAGGTGGTGCCCCGCCTCATTTCCACTTGGAGGTCCAGCGTTATCTGAATGACACCATTCCAGGACGATGGATTGGAAGAGGTGGACAACAAGATCTTGCTCATCGTCTATGGCCTCCCAGGTCTCCAGACCTTACCCCCTGCGAACATTAAAGAAAGAGTGTTGGTTCCACCTATGCCCGCAAATCTTCAAATCTTTTACCTTTATAAATCTCGATGATCTTGCAAATGTGTCCCCCATGAAGCTTAGACACTCTGGACAAGTTACATTACATTGCTCAAACAAAATATTCCGCAGCACATCAAGTGGCATGAGATGACACGTGATCAACAATCGAGGGTGTTTAGGGGGATTGGAGGCCCCTATGAAGTAACGGGTGCCGTCGCACCGTTAAGCAATAAAACATAGTCAACAAGCTTTGTCCCCCAATAACACCTGCATTGCAGTTCAAAAACAGACGCACCGCTGTGGGAGTTAAAGATGGTTATATGGTTAAAGATCTGAGAAAAGTTCCTTCCTTTCTTAGGAGAAGGGCAGCAGCTGTGAGTTGAAGGCCAAGATCACAGCACGTACAACTTTGGAGACACAAGCAGGCAATAAATTTCATATACAGAATTCAAGATTGACAGCTAAAAGGCCAGCAGCTGCATCTGCCCAAATGAGGTGCTGTGAGAGCCCGGTATGGGGAATGGACTTTAATCAGTTAGAAATAAGGAGATAAAGTGTACAGCACCTCATTTTTGTAGCCAATAAGATGTATTCTTTTATAACATAACTGAGATATGCAAATCTGTTAAGTGTATAAATAAGAGTTCTGCCCTTTTTTGCTTGGTGCCCTCCCCCCACCATAACCTATCATCTATGGGGGAGGAGCGAAAGCTTTAGATTCGTCAAAAATTTATTCTCAGGTTTTGACATTTTAGGGTCCCCTGATACCGAAAACAATGATATTTCGATGATGGGTGTGTGTCTGTCTGTGTGTCACAGTTGCTTGAGGATGGTTTAGAGCTAAAACGGCTAGGTGGAAAAATACCAAACTCGAAACTTAAGCCTGTTGTGAGATGACAATGTGCTGATTAGTTTTTGAGTCAAATCGTGCAAGAGAAAGTGACACTCTAGAGGAACCCTCAAATATTGTAATTCTGCTCCTGTATGAACTCATGTATAAGTCAGGTCTTGAAACCTGAAAAATCGATCATAAAATCAGACCACGACTTATACACCTGTTCAAAAATGCGACACTTACATTTTTTTCTTTTTATATCTTCTTGCCTCCTCCAATCTCAGACACATCAAACTTTGTTGCAGCAGCGCAGTTACCAATTTCTTTCACTACTTCAACGGCGTTTAATTTAAAACCAGCTTCATATTTTCTTCTGATCGAACACTCCATTGTAGATAAGGGATGCTCTTACGATAAATGTGTATAAGGGTGTGAGATACAAAAAACACAAATCAGTGTAAACGTTGTTTTGGAATAGTTTGGGTAATACTGTGTGGTCACATAGGCACAATAGAGAGAGGGGGGTGAGGAGCACATGCTGATGGAGTGCATTGCCGCACCCACGTAGAAAAACAAGGCTGTGTGCTCCGTGGTTACTCTCTTAGGTGGACGTTAGCATATCATATTCTCTTGGACCAATAGTGTGAGTTTTCCACATTCGACTGACATTATAAAATACCAGAAATTATACAGTAAAATCAAGTCCCAATTTATCCATGGAAGATCTTATCCGCGAATATATACATGAATTCTTCTCGTCATTTGGTATTGGAATAACCTGTTTTATGATCAGAAACATCAGCATCAGAGTGGTAAATAATTACTGAAATGTTATAGAATAGTTTGGGTAACTTGGTTCCTTGGGCGCAAAGCCTACCGACGCTCACGTCTGAATTTTTTTTATTGAGGACCACTCCTGTTAATCTGTCAGGTGCAGTGATCTCCCTTTTTGCATAAAGAAATATAGAGAAATGACAAGCTTTCTCCTGCCTGGTTCATTGGGGTGATTATTTATATCGGTTAAATTTCTTCCACACCGCACAATCAAAATTGCTGCGCTACTGCCAGGACTGCCAGCAGAAGAGATGTGTTGAGTGTAAGCAGCAGGTGTTGCATCCATTTCAGACCCCCTTACAACCCTGGGCAAAAATGTTAATCAAATCTCAAAATCAGTGACGTTTCACAAGCAGGGCTTGCACAGAAATCCTTCTCTACAGATCATTGCAAGGTCCAAATTCCATTCTTTGTCTTTATGGGTGCTGTGCCTGCAGCAAGGAAAAAGTGAGAAGGCACATTTCTGAGGCTCAGTTATAAGTGACGATTGCACACATAATGCTTGATTCTTTTCTTATCATAGAACAGGAAAATATACTACTAAATGACCTACAAATGATAGCACACTGCAAGACACCACACCACGGACAACACACCACTCTTAATTCTGGTGAATTGTGACACAGACCTTCCCCTTTTGCTGTGGGCACCTCAGGTTGGGATCTGCTGCTTTAGTGGAAATGTTCCTACCATGTTTCACTAGGTTGTATTCTTACTTACCTCCAGTGGTGTCATGAATTTTCACTCTGGTTTTCACACGCTCTCCGAGTACGGTGTTCACAGGAGAGTTCAGAAGCACCTCAAACAATTCCTCACCTTCTTCCAGGCCATCATTCACAATGTTGATGCTCAAAGTTCTGCTCGCTACCCCTGAAACAAATGTAATGAGGAAGAAAAGTTAATTTAATGAGACGAGACACTCTTTTTGAAACAAAAATCATGTTACTAGAACAGAGGATACATTGTCGGCAGAAGACGTTACATTTTTTTCATTGCATTGATACTGGAATGCTTTCATTATTTTTAAAATTGTACCTTATTACTCACATACACTTGTAGCAGTGCTACCACTGAAAGGACTCTATTTCCCAGCAGCCCCAAAAAGGATTGCCTTCATTGGATGTCTGAAAAGGGTGTAGTGGCTGCAAAAAGGGTCTGGCGAAGCAGCAAGAAAAAATCTGTGTTTCTGTGTATCCCGTGCGTCCCGTCCAACGTAGCCACTGAGAAGTCATTTGTACCCTGGATCATTTCTCACAAGGATAAATGGACTGTCTCATGCCTGCCTATCATGTGAATAGCGGTGGATTAGTTGTCATGCGTCTTTGGAGGGAACGCTCCCAGAAATCTCACCCCTTGCTGCACAGGACTACCTGTAGGACTGCTTAATTAAATTTATTATGGAAGCTGTTCCCAGGATTGTCATCTTCATCTTTACTCCATACCATTTTATCCGTTTCTGCAGCATTGGAACTGTGATAAGGACATTGTCGTGAGTGTTTGTTGTCGGGATTGATTGTTGTGTGTTTTTATTGTATCACTGAAGAGGAAGGGGAGGGTTGTCTGATTTTTCTTGTTTATAATTGATTTTATACTTAATATATTTCACTCATTTGTTCGATTTGTGTTGCTGTCTGTGAGCGTGTGCGGGTCTGGCCCAGGCTGGGGGCGTTCCTGGAATCCCCACCAAAAAAATAAATAAATCGCCGTCCTATCGACAGTAAGGATCTGACCGGCACTGGACTGCTACAAACTTGTCATTATGTACCATAATATTATGTTCAAATAACACATTAGTCAAATATCTAAGGTAAGTGTTACAATTTAGGAACCTTCATTTTTTATGTTAAATATGTTCCTATGTTTTAAAAAAGAAATACTGCAACAAAATTTTGCTGAGTCGTCGCCAGGGGGCGCAGTCATCAGCGTATTATGAGCGCTGGAGGCAATGGTTTGTCCAAGATTGTATATTTGCTTACGAAAAGACGTTAATGTGCATTTCTTTTGTTCTTGATTTATTAACGCTATGACTCACAATGAAAACCTCTGGATCTCAATTAGGGTTTGACATTTTGGTTTTAATAGACTTTGACGGGGTGGCACGGTGGCGCAGTGGTAGCGCTGCTGCCTTGCAGTTAGGAGACCCAGGTTCGCTTCCCTGGTCCTCCCTGCGTGGAGTTTGCATATCCTCCCACAGTCCAAAGACATGCAGGTTAGGTGGATTGGCGATTCTAAATTGGCCCTAGTGGGTGTGTTTGTGTGTGTCCTGCGGTGGGTTGGCACCCTGCCTGGGATTGGTTCCTGCCTTGTGCCCTGTGTTGGCTGGGATTGGCTCCAGCAGACCCCCGTAACCTTGTATTCGGATTCAGTGGGTTGGAAAATGGATGGCTGGATGGATAGATTTTGACAGCTTTGATGTCAAGCATTACTTTTCCCTCAAATACAATTCAACCAGAAAATGTAATTTCTGGCTGATGAGGTTATATTTTTTTGATTTTATACAACTTTATACAGCTTCGCCCCCTGCTCACGTTGCTCACTAACCCCTCTGGCCTATGCTACGCGCCAGCCACTTTACGTCTCTGCCGCACGCGTATATAGATTTCACTTTAATCAAACAACAAATCTTTTAATTCTCGCAGATATGCCTCTTCATTGGGAAGAAACACTACTTTTTCCTGATGGCAACACAAATTAAATTTTCTACAAGTCTCCGACTTAAAGCTTAAATCTGAACAATATATTCAATCTCTTTTCGCTGTTCCTTTATTTCACCGAGTAATAATTCCTGTTTGTTAGTGCTAATGCGATCTTTACTATCATTTTTTGACACTTTCGAATTTTCGTACTTCCATTATCTCTAACCTGCTCTGCATGTGTATTGTGGCAACGTTTTCGAATTCTTTACGACGTTCTACTTTGTCATCTACTCTTTGTCTTTTATTTCCGGCCTCAGGCATGGCTAAATCTCTTGGCACAAAGTCTCACCTCATGGGACATGAAAGTATCTCTCTGAAAAAGTCACATCTCGTCCCAAGATTTATTTATTATAATAGAGAGATTTAATAAAGTGAGACGTCAGCGTTAAGTCACAACTTGGAGAGTTCAGGTGGTCTTGTTTTCTCTGAATTGCCTGACTCATAGTGTAATGGACTAGAAATTGGTGATTTAAAGAAAAGGACTTTTCTGTGTGTTGTGTTTAGAAAAAAAAATGCATGTCAATAATAAATGGAAAAACTAATAGATGAGGGACAATAGGCACCCTTTGTTTGAGACTTGGGTAAGTGAAAAGGCAGGATATTTACCTGTCTCACAAAAGAGTCACCTACTTTGAAGATCAGACTGCTTTGATTGGTATCTCATCATCAAACTGTACTGTATTATGATAACAGAACTGCCTGCTTCCATACATTTTAAATGTTTGTATTTAATTCCTTTTAAAATTCACAAGTTCTGGGGACATTGGTTTCTAATCAGGAACTTCTTGATAGCAGAAAGCAATACTATTGTTGAACCAAAGTAAATGTGCTTACACTATTGTTCCACAGAAGAAATTGGCATGTACAGTACCATTGTTTAACAGATTGTCATGCTGACTTAAGCAGAGATTGAAGTATTTATGTATCTCTGAGTAAATGAGAATAAAGAGGACAGAAAGTATGATGAGAGATTCCTGACTGCTGCCTGCTTCTTTTATGCTTTTGACACCATATCAATGTGGCTACACCCTGCAGCAACAAAGACTCATACCTCACCCAGGTTCTCCTCGACCTGAGGCTGGTAACAGTGGCTCCAAGTTTGTAGGGCATTCATGTGGAATTTCTGACTTGGAAAGTTACATTTGCTGTGTCTGAGAGCACCCAAATACAGCAGAAGTATCTGTGTTAAATACCTGCCTGAGGAGCTAATTGGGTATACATAAAATACTGAATTCTTACTGTTGAAGGTTTCTTTCGTAAATAAAGAAGGGCAATTTTTCTCTATCTAACGCAGTGGTTCTCAAACTGTAGGGCGTGAAGTAACAAAAAGGGGGGCGCGAAGATGTGAAAAAATAAAACAAGAAACAAAAATATGAAAAATACATCTATTGAAACCAAAACAAATTAACTTAAACTACATTCTGATACTAGAAAAATAAATATAGAGTTAGAAAACTGTCGATTAAAGTTAAGTAGGTATAATAAAATATGCATCTATGATATATCATTAATTAAAAAAGAACAAATTGGTATTAGTGGGCTCCTTTCAAAAAAACGTTGGGGGGGGGGG
>JANRMT010062835.1:14841585-14870420 GCA_026402145.1 Polypterus bichir lapradei
ATCTATCTATCTATCTATCATATAGTGTCCTTCATATCTATCTATCTATCTATCTATCTATCTCCTTTCATATCTGTCTATCTATTAAAATGGAAGGCTCAATTATGGGATGCACTCTGGACTAAATAGAGGTCATAGCAAAGCAGAGCTAAACTAAAAATGATATTAATGAATGGCAGTCAGTTACGAACAATGCAGTACATCCTCTATCTGACACACTAACACTGAGGACTTTCAGCCAACAAATTAATCAGCAGAAGTCAAGAAACGCTACAGGGGCTCCATTATACCAACAGCATTACACTTGCATAGTACCTCACTGAGACTGACTGCTAAATATTTCCTTTCTTTTTAAAAAATTCTGGTGTGATCACAAAGTCATCAGCAAACATCACAGCCCAAGGGGACTCCAGTCTAACCTCATCTGTCAACCTGTCCATCACCATTGCAAATAAGAAAGGGCTCAGAGCCGTTCCCTAATGTAATCCCACCTCCGTCACTCCTACCACAGACCTCACCACAGTCACACTCCCCTCGTATATATCCTGTACAACTCTTACGTACTTCTCTGCCACTCCCGCCTTCCTCATATAATACCACAGCTCCTCTCGAGGCACCCTGTCATATGCTTTCTCCAGGTCCACAAAGACGCAATGCAACTCCTTCTGGCCTTTTCTAAACTTCTCCATCAACATCCTCAGAGCAAACATCACATCTGTGGTGCTCTTTCTTGGCATGAAACCGTACCATACCTCACTAATCATCACCTCACTTCTTAACCTTGCTTCCTCTACTCTTTCCCATAACTTCATGCTGTGGCTCTGCACATCCCTCTTATTCTTAAATATCGGCACCAGTACACATCTGTGTATTTATTTATTTATTTATTTATTTATTTATTTATCTATTTATGCATTTATTTACAATGTTACCAGTAAGAATTAATATCTATCTATCTATCTATCTACTTTAGTAACTCCTTAGATGTTTCATTCACAATGAAAACTTGCCTCCTGCCATACTTCAGAAATGCTTTTTTGACCAAGAGAAAATCATTCACACTTGCTATAATATTCATTTTTAAACAATAAATTTAGTAATTAGTGTCCAATTTCTGTGTTAAGAATCTATATTTAACTAAGGGTATAATCTGGTTTTCTGTCCTTGAAATTGTATGGGTAATGCAGAAGGAAAAGCACTCACCCCAAGTGAGTCCACTAGGAGTCAGTGCAACATCACAAGTGCAGTGCTGAAGCTCAAAATGGGCAAATCAGCTGGGAATGAGGCTAACAAAACAATTTTTACATAGCCCACCAATAGATAGATAGATAGATAGATAGATAGATAGGAAAGGCACTATATGATAGATAGATAGATAGATAGATAGATAGATAGATAGATAGATAGATAGATAGATATAAAGGCACTATATAATAGATAGATAGATAGATATGAAAGACACTATATAATAGATAGATATGAAAGGCACTATATAATAGATAGATAGATAGATAGATAGATAGATAGATAGATAGATAGATAGATAGATAGATAGATAGATAGATAGATAGATAGAATATAATTGATATATAGGTATGAAAGGACACTCTATATATTATACAATAAAACCACTAGGTTTATGTTGGATTTACAAGCTCTGTAAATAAATAAATACCTATATAGATAGACAAATATATATATATACACACTCACTATGGTCTGTAAACACATCAGACTAACAAAAAAGGGAGAAAATTAGAAAAGAAAGAAAAGTTCTGACTTGGCAATCACAGTCCATCTCCATGAGTCACTATACAGACATACTGCTGTTGGTATAAAGGACCCCCTGTTGTGTTTCTTGACACATTTCTGATGAATAATTTGCTGGCTGAAAGTCTTCAGAGTTGGTGTGTCAGAGAGAGGATGTGCAGCATTGTTTGTAATGACACTCAGTTCTGTTTTAATTCTCACCTTTGCTACGATCTCCAGGGGTCCAAAGTGTGTTCCATAATTGAGCTTTCCCTTATTTATTTAGTTGTTTATTTATTTATGTATTTATTATTTTTTGGTATGTCGTACACTGTATTAATCCCCAATTGGAAACTGTCTTTTTGCATGACATTTGGAGGTCAGAGTGCACGGTCAGCCATTGTACAGCATACAGCTTATTGATTCAGTGGCCATCTCTTGAAGTGATGTTATCAACCTTTTTTACCATATACAAATATAAGTTGACTATAATAAGGGTATTACAAGCACAATCAGTAACAGGTTAACAACTTAAGATATTAACTGGGCCAGTATACCACTAGGCGGAGTGGTGGTGGATCTGAGGCTAGGGATCTGCACTGGCAATCAGAAGGTTGTCAGTTCGAATCCTGTAAATGCCAAAAGGGACTCTGCTCTGTTGGGCCGTTGATCAGGGTCCTTAACCTGCAATTGCTGAGCGCTTTGAGTAATGAGAAAAGCGCTATATAAATGCAAAGAATTATTATTAATTAATTATTATTACTTTTTAGTTTAAGGAAAGGAAAGCTTAGAGTTAAAGTTCTGTCAATCAAAACTGTTAGTCAAGCAAGATGTCACAAAAGCAGATCGGTCCAATCTACCTGGACTCCAACATACGAGGACTCCATCATGAATCCTTTCCTGGTGATCACTAATGACACTGATCCTGTACCTTCACACACATCGACTTCGGACTGGGAAAACTCCACCTGAGACCACTTCATTTCCAATCTACAGGAAAACACAGTAATTTTGTAATTCATTAACTATTGGTCTTTTTTTTTCCTTCTTGAAACATCTAAGAGATGGTAAAATATAATCGATTTAATAAGTGTGATGGAATCATAACAACATAAAAGTTTTGACAACAAGGTAATGAAGGCTACAACACCTCCATCTCAGCCTGCTCCTCATCTTTTATCTTTTCTTTATAGAAACAGAAAACAAAATGAAACAGCACTTACTTTCTATTGAGTCCATCAGAATTGTTGTTAAACAAGCAAGGAATCCTAACCAGACGACTATTAGAAAAATTGTAAAACCCAAAACATAACCCAGAAATCGTTGTAGATAAAACATAAAGCAAAGGTTAGAAAGCAAACGATCTTTAGAATGTACTTTTTAAGAACAAAAATGTTCAAAAGGTAATTTGGAATTCAGCAAACTCAGATAGCTGTCGATCTCATTGATCTTTAAACTGTTACTATGGTAATGTAATTTGCAAAATTTCAGGAACCCCTTGCCATGTCAACCAAAGACACAAGAAGGCAACTGTATCATAAAATAGCAGCAAATGGAAAATAAATAAATAAAATTAACGAAGAACTGTTTCAAAAATAACAAATTCATATACGCATATGAAAAGAAGTTAAACTTCTTCTTCTCCTTCTTCTTTTGGGGGCTCCCGTGAGTGGTCGCCACAGCGGATCATCTTCTTCCATATCTTTCTGTCCTCTGCATCTTGTTCTGTTACACCCATCACCTTCATTTCCTCTCTCACCACATCCATAAACCTTCTCTTAGGTCTTCCTCTCTTCCTCTTTCCTGGCAGCTCTACCCTTAGCACCCTTCTCCCAATATACCCAGCATCTCTCCACTACACATGTCCAAACAACAATCTTGCCTCTCTGGTTTTGTCCCCCAACTTGAGTTGACCCTCTAATGTCCTCATGTCTAATCCTGTCCATCCTCGTCACACCCAATGCAAATCTTAGCATCTTTAGCTCTTCCACCTCCAGCTCTGTCTCCTGCTTTCTGGTCAGTGCCACCGTCTCCAACCCATATAACATAGCTGGTCTCACTACCGTCCTGTAGACCTTCCCTTTCACTCTTGCTGATATCCGTCTGTCACAAATCACTCCTGACACTCTTCTCCACCCACTCCACCCTGCCTGCACTCTTTTTTCACCTCTCTTCCACACTCCCCATTACTCTGTACTGTTGATCCCAAGTATTTAAACTCATCCACCTTCACCAACTCTACTCCCCCCATCCTCACCACTCCACTGACCTCCCTCTCATTCACACACATGTATTCTGTCTTGTTCCTTCTGACCTTCATTCCTCTCATCTCTAGAGCATATTTCCACCTCTCCAGGGTCTCCTCAACCTGCTCCCTACTATTGCTACAGATCACAATGTCATCAGCAAACATCACAGCCCAAGGGGACTCCTGTCTAATCTCGTCTGTCAACCTGTCCATCACCATTGCAAATAAGAAAGGACTCAGAGCTGATCCCTGATGTAATCACACCTCTACGTTGAATGCATCCATCACTCCTACCGCAGACCTCAACACAGTCACACTCCCCTCATATATATCCTGTACAATTCTTACATACTTCTCTGCCACTCCTAAATTCCTCATACAATACAACAGCTCCTCTCAGGCACCCTGTCATATGCTTTCTTCAGGTCCACAGAGATACAATGCAACTCCTGGCCTTCTCTGAACTTCTCCATCAACATCCTCAGTTCAAACATCACATCTGTGGTGCTCTTTCTTGGCATGAAACCATACTGCTGCTCACTCATCATCACCTCACTTCTTAACCTTGCTTTTACTACTCTGTCCCATAACTTCATGCTGTGGCTCATCAATTTTATCCCACTGTAGTTACTATAGCTCTTCACATCCCCCTTATTCTTAAATATTGGCACCAGTACACTTCTTCTCCACTCCTCAGGCATCCTCTCACTTTCCAAGATTTCATTAAACAATCTGGTTAAAAACTCCACTGCCATCTCTCCTAGACACCTCCATGCTTCCACAGGTATATCATCTGGTCCAATGGCTTTTCCATTCTTCATCCTCTTCATAGCTGTCCTTACTTCCTACTTGCTAATCCAATGCACTTCCTGATTCACTATCTCCACATCATCCAACCTTCTCTCTCTCTCTTATTCTCTTCATTCATCAGCCTCTCAAAGTACTCTTTCAATCTGCTGAACACATCTGCTTTTGACCTAGCACATGATGAAAATGTCTCTCTCAGAGAAGACATCCTCCAGCTGAGGAAACAAATCGAGACCCTTACAATGAAGCAGTGGTTTGGCATTCACCGTTTTGCTGGCTCAGACAGAGACATTTGCTTTTTTACAAGGTAAAATATCCAGTAGACTCATGTTGTTATGTATTGAGCTTACATACATACTCACCTGTCCCTGAATAAAGTTTAATGACTATGTTAGCCTTGGCTGGCACACAAACACGTTAATAGGTCCAGATCGTACCTTTATAATTGTGGATGTAGCTTGAAACTTGTATTTTGAAGCCTTTCTCCTCTTTAGCTCCTGACATTTGACACAATACTTGAATAATGTGACTTTTGTCGTTTACTGTAAGTGTAGGCACATAATTGGATGAAAGACAACATAGTTTGTCCGCAATGATATCAGCGCCTGTAGCGCAGTGGCTGGCACATGCAGAATCCAGAAGAGAATGTGCATATAGCCTTCTACGGGAGTCAAGCCCCCTGGCACCTTTGGCGCCCAACCTCCACTTGCGGCCTGGTAGGCCACCCCACTTACAGACAAAATCAAGAAATTCTATAAATATGTAAAAGAGAAATTAATTTTTATTCAACGGAGTAAAAATCATGAAATGAGAATAAAATATTTACTCTCTTCTCAATTGGAGTATTCCCGTTAAACTGAGGTCCACTATGCTCAATGAGTATTTATAAGAGACTAAATAAACGATCCATTCATTTTAACTGACATTCTTATAGATAAAAAAAACTTTTTGTAAAAAACAACTAATTTAAATAACAGGAAAAATCACTTGAAAACTGTGGTAATCGCAACTTGACCTTCAGCTAACTAAATCACTTAAATACAAACGACTTTCTTGATATTTTAGTTTATAATTTATAACAGAATAAGAATCTAAAAATCTAACAACATCACATTAAGTGATTAAAAATTCTGAAAAGAATGATACCAAATATATATATATATATATATATATATATATATATATGTAGGTTTTAAAATAAGCCCGATTTAAAACTTGACAAGAAACATGACATAAAAACGTCACATAAAATCATTACACAAAACCGTTGCACTTTTAGGCTTAGGATTTTATATATAGAGAATAGATTAGGCTAGGAGTCCAATGAACAACAGAAGTTGATTGTAACAAAAACTGGCAGACACAGGGTGTCCCGAGTCAGGACAGAGTCTGGGAATCTCTGACGTTGAAAATTCCATGTTGGGTGTCAGTGATGCAGCAGTTTACCCATCATTTGTGTATTACATTGGACATCACATAACTGAGACTTTTAAGGATCGACTTGAGAAAATTAGTGGCGTAACATTTGTACCAACATTTTGTATTATTTCTCAACAGTAACGGCGCACTGCATGATAACATACAGTGAATACACTTGACTCGAGCATTCCTAGTTTTCATCCTCTTTCTCTGTATGTTTACCACTCGTTTGCTCAGAGGTTGATGCGCTTGCTGCTTCCTGAGCAGCTCTTCTTTACTCCACCCTAGCGACCTGCTGCTTCTCTTCTTTTGTCGGCATCTTTTTGCATTAAAACTGATTAGGTCAGTGTTTGTGTTGCAATTTCTTAGTACGTTTTCCTTCATTTTTCACTTGAATCTGCCTCAAGAATGATTTAAGATATGAACAGGTAGAGGAAGTGACGGTGGTGGGAATGAGAACGGCGCAGGCATACAGGCATGCTGGTCGCTGCCGAGAGTTGATTCCACAATAAAATAAAATAAAACTAAAAAGAGGAATAACCTTAGAGGTCAATCATCACCCCGAAAGTGGATAGTAGACGTCACGTAGTATATGTGTACCAAATTTCAGGTCAATCGGTCAAATGGTTGGCGAGCTACAGGTGATTTAAAGTCCTGAATGGACAATCAGACAGCCACCTTAGCGTATTATATAAGAAGATAAAGAAAGGAATGAAGTGCAGGTCAGTCCGTCATTTTCTAACCCACTTTGTCCTGAACGGGGTTGCAGAGGGGTGCTGAAGGCTATCCCAATTAACATATGAAAACAAGACAGGAACAAACCCTGGACAGGGTGCCAGTCCATCACAGGGCAAACACACACACGGGCCAATTTAGTATCACACACTCTACCTAACCTGCATGTCTCTGGACTGTTGTAGGAATCCAGAGCACCTGGAGGAAGCCCACCCAGACACGGGGAGAACATGCAGACTCCACGCAGGGAGGTTCTGGGATGCAAACCTTACTGCGCTACCACTGTGCCATTGTGCCGCCCTGAAATGCAGGTGTGGTCACTAAATAAATTCAAGATTTCACTGACTTAATCCATCATATTGGGGGCGTAAGTTTTGCCTACCTGTGGCAAGTCCCAAAAATGGCCTCCTATGGGCACTACCCTAATAAGCCATAGATACGGTCACACTTGAAAACTTTCAGAACAAGAGACCACTTTTGTTCTGCCTCTGTACAATTGAGAAACTGTGTAAAATTTGGCAGAGAGAGGTTTGATGGCATAGATTTGCATACTGGACAAACACACAGACTCACATTCAACTTTAATATTTGTTATAACGTCCACTTTTTCAGGTCCATACTTATAGTAAGAAAATCCTTACGTTTGAAGAACGCATGCATTTCCTGTTGCGTCTGAGACCTGAAACTCCACGCTGTCTGAGACGGCTCCCAGAAAGGGCTTAATGATGTACCGAATGGTACGCCGGTTCAGATCCTTCTGGGTGAATCTCCGTTGAATTAGTTCACCTTAAGAAAGCAAAAAATGCAATTGTTATTGGCAGAAATTCATTGTTTGTCTCTACTAATTGTGGTTAGCACACCAGTCCATTGTACACAAACACACCCTGTAGGAAAACACGCATCCTGGCAGGCAAGGTGGATGATTTCAGAGTAGAAGGACAGACAGATTGGCTGGTGGGATGCAAAAATAACTGTGCCCATCTCGTATAATATAATGGTGGACTAGCGGAAGGCGAGAGTCGGAAGCAGTTCAGTTTCCCATATGCCAGGTGGCAGTAGTCCTTGTGTGGCAGCCCAGTTGGAACACCCACAAGGGTGTTTGGGGAGTTGTAATATGGAAGGGAAACCCTCCTAGGGTCTCTGGGTGCCAATAAGGGGGCGCTGTCTTAGGAGGACCACCTTACTTTCTATATTGCCCAGAAGTGCTTCCAGAAAGACACCGGAAACATTAAAAAGGAGCCCACTGCCTCACATCAGGGACTCAAAGTCGGAAGGCTGTGGGCAACACTCAACTGGAGATAGAAAGGAAGAAGAATTGATTTGGTTTATTGTAATTGTGCAACCGCTATTTGGAAAGGTGATCTAGAAACATGCTAAGGATAAATAAATATCTTCTATTTTATCCTAAAAATGTGTTGAACTTGATGTGAGTGAGTGAGTGAGTGAGTGGGGTCTTAGCTAAAGCCTTGTAGCAAAGGGTTTACTCACGGAACACGTGGTTGTCTTGGAATATATCAGAGAACGTGATCATTAACTGAGAAATGAACTCCAGAAAGGCAGGACCACCAGATGATGGCTAGTGAGCTTTTAGTTGATAGATTTTGGAAAGGGCTATTTGTTCTGGGCTAAGCTGACAATAAAGCAATCCTGACATTCAGATATCATATCTCATATAGCCAAGTCCAGTTGGGCTGCTTGGGTTTATAGCTTGATTGTTCCGATTTGCCATTTTGTATTCCCTCTATAATAATCTTTGTACTATGTAAGGTTTTCTTTGATAAACCACCATTTTGATACAGTTATTGTGTAAAACATCTTTGAGGTATCAAAATACACAACAGAACACACTGCTTAAAGGTTCAATAGCAATCAAATGCCTGCATAAAATCTGTATATTACATTTTTGGTTCACCTCAGACCCTTCTTTAGATATTATATATTAAAATGTGCTCACATTTTGAGACTTCCTCTACATAGAGAATTTTGTATATGAAATATTATATATACACAGTGGCGCAGCAGTAGTGCTGCTGCCTGACAGTTAGGAGACCCGGGTTCGCTTCCTGGTCCTCCTTGTGTGGAGTTTGCATGTTCTTCCCGTGTCTGCGTGGGTTTCCTCCCATAGTCCAAAGACATGCAGGTTAGGTGGACTGGTGATCCTAAATTGTCCCTAGTGTGTGCTTGGTATGTGTGTGTATGCGTCCTGTGGTGGGCTGGCACCCTGCCCGGGGTTTGTTTCCTGCCTCACGCGCTGAGATTGGCTCCAGCAGACCCCTGTGACCCTGTAGTTAGGATATAGCGGGTTGGATAATGGATGGATGGAATATTATATATATAAATATATATTGTAACAGACCAGCCCTTTGTCACACAACCACATCTTTATTTTCTTTTCTGCAGTAGCATACAGTTCACCAATCACCACAGTTCTCAGCCCCTTCTAACTTCTCCCAGCAAGCTCAGTCTTCCTTCCACCCGACTCTGGCTCCCTGGGTTGTGGCAGCTGTCTCCTTTTATAGAGGACACTTTATATAGAGGGCAGCGCTGCACAGGAGGTCTCAGCCATTCTCCACACACCCCGTAGCAGTGTCCATGAGCCACAGCAGGGTTGAGCTTCCCTGCTCTGTGGCAGTGCAGTATGCCAGGTGGACTGGCCTCTGCAAACTCCTTCCCCTGGTCCTTCCCTTATGGAGGTGTCCTGGCCGGGTAAGCATCCCGGCTGCCCATTACAATGTATATATCTATTATAAAAGAAAATCTTGAGCCGAGACTATTGCCTTGAGATTTTTTCAAATCCCGCCCTCCTCTCAATCATTTTCAACCACGCCCACAGTCTTCTCTCCTCTCATTCGTGTGAATGCTTTTGTCAGACCCAGTTCCTGTGCTCTCAGCTCTTATAAATGTTTACGTTTTCCTCACTTTAAGTTCCCAATAAAAGAAGACTTATGTCCAAATCTTATTGAAGAATTTCATCTTGAAGGGTTATCAACAGAAAAAATGAGTACACGGGCAATCCTAGCACAGAGAAACGATGAAGTCAAATGATTTAACGGAAAAATGAAAACATCAACTTACAATATCCCATAGAATATCTATAACCATTAACACCGTCCAGTCTTCCACCGGCCGAATTACTGTTGAAAGAAGGATGTATCGTAATGTTATTGTGTAATTTATGTCTGAGTGATGGGCTATGCAATGGGACAAGATTAGTTGTCGAACGATTCTGACATGTAAAATTTTAACAGGCAACGAGAAAGATAATGTAATACTGTACATCTTCCATGGTTAACATTAGACACCAATGAAGATCTTGATATGCCATTCGTATTAAAACATTTACAATTTCCCATTAGAATAGCTTTTGCTGTGACAATTAACAAATCACAGGGACAAACATTTGAAAAAGTCGGTTTATTTAATAAACAGAAAGAAACGAAATTTAATCACAGGCAGTTAAACGTTGCATTGTCACGATGTAAGTCCAAACATGGAATCAAAATTCAATGCGATATTAACAGACATTTAATTCAAAAAATGTTTTTACTGAAGTTCTACAGTAAAAGTGTAAGTTTAAAAAGTATTCGTGTGTTAATTTAAAAGACAAACAGAATGAAATTGTATAATGCAATGAATACCTCTAAAGCAACATGAAAAATTATTTTGTTTCAATTTATTATGTTTTACTATTTTTTACTATCGCTAATTACTTGCTGCAATGTAAAATAGTTAATTCTATTATGCATATGTAACAATTCTCTTGAAAATAACGATCTGTTTGAATTGTACATCCGCTTCCTCATATGCAAGTGGCAGATCCGCGAAGTGGCTAGCACGTAGAGCCGGGCAGGGAGTTGGCGAGCGAAGAGATCAGGGGGCAGAGCCCACTATTATATATATATATATATATATATATATATATATATATATATATATATAATATTATACATATATAATAATATATATATACACTATATAAAATATTAAACATATATAAATATAGGCATTAATTATGTCAAATGTCTTGGATTTGGCGATCAGCTTTCACTCATGTGATGGCAGTTAGTTTAATATGTGTGTTTTCAGTAGGAGGGAAGAAAACCTGTCCTGCAGAATCACACAGACAATGTGTAAAGTTAGACATGGTGGGGATTGTCACCACGACTTATTAAGCACATTCCTCAATGGTACACCAGCATTAATGTTGTCAAGACTTATTTGGGGTCTCACCCTGTCCCTTGCCTTTAATTCCTTTTTTGTTATTCTTCCTTCTTCATCCCTTTATTTCTTAATTATTTTTCCTGGCTTTCCCTTCATGTTGAACCCAAGGGAGTGGGGCCTCCAATCTATCATGAACTAGGAGTCCCAAACAAATAAATCCCAAAAGCATTTTAGAAAATGCCCAGTAAGGAGGATTGCTCGTCAAATCCTGATTAGATATTGGGGCAAACAAGATTTATTAGATGTCCTGGTTAGATATAGAGATAAAAAATGTATTTTCCTGCAAATAAAAGATTTATGTTTTACAGAAAAATGCTCCGTAATGCCTTGAAGAGCACAAAAGGCATAAAGGAGTTGAATAAAAAAATAAGGCAATTCGAAGCCACCACAGTCCCAGTACAGAATCCAGATACAAAGTCAAAAATAGAACAGAAGGTTGAAAATCCAGAAATCCAACAAATCACAGAATAAGAATAAACACAAGTAGACGCGCCGACTCCCTAGATCATACATAGTGAACTGCCAGGAACAGTGGGAAAGCATATTACTTCATTTATTTTGGTAATTATTATTTTACGTAATGTATATTTCATTTATTCTTTCATGTTTCTATTATTATGTCTTCAATAAAAAAGTTGATTTGTTTCCAATTCTGTTTTTTGTAAAAATTGATCTATTTGTATAGAATGATTACAATAAAATAAACTAAATAAATAAATTACTGGTTTTTTATGTGCAATTTATTTTAGGGCAGTAGGTCTGCATATTTTACTAATTAGGTTAATTTAGGTTTGGGATTTTATAGCATTCTTACGTGTGATTCAAGATTCAAAGTGCTATGTTTTACAACCAGGGCAGTGTTCCCTGATTTATGTTGATTTTCCTTTTATCTGTGTCCTTTTGTTTATTGTAAAATGTTATTTTTCATGTTTTTATTGGCATTATGTACATTTTGTCAAATTGTTGTGTTTGTTTATTATTTAGTGTTTAGAAAAAGTATAAAACTGAACAGGAGGCGAGGAAGGTGCCTCAAAAATAATGACAGAGTCTGAGAAGAAGACTTTACAGGGTCACACTTGAGAAAGGGAGCACTGGTGAAGAGAAATTCAGACACACAAAGATATTGAGGAAAGGTGCTGAAAGTACATGTAGAGTGAAAGCTAGCAGACATTTCATTTTAAATGATTCTATTACCTGTCTTTGACAGGGAGCGTGGCTAATACTCTAGATAGATAGACAGATAGATAGATAAATAGATAGACAGATAGATAGACATGAAAGGCACTATATAATAGATAGATAGATAGATAGATAGATAGATAGATAGATAGATAGATAGTGTCACACACGTGCGATTAGGACGGAGCTGAGTGCCTGATTCAACATCAACGATGTCACTTCCGGTTCTGGCACCCAGACTGTAGTCACTTCGGGTTCCTGTGCCCAGACTGACGTCACTTCCGGTTCTGGCCATAGATGACATCACTTCCAGTTTCGGCTCATATAGCCCCCACCTTTTCAATACCAAATCAGTTCAGTTTGGAACTCAACAAGAGCACATTCTTGCTGATCTCTTTACCCTTGTGCAGCCAGGGACAATATATGGGTGGCTGCCCCAAACCTTTTTTCATGTGCTGAGACTGCTTCTTTCACAATAGATAGATAGATAGTCACACAGGTACTGTATAATCGATACCTAGATATTAAAGGCACTATATAATAGATAGATAGATAGATAGATAGATAGATAGATAGATAGATAGATAGATAGATAGATAGATAGATAGATAGATTTTATAGACTGATATTATAAAACATTAATAGAATCTACAGTATGTAAAATGAAGATTGATCTGTATTAGACTTAATTCTAGTTTTCATAATTTTTTTTGCCTTACCTGTGGTAACATTTTCCAAATAACTAAAATGTGGCGCTCGTACAATATTAAAGTAAATGTCTTCATCCTTGGTGTCAGCATCTGTGGCCTTCAGCTCATAGGAGGAAATGTAGATTGCATAACGGCCATCTTGAAGAAGATCCACTTTTGTCAGACACTGATGGTGAATGATTCTGGGGGCAGATTTGTCTAGCGGTTCCACCTGGAGATTGAAATAAGTAAACAGTAACAGAGTATGGTTCTTTACTAGGTTGTATGGTTTCTCATATAACCATGACAAAGGGAAGGGGTATTGCATATGAAGTTGGTTCTTTGAGTTTTGAAAAACTTCCTAATATGTAGGCATAAATGTCTGAAATCTTGAATGTATGGTAGGCTATCTAGCAGAACAACCACAAATCAAGAAAATTAGAACTTAGCTTGTGTTACTGTATGCAGCAAGAGTCCTTTCAAAATCATGACCCATTGGTATTTCCCATGTCTCTTACCATCTTATTCATGGTTATTTACTGTATGGAGCCTGTTGTGGATCTAAATAAATAAAGGTCCTTTCAGGAACCTTCATGTGAATGGCTCTTTAGGGAAACAAAAATGGTCCCCCAATAGCATTACTCTGAAGAACCTCTCTGGCAGCTTTATTTTCAAGATTGTTATACTGAAGGGTCTTAAAGTTCTACTGGTCATGGAACCGAGACAAGGGACTGAGGAAAGCTCATTGGTAAAGAGTTAACAAAGCACTGGTTAAGCATTTTCGCTTGCAGCAGGCACAATACAAAGCCAAAAGGTTGCCAGAAAGCGTAATGGTTAATCCTTTGAGCCTCAAACCATAAGTTTACTGGTTCGATTCCAATCTATGTGTGTGATCCTAAACAAACTCTTTAACCTGCCTGCGCTCAAACAATACAAAATGTATTTAGAAAAGTCTAAATTAGTGTAAGCTGCCCAAATTCGGGGTGTTCATGAGGTAGAAGTGCTTAATGCCAGGCGTGTTTAATAATTTATCTACCTGGCTATCATGTATCTGTGAAACAAATATGAACTTGTCACTGGAGATCAGGACTTCTCTTGGTGTTCTGTACATGTAGCTGGAGGTCATTTTATAACCAGCACTTGGACAAAGGGAGGGTGGCAAACACATCTACCTGTGAGTCTATGAAGAAATGGACAGACTGGGAGAGTTGATCCACCATTAAATTCCATACAAAGGAAGGAAAGAAGCCAACAACAGAACAGATATCCATGAGAAGATGAATGCTGTTTATGATGATGATGATGATGATGATGATACCTTATAAGGTGAAGTTTTGGGTCAAGTAATTGAAATGTGATCAGAAGATAAAGAATATTATAGCCCATAAACTAGGCATTTCAGCTGGCAGAGTTTTCACAACATCCCCCACTCATCTGATGATGTCAAAGGTCGCTTCCCGATGGGTTTCCCAAATTCTGACATTTGATCAGAAGGCGTGTCGCCAAGAAATCAGTCACAAGAACCTGAACCTTCTTAGAGAGAATCCTACTTACTGTTTCTCATGGTTTGTTAGTGGGGATGAAACGTGGCTTCACCACCAGGAACCTCAAACCAAACAAGAAGTCCTTTCAATGGAAGCATAAGATGTCCCTGACTCTCAAGAAATTTCAAGCAGAGCAGTTGGCTGGTAAAGTCATGGCAATGGGATACAAAGGGTGTTCTGTTGTTGGAATTCATGCCACAAACAGAGGACAGATACTGTGATCTCAAGAGTCCTATTCCGCGTGGACACGGCCATTGCTGACAATGAATCTGGCAGCGAGAGAGGCAAGGCAGGTCTTCAGCCATCACTGAAGAAACCTACGCTTCTGCAATGAAGTCATCACTTGAAGCCATCAAACAGAAATGTTATGGGAAACTATCAGGAGGCCTGTTGCTGCTCGACAACAATGCACCGTCCCACAAATCCCTACAATCAAAGGCTTACTTCATAGAGCTTAACCCTTAAACTGCAACATACTTGGGGGATTAATTCACCACTGGACTCCAAATACTTTTTTGCTACACTTTTTAAGGAAACATCACAATTCACCAAGAGAAAGTGAAATTTTAATGAAACATATATTTTTTCATGCAAAGAGCATCACAATTCCTGCAACACTGATCATTTTACACACTGCCAATGAACTGTAAAAACAATAAAAAAAACTACTGGCAATCTATTATGATATGTACAAGGTGCAACTGACGCCATTGATCTTCTTCTTCTTCTTCTTCTTTCAGCTGCTCCCGTTAGGGGTTGCCACAGCAGATCATCTTTTTCCATATCTTTTTGTCCTCTGCATCTTCTTCTGTTACACTCCTCACCTGCATGTCCTCTCTCACCACATCCATAAACCTTTCCTTAGGTCTTCCTCTTTTCTTCTTGCCTTGCAACTCTATCCTTAGCACCCTTATCCCAATATACCCAGCATCTCTCCTCTGAACATGTCCAAACCAACGCTATCTCGCCTCTCTGACTTTGTCTCCCAACCATCCAACTTGAGCTGACCCTCTAATGTCCTCATGTCTAATCCTGTCCATCCTCGTCACACCCAATGGAAATCTTAGCATCTTTAACTCTGCCACCTCCAGCTCTGTCTCCTGCTTTCTGGTCAGTGCCACCGTCTCCAGCCCATATAACATAGCTGGTCTCACTACCATCCTGTAGACCTTCCCTTTCACTCTTGCTGATAACCGTCTGTCACAAATCACTCCTGACACTCTTCTCCACCCACTCCACCCTGCCTGTGCTCTCTTTTTCACCTCTCTTCTACAATCCCCATTACTCTGTACTGTTGATCCCAAGTATTTAAACTCATCCAACTTCACCAACTCTACTCCCTCATCCTCACCATTCCACTGACCTCCCTCTCATTTACACACATGTATTCTGTCTTGTTCCTACTGACCTTCATTCCTCTCCTCTCTAGAGCATATCTCCACCTCTCCAGGGTCCCCTCAACCTGCTCCTTACTATCGCTACAGATCACAATGTCATCATTTTTGCTGAAGACACCTATTGGTTCACTCTTTATCATAAGGGTCCAGCATAAAATATGGTGCAAAAAAGACCTAAATAGGAGGGTTACTCAGGTGTGGAGTGACAAAAATAGGGAGTGGTGGTATAAGAAGAAAAGATAACTAGGCATCAAGATGGGTTAGGAGTTAGACAGTAAACTGTATGTGGAGGTTTACTTGTACTGTTGAGTCAGGAGATGCCAGACAAAAAAATGAAGGGATTTTGAAGCAATGAAAAGTATCTTTATGAACACAATAATTTTCCTCAAACCTGATCTTCTTGCGTTGGAGAAAAGTGTTTATTCACCAGATTCAAAAACTGAAAATTAGCACAATCATCATTTTAGCTCATCGATGTTGCATGTATTTTTCTTTCATTAGAACATTAGAACGATGTAGATGAGAACAGGCCATTCAGCCCAACAAAGCTAGCAGTCCTATCCACTTCATTCTTCTATAATAACATCAAGTCGCTTTTTGAAAGTCCCTAAAGTCTTACTGTCTACCACACTATTTGGTAGCTTATTACATGTGTCTGTGATTCTCTGTGTGAAGACAAACTTCCTGATGTTTGTGCAAAATTTACTTTTAACAAGTTTCAAATTGTGTCCCCGTGTTGTTGATAAACTTATTTTAAAGTCACAGCCACGATCCACAGGACTAATTCACTTCATAATTTTAAACACTTCAGTCAGGTCTCCTCTTAATCTTCTTTTACTTAAACTCTAAAGGCTCAGCTCTTTTAATCTTCCCTCATAACTCATCTCCTGTAGCCCCTCAATCAGCCTAGTCGCTCTTCTCTGGACTTTTTCTAGTGCTGCTATGTCTTTTTTGTCACCTGGAGACCAAAACTGCACCCAGTACTCCAGATGAAGCCTCACCAGTGCATCAGTAGACTACATATGCAGAAGTGTTGTAAAGTATTGTTGTTGGTAAAAGTGCCACCGTGAAGGCAATGACAATGACAGTCCTAGCACAGGGCAAAACTGACTGTTATTAGAACATTAGAGCAATCTGGACGAGAACAGGCCATTCAGCCCAACAAACATCCATTTAATTCAACATCAAGTTCAGTTCTGAACGTCCCTAAAATACTACTGTCTACCACACGACTGGGTCACTTATTCCATCTGTCTGTGGTTCCCTGTGTAGAACTTCCTAATGTTTGTTCAAAATTTACCCTTAACAAATTTCCAACTATGTCCTTGTGTTCTTGATGAACTCATTTTAAAATAACAGTCTTGATCCACTCAACTAATTCCCTTCATAATTTTTAACATTTCAGTCAGGTCTCCTCTTAATCTCCATTTGCTTAAACTGTAAAGGCTCAGTTCTTTTAATCTTTCCTTATAACTCAACCCCTGTAGCCCCTGAATCAGCCTAGTCGCTCTTCTCTGGACCTTTTCTGGTGCTGCTATGTCCTTTTTGTAGCCTGAAGACCAAAACTGCACACAGGACTCCAGATGAGGCCTCACCAGTGTGTTATAAAGCTTGAGCAGAACCTCCTTGGACTTGTACTCCCCACATAAGGGTGCTATATAGAACATTAGAACATAAGAACAATCTAGACGAGAACGGGCAATTCATCCCAACAAAGCTCACCAGTCCTATCCACTTAATTCTTCCAAAAAACCATCAAGTTGACATTGAAAGTCCCTAAAGTCCTACTGTCTACTACACTTCTTATTCCATGTGTCTATTGTTCTTTGTGTAAGGAAAAATATCCTAATTTTTGTGTGAAATTTACCTTTCACAAATTTTCGACTGTGTCCCCATGTTCTTGTGATGAACTCATTTTAAAGTCACCGTCTCGATCCACTGGACTAATTCCCTTCGTAATTTTAAACACTTCAATCAGGTCTCCTCTTAATCTCCTGTAAAGGCTCAGCTCTTTTAATCTTTCCTCATAACTCATCCTCTGTAGCCCCTCAATCAGCCTAGTCGCTCTTCTCTGGACCTTTTCTAGCACTGCTATGTCTTTTTTGTCGCCTGGAGACCAAAACTGTACCCAGTACTCCAGATAAGGCATCACCAGTGCATTACAAAGCTTGAGCAGAACCTCCTTGGACTTGTTCTGCACACATAAAGGCGCTATATAACTTGACATTCACTTAGCCTTTTTAATGGCTTCTGAACACTTCTAAACACTTAATGGCTTCTTACCTGAATCATGAAAAAGATTGGCTCTGTTTGCATCTTTCCATCCACAAGGAATCCTGAATTCGTGCCATCAGAGGCTACAAAACTGAAGCGGTCAATCTGAGCGCCACCTCCACCATGTTTGTAGGCCATGTGCAAGCTGTCCACATCAAACTGAGTGAAGTGCCGCTGCTGCAGTGGAGAGCCCCTTCGGAACAGCTGCCCGAATTGTGGTGTTTGAGCTAAGAGGAAGGTCAGATTTTGTGCCGGGGTATCAGGATCAGAGATCTGCAAGGCCTCTGTTGGAATAACCATCATTGAGCCCTCGGGCACCTGAAGACCAGCATTTTGGGAAACGGTGGGCAGGTGGCGGTCGCTCATTTCCACCGTGATCTCCAGAGTCCTATTCCGGGTGGACACACCATTGCTGACAATGAATCTGGCAATGAGAGAGGCAAGGCAGGTCTTCAGCAAGTTTCTGTTCCCTTTTGGACCCATCTACAGAAAGGAAATGATAACGCACTCCTTTAACTAAAAACATAGCGCCGAGACATTCAAATGCTGTGTCTAGTCAGGCAGAGAGGTGCTGTGTGTTACTGGTTTGGAGAGAAAACTCTTTAGATGCACTTGAGCTAAGCCCCGTTCAACACTGTGTTTTCAAACCAACTGATCCATGGACATCTTCTTAGATTCACTTAACACTTTGAATGCGAGGTATGAGTTAACTCGTATGTCAATGAGCCTGTTAAAGTGCGACAAATTAAATAATTTGTACCTCAGTGTACAGCTGCAATAGACACAACCAGCATGCTGGTGATCTCTGGTGATGCGTCTCAGTTACCTCATACAGTGCTGTGATGTTTGAACAAAAGTGGATACCCCAACCTGTCATGAGACCCACAGACAAAAAAACAGTGAAGAACTACTAAAGACTTTGAATGTGCGGTATGAGTTAAGTTGTATCTCATTGAGCCGGTCAAAATGCAACACACACAACTCGTATCTCAATATACAGCCACAACAGACACACATGTGCGTCAGATGGTCACTATCCAGGTTTCTCTCAGGGATGTAATACCGCATTAGGCCAAGAGGGGTGTGTTATCTTGAGAGACAGTCCAGTGAAGGCAACTGACTCCTCCCCTTCCGGCAATTTGACCATAAAAGCCCAGCCCCATAGAAGGAGGCGTCACTTGTTGATGAGAGAGAGAAAGGTGGAGAGCCATAATCAGAAGCCATACTAGAAGCTTTGACAGCAAGCATTTTTTTTTGTTAGAATGCTAGAAGGCAACATTTCTGTTTGTAGTCATGCCATTGGGCACTGTTTTATTTTGTTTTTGTCACAGCCGGGTTGGCACTTCAATATTTGTTGCAGTTATCGACCCGTTATTACCTGGGATGACCACAAGACGCAGCCACTATAGAGCTCTGCTGCTGTGTCTTAATTACCCGCTGCAATGCTGCCATCTAGTGGCTAGCTATAGATGTTTTGTTTTGAAGGGCAAAAGCTTGTGGAAAAATTATGTCGTCATGAGAAGGGTATAAAGCTGCTGATGTTTTCAAACAACTAGAATATTACAAGATGAATATTTTGGTGGGGTGGCAGGGTGGAGCAGTGGGTAGTGCTGCTGCCTCACAGTTACGTGACCCGGGTTTGCTTCTCAGGTCCTCAGTGTGGAGTTTGCATGTTCTCCCTGTGTCTGAGTGGGTTACCTCCGGGTACTCCGGTTTCCTCTCACAGTCCAAAGACTTGCTGGTTAGGTGCATTGGCAATTCTGAATTATCCCTAGTGTGTGTGTTTGTGTGCGCGCCTGCCCGGGGTTTGTTTCCTGCCTTGCGCCCTGTGTTGGCTGGGATTGGCTCCAGCAGACCCCCGTGACCCTGTAGTTAGGATATAGCAGGTTGGATAATGGATGGATGGATATTTTGATGATAAAAACAGTGATCGAGATAATGACAATCAATTGGATGATGTGGAACCTGTAAGTTCTGGTTCTGATGTGGCTCGCTGCCCTGGCGTCAGATCTGTCATGATTGTCAGGACAACACTATATGGACATTTTACTGACCACTGAGTGCAAACAGTCGGCAAATACCAAAGGTGCTGTGTGCGACAAGCATGGACAGCGCAAAGAAGCATGTTCTAGTTACGTCACATGCTCTTCGAAGCCTGCACTCTGTGTGGTGCCATGATTCAAGGACTTTTATTCAAATGGAGACTTTTAGGCAGGTTGCTGGTGGAAATAAAGTAATTAACAGTTTCTTTACACTTTTCATTGGATTGACAGAGTTAGAGCTGATAATAAAACTGTTGTTTTCTAATACATTTCTTTAGATTATTTACAGTCTGGTCCACGAGTACAGGGGGTCCACGGGTTACGACACAGTTCCATTCCTACGACAGTGGTGTAACCCAAATTTTGGTGTAAGTCAAAACACACTGTAGCCTAAGTCACTTACCTATCCTAACACAGTTGTAAAATCAGAACGTAGAAAAAGCTACAGAAAAAGGAAAAGGACATAAATATACTCTAGCGTATACTGTACTGTAGTAACAGAAAAAATGACAAAAAATGAGTGTAAAAAAAATTCCTTACCTTTATTCCTGTGGTTGGCTTGCACACTGGAAGGGGCATTGCATGGTGGGAGAGAGTGACCTATTTTGAGGAGGAAGCTGGAGAAGCAGGAGAACCTTATCCTTGATAATTGCTGTTACAATAGAGTGGCTAAGGCCTAGAACGTGATGGCTTTCCTCTTCTTCGAAGTACTACCATCTGAAGACTCTGACTTTCATTTAGGAGCCATGATAAGGACCAAAAAGTCACCAAACAAAACAACACAAATAGAACACTTGTGCCACACGCAACCAAACTAGTTCGCCAACTCCCTCACTCATATGCTGTGTTCTTCTGCCACGCGCAACCAAACTTGTTCACCAACTCCCTTACTTATACGTTGCGTACTTCCACCGCGTGCAACCAAACTAGTTCACCAACTCCCTCTCTCATACACCGTGTACTTCTGCTGCGTGTAACCAAACTAGTTCACCAACTCCCTCACTCATACGCCACGTAATTCTGCCGCGTGTAACCAAAGTAGTTCACCAACTCCATCACTCATGCACTGTGTACTTCTGCTGCGTGTAACCAAACTAGTTCACCAACTCCCTCACTCATACATTGCGTACCTCCACCGCGTGCAACCAAACTAGTTCACCAACTCCCTCCCTCATACACTCTGTACTTCTGCTGCGTGTAACCAAACTAGTTCACCAACTCCCTCACTCATACGCCGCGTACTTCTGCCGCATGTAACCAAACTAGTTCACCAACTCTCTCACTCATACGCCGTGTACTTCTGCCGCATGTAACCAAACTAGTTCACCAACTCTCTCACTCATACGCCGTGTACTTCTGCCGCATGTAACCAAAGTACTTCAACAACTCCCTCCCTCATACACTCTGTACTTCTGCCGCATGTAACCAAACTAGTTCACCAACTCCCTCACTTATACATTGCGTACTTCTGCCGCGTGTAACCAAACTAGTTCACTAACTCCCTCACTCATACACCGTGTACTTCTGCCACGTGTAACCAAAGTAGTTCACCAACTCCCTCATTTATATGCCATGTATGTCTGCCGCGTGTAACCAAAGTAGTTCACCAACTCCCTCACTCGTACGCCGCATACTTCTGCCGCATGTAACTAAACTAGTTTGCCAACTTCTTCACTCATACGCCATGTACTTCTGCTGCGTTTAACTAAACTAGTTTGCCAATTGCCTCACTCATACGCTGCATACTTCTGCCGCGTGTAACCAAACAAGTTCACCAACTCCCTCACTCATACATTGCGTACCTCCACCGCGTGCAACCAAACTAGTTCACCAACTGCCTCTTCATACACCGTGTACTTCTGCTGCGTGTAACCAAACTAGTTCACCAACTCCCTCACTCATACGCCACGTACTTCTGCCGCGTGTAACCAAAGTAGTTCACCAACTCCCTCACTCATACACTCTGTACTTCTGCCGCGTGAAACCAAACTAGTTCACCAACTCCCTCACTCATACACTCTGTACTTCTGCCGCGTGTAACCAAACTAGTTCACCAACTCCCTCTCTCATACACCGTGTACTTCTGCTGCGTGTAACCAAACTAGTTCACCAACTCCCTCACTCATACGCCGCGTACTTCTGCCGCACGTAACCAAACTAGTTCACCAACTCCCTCACTTATACATTGCGTACTTCTGCCGCGTGTAACCAAACTAGTTCACCAACTCCCTCACTCATACACCGTGTACTTCTGCCGCGTGTAACCAAAGTAGTTCACCAACTCCCTCATTTATATGCCATGTATGTCTGCCGCGTGTAACCAAAGTAGTTCACCAACTCCCTCACTCGTACGCCAGATACTTCTGCCGCATGTAACTAAACTAATTTGCCAACTCCTTCACTCATACGCCATGTACTTCTGCCGCATTTAACTACACTAGTTTGCCAACTGCCTCACTCATACGCTGCATACTTCTGCCGCGTGTAACCAAACTAGTCCACCAACTCTCTCACTCATATGCCTAATACTTCCGCTGTACGCAACCAAACTATTTCACCAACTTCCTCACTCATACGCCGCGTACTTCTGCGGCATACAACCAAACTAATTCGGCAACTCCCTCACTCATACTATGCGTACTTCCGCCGCATACAACCAAAGTAGTTCGCCAACTCCCTCCCTCATACAGCGTGTACTTCCGCAGTGTGACACCAAACTAATTCGGCAACTCCCTCCCTCATATGCCACGTACTACCAAACTAGTTCGCCCACGTAGTCCGTAGGTACGAGGCTAACGGTGTAAGCCAAAACACTCACGTCTCAATTTTTTTTTACGTTTTTATGGGAGTGAGATGTCGTAACCTCAGGACCTCCTATATTTGGACAATGACAAAATTTTCACAATTTTGGCTCTGATCTCCACCATAGTGGATTTGAAATGAAATGAAACGAATCATTACATGATTAAGTATAGCTTTTCAGCATTAATTCCAAGGGTTTAACAGAAATATCATATGAGCCATTCAGGAATGACAGCCATTTTTTTTACATGGTCCCCCCATTTCCTGGGGCTCAAAAGTATTGGGACAATTGACTGACAAGCCGTTTCACAGCCAGGTGTGAGCAGGTCCCTCATTATTTCATTAACTATTAAGCAGGCAGAAGGTCCGGAGTTGATTCTAAGTGTGGAATTTGCATTTGGAAGTTGTCACTGTGAACTCTCAATATGAGGGCCATGCAAGTAAAAAGAGGCCAACATTAGGCAGAGAAACATTCACTTAATTTGATTATATTAGCGATCGCACCTCCAGGCACATGAAATAGACTCAATGAATATGCTAAGTCATTCATTGATGCCTTTGTTCACCCTGTTTAACTCAATTCAGGTTCGTCAGCTATTCAGACTTCCATTGTCCTGAGGAACAAAGCAGAAACCAACTCTGGATAAGCTGCCAGCCCATCAAAGGACACACACATCCAAACTCTTGGAGCTATGAGACGGTAGCGTTAACCACTGCACCACTGAGCTGCCCTCAAACACTAATGTAGTTGGGAACAGTTTTGTTTTCAAATATTATTCCAGAAAATTAGAATCTGACTAAGATGGAAGAATGACCACCAAGTTTTCAGATGCACTTACCGAAACATGTCCTTCGGCAGACTGGCAGCACTGCTGTGAACGTAGCAAACCATTGAAGCTGCGATATCCATCTGGCTGAAGCTGGTGATTGGAACTCCTGGATGGTTAACATACTCCAGGTGGCCTGACGTAGGAGGGGAGGTGATAACAAAAAGGAGCTCTTCAGGTTTGTCCGTGCTGTCCTCCGCCATCAGAACGCTGGTGGTTAGTATGGCTCTCTCCCCTTTAGAGACTCGGAGGGGCTTAGCAAACACAGCAATGTCTCCTTTCAAAAAGAAAACACAAAAAATAAAAAAGGATGCATATAAATGCAATAGATGATGGTGTTCCAGTAACATAACTGAGGATCTTGTATAAGGAAGATGACATTTTTAAAAGTCCAACAGATGGCACATCACAAATATTAACACTGCTTTTATGAATGCCATACCAAAAGGCATATAACAGAAATGTATGCAATGCATTTGTCATTCCAACAGATGGTGCATCACAAACATTAACACTGCTTCTTACGAATCCCATACTAAAAGGTAAATAACAGAGATGTATGAATTGCATTTGACATTCCAACAGATGGCGATTCACAAATATTAACACTGGTTTTATGAATTCCATACCAAAAGACATATAACAGAGACATATGCATTGCATTTGTCATTCCAACAGATGGCACATCATAAACATTAACACTGCTTATATGAATCCCATACCAAATAACACATAACAGAGATGTATGCATTGCATTTGTCATTTGAACCGATGGAGCACGACAAATATTAACAGAGCTTTTAAGAATCTCATGCCAAAAGGCATATAACAGAAATGTATGCATTGCATTTGTCATTTCAACAGATGGTGTCGTCACAAACATTAACATTGCTTTTATAAACCCCATACCAAAAGGCATATAACAGAGATATATGCATTGCATTTGGCATTCCAACAGATGGAGTATCACAAACATTAATTGTGCTTATACGAATCACATACCAAATGGCATATAACAGAGACATATATACATTCTAGTGCAATGCAAGGACAGGGAGGAGACTATTTACCCCCTCAATACAATAGGTGGCAGTCTTCCTCGACTATGGTGTCTGCTTGGATACCTGCAGGGAAGGCTGGGAATTGCCAGCCTGTGAGTCAGCCCTGTTGTGGTCCATGGGTGCCGCCAAGGGTAGCTGCAGGAACAGACTGTCCCACCTCTAACCTCCTTAGTGTTAGACCCGAGTGGCACTCGGGCTGTAAAAACAGTGCTAAATATGTTAGCTTGTCATTTGAACAGATGGAGCATCACAAATATTAACAGAGCTTTTATGAATCTCATGCCAAATGGCATATAACAGAAATGTATGCATTGCATTTGTCATTTCAACAGATAGTGTCGTCACAAACATTAACATTGCTTTTATAAACCCCATACCAAATGGCATATAACAGAGACATATGCATTGTATGGTGCACTGGAAATGTTAACACTGAGGTTGATTACTTAGATTTCAACCTGTCTTAGATAGGTAGCATAACTAGAATCTTATAAATAAACACAAAAGGATCAGCACACCAACTTTACCTTTCTTCATATCCTTGATGATGATGGAGAATGTTTGAGGAGGAGACTGGTGTCCACCATCTTTCACATGAAAGACAAATGAATCGTGCACATCTGAGCTCAGGGCACCAGTATGCATGTAACGTAACAGGTTCATATCAATGTCTTCTTGAGAGCAAGTCATTCCATCAGCCAGCGGGGTCCACTCTGAGTCACCCTAATATCCAAGTCATTAAGTCAGAAAGAAAATATTGAAAAAAAAAGACATTTTAATGGATTGTGGGTAAAAAGCAATTTCAGCCCTAACATCTAGTAAGTACACTCTGCTTACAGTAGTAAGGGTGTTACATTATTTCTGTTTTACAGGTGGAGACCAGCTGGAGTCAAAGTGCTTATTGTCATTTTGTAAGTCTAGGTTTGTTAAAGTGATGTCTGGTATCCCACTTTATGGCCAATACTGATAGAATAGGCACCAGCACCCTGGAATATTGAACAAGATTAACAGATTAGAAAACGGATGAATGGCTCCATGAAGGCATGATAGTCTCTGCTATCCTACATTCAGGGTGCCTCCTGGGTGTTTCTCATGATGAATGTACCAAGCATGGCTCACCTTATTAATTAATCGATGGCAACTGTTTTCTTTAGAATTTTTTTCTTTATATGGTCCAAACTATTAACAGATCAGAGTGTAGTCAGAGGGAGCTGTTTCAGCCCTAAAGGACTATTTTGATCACACAGACTGGGACATATTTAAAGCAGCTGCCACCCGTAGTCATCAGATCAGCTCAGAGGGTGTCAAGGACACCAGACATGGACTGGCATTCCGACCGGGATGGTTCAAGTCATCTTACCTGTTGGGGAGGCCAGTGTAATGGAAGGACAGGGGGAGAATATTTGCTCCCTCGATACAATAAGTGGCAGTTTTCCTCAACTATGGTGTCTGCATGGATACCTGCAGTGCAGGCTGGGAATTGCAGTCCCGTGAGTCAGACTGCAGGTGAAAGAAGCCATCCTTAAGCTGAGAAAACAGAAAAAACCCATCCGAGAAATTGCTACAATATTATGAGTGGCAAAATCTACAGTTTGGTACATCCGGAGAAAGAAAGCAAGCACTGGT
Organism: Polypterus bichir lapradei; assembly: GCA_026402145.1. Lineage (NCBI taxonomy): Eukaryota > Metazoa > Chordata > Cladistia > Polypteriformes > Polypteridae > Polypterus > Polypterus bichir. The sequence goes on from JANRMT010062835.1 coordinate 14,868,206, forward strand.
GAACTCAGCAACGCAAAAAGACCTGGACGTCCACGGAAGACAACAGCGGTGGATGATCGCAGTATCATTTCCATGGTGAAGAGAAACCCCTTCACAACAGCCAACCAAGTGAACAATACTCTCCAGGGCTTGGCAGGCGTATCGATATCGAAGTCTACCATAAAGAGAAGTCTGCATGAAAGTAAATCCAGAGGGTGCACTGCAAGGTGCAAGCCACTCATAAGCCTCAAGAATAGAAAGGCTAGATTGGACTTTGCTAAAGAACATCTAAAAAAGCCAGCACAGTTCTGGAAAAACATTCTTTGGACAGAAGAAACCAAGATCAACCTCTACCAGAATGATGGCAAGAAAAAAGTATGGAGAAGGCGTGGAAGAGATCATTATCCAAAGCATACCACATCATCTGCAAAACACGGCGGAGTCAGGCAGTGTGATGGCTTGGGCGTGCATGGCTGCCAGTGGCACTGGGACACTAGTGTTTATTGATGATGTGACACAGGACAGAAGCAGCCGAATGAATTCTGAGGTGTTCAGAGACATACTGTCTACTCAAATCCAGCTAAATGCAGTCAAATTGATTGGGCGGCGTTTCATGGTACAGATGGACAATGACCCAAAACATACAGCCAAAGCAACCCAGGAGTTTATTAAAGCAAAGAAGTGGAAAATTCTTGAATGGCCAAGTCAGTCACCTGATCTTAACCCAACTGAGCAGGCTTTTCACTTGTTGAAGACTAAACTTCAGACAGAAAGGCCCACAAACAAACAGCAACTGAAAGCCGCTGCAGTAAAGGCCTGGCAGAGCATTAAAAAGGAGGAAACCCAGCATCTGGTGATGTCCAGGAGTTCAAGACTTCAGGCTGTCATTGCCAGCAAAGGGTTTTCAACCAAGTATTACAAATGAACATTTTATTTCCAGTTATTTAATTTGTCCAATTACTTTTGAGCCCCTGAAATGAAGGGATTGTGTTAAAAAAATGCTTTAGTTGCCTCACATTTTTATGCAATCTTTTTGTTCAACCCACTGAATTAAAGCTGAAAGTCTGCACTTCAACTGCATCTGAGTTGTTTCATTTAAATTATTTGGCAATAATGGATACAATGAGGCTATTAGAAATAAACTGGATACATTAGGATTAAAAGTCAAGATGGAGGTAAAAAGCTTAGGGGTAATTGTTGACTGTAATTTTAATTTTAAATCGCATATTAATCAGATCACTAGGACTGCATTTTTTCACCTAAGAAAGATAAGTAAAGTTAGACCTCTTATATCACTGAAAGATGCTGAGAAATTAGTTCACGCGTTTGTTTTCAGTCGACTAGATTACTGTAACGCACTCCTCTCAGGACTACCCAAAAAAGACATAAATCGTTTGCAACGAGTGCAGAATGCAGCTGCTAGAATCCTAACTAGGAAAAGAAAATCTGAACACATTTCTCCAGTTCTGATGTCACTACACTGGTTACCTGTGTCATTCAGGATTGATTTTAAAATTCTGCTTATGGTTTCTAAAGCCTGAAATAATCTCGCCCCATCTTATATATCGGAGTGTCTGACACCTTATATTCCAAATCGTAACCTTAGATCCTCAAATGAGTGTCTCCTTAGAATTCCAAGAACAAAACTTAAAAGAAGTGGTGAGGTGGGCGGCCTTCTGCTGTTATGCACCTAAAATCTGGAATAGCCTGCCAATAGGAATTCGCCAGGCTAATACTGTGGAGCACTTTAAAACACTGCTGAAAACACATTACATTAACATGGCCTTCTCATAACTTCACTTTAACTTAATCCTGATACTCTGTATGTTCAGTTCTTCATAATAACTATTCATGGTGGCTCTAAAATCCATACTGACCCCTACTCTCTCTTCTGTTTCTTTTTCCGGTTTCTTTGTGGTGGTGGCCTGCGCCACCTCAACCTACTCAAAGCTTCATGATGCTCCAACAATGATGGATGGACTAAAAGGCAGAAGTCTACGTGACCATCATCATCAAGTCCTTCAGTGAGAACCCTAAATACAAAGAGGACTGTTTGATTTATGTGAGGTAGATTTCCAAGAGGGGACTGGGCAGTCTAATGGTCTGGAATCCCTACAGATTTTATTTTTTTCTCCAGCCGCCTGGAGTTTTTTTTTGTTTTTTTCTGTCCCCCCTGGCCATTGGACCTTACTCTTATTCTATGTTAATTAATGTTGACTTATTTTGTTTTCTTATT
>JANRMT010062835.1:14875420-14895525 GCA_026402145.1 Polypterus bichir lapradei
CGCGTTTCTTTTTCACTCCTTTTGGGTACTTTAATATATGGGATTTGCCTTTGGGCCCCCCAGACCATTTATCTGTGCCTTGCGTCTTCCTATACCTCATAATGGCATCTCGTAAGAAATGTTTTTGAGCAGCCCAAAGGTTGCATGCTCTTGACAGAGATATGAGCAGTGATGATGAAGTGAATGTGTCTTCAGGCGATGGACAGTGAAATAGAAAGTGACTCTGATGAATCCGAAAGTGACACTCATGTCAATCGCACATGTGCAGTATGCTGTTCAAAAGCTGATCAGTCTGGAAAGAAAATGCGCAAGGAATCACGCTATTATTGTCCCTTCTGTGATGTTGGATTGGGTATTCCACAGTGATTCAAGATATACCACACAAACAACACATTTTGACAGTATATATGGGGTTAGCATTATTACTTTCTTGTATGCATAGTAAAGAGAAAGTATAGGAATTGTGAAAAGATTTTGAAGAATCTTGATGTTTTAGACCGTCCTGAGTCCAAAATACCATTTTTAAAATTATGTCTGTCTGTGTGTAAAGACGATACCTTAAAAATTCATTGTCCTCGATTAATGAGAATTTGTACACCTGCTTTATATCAAAAATAAGGAATCCGATCAACTCTTGGGTCACTTCTGGCAACCGTACGTGGTACTTTACCTGAATACATTTCAGATTTATTCTAGTAAACTATGGCTATAAATAAAGATATCTTCTCATATAATACGCTACAGTGGCTGTCCGTTTTTCTGTCCAAGATGTTAAATCACCTGTAACTCGTCAACCATTTGAACTATTGACCTGAAATTTGGTACACATATACTACGTGATGTCTACTATCCGCTGTCAGGGTGATGATTGACCTCCAAGGTTATTCCTCTCTACGCCGTCACTTCCCCTACCTCTTCATATCTTAAATCATTCTTGAGGCAGATTGAAGACTTAAGTGCCAGTTTAGGTGAAAAATTAAGGAAAACGTACTAAGTAATTGTAACACAAACAGTGACTTAATCAGTTTTAACGTGAAAAGATGCCGACAAAAAAAGAAAATAAGCAGGCCGCTAGGGTGGAGAGAAGAAGAGCTGCTCAGGAAGCAACAAGCGCATCAACCTCTGAGCAAACGAATGATAAACGTACAGAGAAAGAGGATGAGAACTAGGAATGCTCAAGTCAAGTGTGTTCACTGCACGTTATCGTGTGAGCAGTGTGCCATTACTGGTATGATTCATATTTTGTGTGGATATTAGAAATGATGAAAAATAAGTAGATATGAAATTTGAGAAAAATCGCACAACCGGAAGTGGTACTTTAACTGAATACTTTTGCAAATTTTCAATTAAACTATGATTATAATTACAGATAGATGAATCAAATTTTGTATAGATATTTATAATGGTAAAAAGCAAACAGATATGAAATTTGAGAAACATTTGTCCTCCTTTATGACCTTTGGTGCTCTCCTTTGGGTTCGCAGGTATCTGGTAACCCTAACCCAAAGTAATTTGTTTGCTTGCCGTCACGCATCAGTGCAGTACTGAATTTTACTCGGTACTACCGATTCTGTAGGAAAGCTAGTACCACTATTCTGTATATTTGGTATTGGTCTGGTACTGACGTATCAATTCTTGTGACATCCCTAATTTTGCACCAGTTAAACATTCACTCATTTTCTGATCCTACATATTCCAGTACAGGGATTTAAAGGGCTGGTGCCTATTCCAACAGCATGAGGGACAAGAGCAGGAGGCAGTCCTGAATAAACTCCCAGAACATTCATTCATGCACCCTTCATTACGCCTACTGGGCCAAATCAACATCATCAACATCACTTGGAGGTCTTGAGGTGCAGGATGAACCCCACATAAACATAAGGAGAAGATGGCAGCCTCATTTAGGCAAAACCTGGACATGGAACTGCTAAGCCCCGTGCCAGGGTGCTACAGACTTGCAGAACCGGACAATGTACACTGAGTAGCAGATCTCAGATATACGAGGGTAAGGCGATAATTATCCACACTTTTTTGATCATTTTGTTTTTCGTTGGTTGTCCTGTTTTGTCCAGCACATGTGGATACTTGCTGTGTTTGTGGTCACAGAGAGTTTCGACCGATGATCAGTCAGTTTCTTTTGTTGTTTTCTAGGAGCAAAATTGGCAGCAGGCAGTAATTGATCTGCTTTTTTTTATGCGCCCAAGGTGTACCAGGGGACAAAATCCATAGAAAGCTTTCTGCACAATATGGAGACAGTGTTTTGCCATTTTGGAGTATTCATGAATGGATTGAGAAATTCAAAAATGCTTAGAGAAGTGTTGAGCATGGAGCCATCCATATCCACATAGACAAACTGTACTACATATCTAATGAACTGATAAGTGATTATCAATGAGGTGGCAAATCATATGCAAATTAGCTTCTTTTATTATTTATCCCCAATTTCTTTTTAAAGAATTTGAGGTTTGAATAGAGTCTCGTTCAGCCCAGCCAAGATGGACAATCCTATCCACTTAATTCTTTTAAAATAACATTGAATTTTGACTTTGCCATGAATCTGATGAACTGACAAGCAACTATTAATGAAGAAGTAAATCACATACAAATTAGTCATGGTCCTGCATAGGACATCATTCACAACAGGCTTGGCTTTCATTAAAGTCTGGGAAGATAAGTCCTGCCACAGAGGAGCTTAAGTACAATCATCTTACCACCTATCAAGATTTACTCGACCACTATGTTAATGAAGAGGATGCATTTTTGAAGAGAATCACCTCTGGGGATGAAACATATATTCATCAATTTGAAGACTAAATGGCAGAGTATGGAATTCATATAACCCTAAATTTGCTCCCTTGAAATACCATCCGGACAATCTAGATGAGAACAGGCCATTCAGTTCAAACCTGTGGAATTCTGGTCCAAGGGAATTGAAACATAAGGGGAGTGTCAGTACGTACGTGCATCAGTACGTTCTTCTAATATATTTTAGAAGTAGAGTGTAGATAATTATTGACTTACCCTCATATCTTTAATGTCTGGATGTAATGAAAGCAGTCCAAACAGTCAAGTACTTACAGTATACCCTCGGGCATCATTAAATTTACCATTTACATTTGGCCTGAGACTGCAGTAATTACCATAAATTCTTTCACATGATTTTGATTTTAGGTGCACTGACTTTTAGCTGAAGGATGCCTTGCTTGGGCGCGCTGTTGAAAGTGTAAATGAGAAGGTCTCGAGGGGTGTCTTTGTCTTCGGCTTCGAGCACAGCACTGGAAATAATCCGAGATTCACCCATTTCCACGTGAATCCCAGAGTTTCTGTTGAAAAGCAAGATAGATTTTGTTAGGTGTCTGATCAACAAGATTACTAGCCAAAAATTGAAATCAAAATTTGATAGCATCTCCCAGCAGTGCATTACTACACTTTTCATTTTAAATTATTACAGGGTGAGCAAAAATGAAGTACCACATTTCTCAAGGTCTTTGCGTGAGGTAGAGGCAGCTGAGTGGATTGGGGTGCCGGGGGTCCTTTGATAGGAAATCCCTTGTAGTTTTCAGTTGGCAACATGCCTTGGTCCGTTGCACAACGTGCTTTTGCTGTCGAAGCGTTCTTCAAAAACAACGAATCCATCATCACTACGCGACACACCTTCTCAACACACTTCAGCATTCCTCCTAACGGTGACGTCCCAAATCGGAAAACAGTTCTTCAGTGGGTGGTTAAATTTAGACATTGAACAGAAAATCTCCAGGCCGTCCTCGGACTGTACGAACGCCTGAAAACTTCCAAGCTGTAAGGGCATCAATTTTGCCTTAGGCATTACCATCACGTCTTTGAGGAGGATTTTGCATGAAGACCTTAATTTCCATCCATACAAAATGACGGTAGTGCAGAAACTTGCTGAGAGAGACTGGGAAAGCCATAGAGAGTTGTGTGCCAGCGTTCTGCAAACCGTTCATCGAGATGCCATCGTAATGTGCAGTGACGAGGTAAATTTTCATTTGAATGGTTGCGTAAATAAGCGAAACTTTCTAGTGGGCTAGTGGGCTGAAACCAACCCTCGTGAACTTCATCAGAGACCCCCGTACACTGAGCAGGTTACAGTTTGGTGCGCCGTTGCAGAATTTGGCATTGTAGGCCCTTATTTTTTTGAGGAGTGGGGAGCAACGGTCACCATCACTTTAGAACGTTACATTGAAATGCTAGAGAACTTTTTGTGGCCCCAACTGGAAAAAATGGATGTGGTGGATGCCTGGTTTCAACAGGATGGAGCAACACCTCATACAGCCCAGAGATCCATGCAAGTTTTGCAGGAGATGTTTCCAGGGAAGCTGATCTCCCTACGCAGTGATGTCGGGTGGCCTTCAAGTTCACCTGATCTCGCTCCGTGCAATTTCTTCTCAAGCTGAAGGTCTACACACACCGACCTCAAAACCTTGAAGCCCTCTATGACGCTATTCGCAACGAAATCACCGCTCTTTCCCTTGAAATGGCCAACCAAGTCACGCGAGTGTTCAGAAATAGTCTCGAAGAGCATATCGCTAATGATGGCCACCACCTTGAACAGCTCATTTTTAAAACACAGTGAAAAAAATCTATTTTGTATCCCCTTTTTTGTGTCAAAATGGAATGCAGTTTATCTTGTACAGTTTTTGCAGAATAAACGTTTGAAATATGGTACTTCTTTTTGGCTTACCCTGTATAATAAATGGGCAATCTCAGATCCACATTTCTCTATTTGGTAACACTTTAGTTTAGGTCCTGTAAAAATGCATTAATTAGTCATTTACTCTTATTTAGCAAGACCTTAATAAAGGCTTCTTTTGGTCTTCACGACACGTATAAAACAAGAAAATTAATTTATGTGCAGTGTGGCATATTGACATGATGGTAAAATTCACGGGTCTTATACTTGAAGTGCTGCCACATAGAAAATGTAATGTGTCATGCTGCTTGTCTCTCTGGTCTGCTTGTGTGGGCGCAACGAGAGGCCATACTTCCTGTTTTAGGATCAGACAGGCGATTGACAGCGGAACCCGTGAAGGCTGGACATCCATTTATAGAAGGAATTTGTTTCTCAAAAGGAGAAAGAGTACAGCAGTCGGAGCAAAAAGATGGGAAAAACTAACTAAATGGATCAGCAACTGCATTGGCCATATAACAGGGTTCTACAGCTTTGAAGACCTGAAAGTCAGCGTTCGTAACAAGAGACGTGAATCTTGCATTTAGTTATGACTCGGTCGACCTCATTGAAGCCTTTTGTTTATGGAGCAATATGGACTGGAAAGCATTTTCCATTTTAAAAATTCTGATTATTTAAATGGCCAGCTTCTACAGATCATCTACCCATTAACACTAGAATTACCAGAGCCTACGAAAAAACTTGTAGATCTGTTCCACCTTAAAACGCTTCTCACCTCTCTGTCAGCGTCTTTTGTCCTGTAAATGTGTGGATAAGCAGCAAACAGCCAGCAGCCTGCTATCACATCCCCCACCCTGCACAGTTTTCTCAGCTCAAGTCTGTTTACCTGTGTGTCAGTTGCTTAGAGTTGTACGGAGTGAGAAGTCAAGCAAAATGGCACCTTTTATAAATACTTTATCGTTATTTGGAACACATGCATTTCATGTGTGTTCCGTGTCTACTGCAATCTCTGTAAACACATCGTTAGAAAAGAAATGTTTTTCATGTTTTAGTAATAATTGACAAAATGTAGACATGAAGTGTATAATGTGTTAAGCCTGAATTCCAAATATCAAATAAACACTTTCACAAAAGGTACAAATAGAACAGAACAAATGCGCTTCTATTCAAGAATATAACTGCAGAAAAAGAATCTGCGTTAGGGTGCGACATTGACACACATTTACTACTACAGCTTTGGTGGCACAACGGTATCAACTGTTGACTGGTAATCAAAACTTCATGGGTTCGATCCCGGATGAGTCTGTTTTGAGAAGTGAGCTGCTCGTATTCTTACTATTTTAGAATAAAAACATACATTTGATTCCAGTCTGTAACAGCGGGTGTAATTTAAGATACTCGTAAAGGTTACCTTTGTTTTTTTTTTTTATTCAGTTTTATTCTCTCAGCCGTGTTCATGATCCCAACTCTCCCCCCACCCCCGCATTTGACACTGCTGTTTTCACATAAACGCGCTATAACAGAGGTAAACTCAAATCATGACGACGGTTCTACATCGGATCAAAAATGCACTTTTGCCATCGCTGTACTTTGTATATGTAAATGGGAAGCTCTGCACTCTACTTGTGACTTTACGCTGTAGGAAGTAAGTAAATAAATAAAGGTAAATAGGTAAATAACATTCGATATGGCTTTTATGTACTGTAAGTAACATATAAATGTTAATGTTTTGGGCACATGCACCGTCCTTTGTATGTAACAGTCAGATCGAATGTTAACTCATGATTTGAGTTTACCTCTGTTATAGCCCGTCTATTTGAAAACAGCAATGTCAAATGCCAAGGGGTGTTTGGGGAGTTGGGATTGTGAATGTGGCTGAGAGAATAAAACTGAATTAAAAAAAAAAAACAAAGCTAACCTTTACGGGTATCATAAATTACACTGGCTGTTACAGACTGGAATCAAATGTATGTTTTAATTCTAAAATAGTAAGAATACGAGCAGCTCATTTGTCAAAACGGACTCGTCTGGGATGGATCCCGTGAAGCTTTGTTTACCAATCAACAGTTGATACAGTTGCGCACCGAAGCGGTCGTAGCATCTGTGTGTCAATGTTGCACCCTAACGCGGGTTGTTTTTCTGCAATTTTTGAATAGAAGCGCACTTGTTCTGTTATATTTGTACCTTTTGTGAAAGTGTTCTTTGATATTTGAAATTCAGGCTTCACACATTATACACTTCATGTCTACATTTTGTCAATTATTACTAAAACATGAGAAACGTTTCTGTTTTAACGATGTATTTACTGTGCATAGATCATTGTAGACACGGAACACACATGAAATGCATGTGTTCCAAATAACGATATGGTATTTATAAAAGGTGTCATTTTGCTTGACTTCTCACTCTATACAACTCTAAGCAACTGACACACAGGTAAACAGACTTGAGCTGAGAAAACTGTGTGGGATGGGGGATGTGATAGCAGGCTGCTTGCTATTTGCTGCTTATGAACACATTTAAAGGACAAAAGACGCTGACAGAGAGGTGTGAAGTGTTTTAAGGTGGGACGGATCTACAAGTTTTTTCGTAGGCTCTGGTAATTCTAGTGTTAATTGAACTCTAGACTATGGCATGAGCTTTGGAAAGGGCTGGGGTGTGTATTCACTGTAAATATTTTTCTTCATACGTACAGAGGGTTATTATGTGTTGGTGAAGAAGAAAGGTCATTGCTGTTTGCACCCTTGTGTCTTTCTTTTTTTACATGTTGTGATGTCTTACCTGGCCGGGAAGCCCTTGAGTTGGAATGACAGGGGGAGACCACTTACACAGGAATTTGTCTTCCCCAAGACACTAGATGGCAACAAGCTCAAGCTCAGAGCCCCACGTGTGTAGGCATGCTGTGTATTGTAGTTCCGGAGGACAGCCTTGATGGGTCCCGTGGGGGCTGCCAGGGGCAGCAGCAGGATTTGGGAGTCCTTGCTCATTGGAGCTCCAACCTCACCCGGAATTGCTTCGTAGCGGCAGTGTCAGGTCACTGGAAGCACTGGTGGAGATTAGATTAAAGGAGCTGCCTGCCTCACATGGACTTAATCCAGATCTTCATAATTCTCAAAGGAGTTGTTGAAATAAGTCCAGTAGAATTCTTTCAGTTTGATAGTGAATCACGCATTCGAGGACACCAATGGAAATTAAGGGAAGTGCATTGAGGACTGAAGCCAGAAAGCACTTCTTTACACGTGGAATTTTGGGAGTCAGGAACAAACTACCGAGACATGGAGTTGAACCTTCAAAGCCTTTAAGAAAGATCTACATGTGAGACTGAGACAACTTAACTATTAGCTACACAAATGACCCTGATGGACAGAATGGTCTCCTCTTGTTTGTTAAATCTCTCATGTTCTTATAAAATCAATCTCAGCAGCACTGAAGCCAGCCTTGTACAAGACAGCAGCGTATCACAAGGTGCAGTATGTCATGGATCGCTGTTATGGCTTTCTTGTTGTTGTTTTATTGCTTTATGTATATAAAATTCATTATTTTCTTATTTTCCATTTAGCGCTAGTAGTAGCATTGTCACATTTCATTGTGGTGGTGACATCACTGCACTGCCATTTTGAAGCCTCTTTTGTCACATTTTTCACCATTCTGTCACATGCTGGTAGCCATGTTGTTGTTGACAGTCACCTCCATCGTCAAACATGGACATCGACTGTACACTTGGTGTTAAGTGTTTAACATGGCAGTATTGTCATCATCGTAGTGTTGGATCTTTTCTTAAAACAAACAAAATTACTGAAATTACAGAAAGGAAAGGACATTTTAGCTAGTGTTACAATGTTTTATGCTTTGACTTTGTGTCTGCCTAGTGTCTTTTTTGTGTTTTTTTTGGTTTCTTGGCTTTTCCTGTTAAAAAACCTCTTACCCATTCTCAGCTATGTTCCTATCTGCTTCATTATATCTATCTACCCTCAATAACCCATAATGAAAAAGAGAAAATGTGTTTTCAGAAAGTTGCAAACGTATTAAAAATCAAAAACTGAAATCTCTCATTCACAAAAGTATTCAGACCATTAATTCAATAATTTGCAGAAGCCCCCTTTGGCAGAAATTCCAGTAATTTGTAAATTGTTTTGAAAACATATGTTCACTTTGTCATTAGGGGTTCGTGATTGTAGATTGATGGACGAAAATGGCAAATTTATTTGTTTAAGATGAAATCTACATCACAATGAAGTGTGCTGACAGTGAAGGGTTCTGAATAGTTTCTGAATCTACTGTAATACCTGCAACTTGATACCTAACTTTATGGAACATCGAAGATGAGGCACTTGCAACTGGCCACATTCTTTCCCTTAAATTATGGGAAATTAAAATGAAAGAGATAGCAGCAATTCTCTTGCAAAACAACATAATAAAAAAATTTGGTGAATGGATTTTGTGCTGTCTACTCAAACACCCTGTGGTATACTGGCGTCCTGCCTTGCTCCCTGTGTTGGCTGGGATTGGCTTCAGCAGACCCCCGTGACCCTGTCGTTAGGATATAGCGGGTTGGAAAATGACTGCCTGTCTGACTTAAACACCGGAGAAGAGTGTAAATATAAAATAGTTGAACCTTATCACTTGAGGTTTCTCATCATTGACCGGCAGGATCTTCACAGAAACGTATCGGTGAACTTTGTGCTTGCCATCAGAGAGTTGCACTGCGAAGCCATCGGCCATGTTCTCAGAGTCATCGTGCAAGTACATGACTTTCATTCCTGTAGGACCAAAGCGTTAGTCAATCAGCAAATCATCTTTTATCTATCTGCTTAGCTCTTACAGAGTGTCTAAAGAATCTCCTTAATACTTCCTGGTTGGAGACATGATTGCTGAATTTTTTAATATTAAGAGGCTCTTTTATTATGTATCCCCAATTTCTTTTTAAAAAATTTGAGGTTTAAATAGAATCTCATTCAGCCCAGCAAAGCTCGCCAATCCTATCCATTTATCCATCCATCCATCCATCCTCTTCCGCTTATCCGAGGTCGGGTTGCGGGGGCGGCAGCTTGAGCACAGAGGCCCAGACTTCCCTCTCCCTGGCCACTTCTTCCAGCTCTTCCAGGAGAATCCCAAGGTGTTCCCAGGCCAGCCAGGAGACATAGTCCCTCCAGCGTGTCCTGGGTCTTCCCCGGGGCCTCCTCCCGGTTGGACGTGCCCGGAACAACTCACCAGGGAGGCGTCCAGGAGGCATCCTGATCAGATGCCCGAGCCACCTCATCTGACTCCTCTCGATGCGGAGGAGCAGCGGCTCTACTCTGAGTCCCTCCCGGATGACTGAGCTTCTCACCCTATCTTTAAGGGAAAGCCCAGACACCCTGCGGAGGAAACTCATTTCAGCCACTTGTATTCGCAATCTCGTTCTTTCGGTCACTACCCATAGCTCATGACCATAGGTGAGGGTAGGAACGTAGATCAACTCGTGAATTGAGGGCTTTGCCTTACAGCTCAGCTCCTTTTTCACCACGACAGACCGATGCAGAGCCTGCATCACTGCGGATGCCGCACCGATCCGCCTGTCGATCTCACGCTCCATTCTTCCCTCACTCGTGAACAAGACCCCGAGATACTTGAACTCCTCCACTTGGGGCAGGATCTCTCTCCCAACCCTGAGAGGGCACTCCACCCTTTTCCGGCTGAGGACCATGGTCTCAGATTTGGAGGTGCTGATTCCCATCCCAGCCGCTTCACACTCAGCTGCAAACCGATTCAGAGAGAGCTGAAGATCACGGCCTGATGAAGCAAACAGGACAACATCATCTACAAAAAGCAGTGACCCAATCCTGAGTTCACCAAACTGGACCCCCTCAACACCCTGGCTGCGCCTAGAAATTCTGTCCATAAAAGTTATGAGCAGAATCGGTGACAAAGGGCAGCCCTGGCGGAGTCCAACTCTCACTGGAAACGGGCTCGACTTATTGCCGGCAATGCGGACCAAGCTGTGACACCGGTTGTACAGGGACCGAACAGCTCTTATCAGGGGGTCCGGTACCCCATACTCCCGGAGCACCCCCCACAGGATTCCCCGAGGGACACGGTCGAACGCCTTTTCCAAGTCCACAAAACACATGTATACTGGTTGGGCAAACTCCCATGCACCCTCCAGGACTCTGCTAAGGGTGTAGAGCTGGTCCACTGTTCCGCGACCAGGACGAAAACCACACTGTTCCTCCTGAATCCGAGGTTCGACTATTCGACGGACCCTCCTCTCCAGAACCCCCAAATAGACTTTTCCAGGGAGGCTGAGAAGTGTGATCCCTCTATAGTTGGAACACACCCTCCGGTCCCCCTTTTTAAAGAGGGGGACCACCACCCCGGTCTGCCAATCCAGAGGCACTGTGCCCGATGTCCATGCGATGTTGCAGAGACGTGTCAACCTATCCATTTAATTCTTCTAAAATAACATTGAGTTTTGACTGTACCATGAATCTGATGAATTGACAGGCAACTACCAACGAAGAGGCAAATCAAATGCAAATTAGTCATGGTCCTGCATAGGACATCATTCACAACAGGCCTGGCTTTCATTAAAGTCTGTGAAGATAAGTCCTCTGTGGCAGGGCCTAAGTACGGTTGTGGCCAAAAGTTTTGAGAATGACACAAGTGTTGGTTTTCACAAATTTTACTGCTTCAGTGTTTTTAGATCTTTTTGTTGTTTCTATGGTATACTGAAGTACAATTACAAGCATTTCATAAGTTTCAAAGGCTTTTATTGACAATTATATTAAGTTTATGCAAAGAGTCAATTTTTGCAGTGTTGGCCCTTCTTTCTTTTTCAAGACCTCTGCAATTAAGCCTGGCATGCTGTCTGTCAATCAACTTCTGGGCCAAATCCTGACTGATGGCAGCCCATTCTTGCATAATCAATGCTTGGAGTTTGTCAGAATTGGTGGGTTTTTGTTTGTCCACCCACATCTTGAAGATTGACCACAAGTTCACAATGGGATTAAGGTCTGCAGAGTTTCCTGGCCATGGACCCCAAATTTCAATGTTTTGTTCCCCTAGCCACTTAGTTATCACGTCTGCCTTATGGCCCGGTGCTCCATCATGCTGGAAAAGTCATTGTTGGTCACCAATCTGTTCTTGGATGGTTGGGAGAAGTTGCTCTCGGAGGAAGTTTTAGTCCCATTCTTTATTCATGGCTGTGTTCTTAGGCCAAATTGTGAGTGAGCCCTGCACTCCCTTGGCTGAGAAGCAACCCCACATGACATGAATTGTCTCAGGATGCTTTACTGTTGGCATGACACAGGACTGATGGTAGCGCCGCTCACCCGCCCCAAACAATAATAAAGGTGATTCATCAGAGAAAATGTCTTTCCCCCAGCAGTCCTCAACAGTCCAATCCCTGTACCTTTTGCAGAACATCAGTCTGTCCCTGATGTTTTTCTTGGCTTCTTTGCTGCCCTTCTTGACACCAGGCCATCCTCCAAAAGTCTTCATCTCCCTCACTGGGTATGCAGATGTAGTCACACCTGCCTTCTTCCATTCCTGAGCAAGCTCTGCACTGGTGGTGCCCTGATCCCGAGCTGTGAATAAAGAATGGGTCCACAACCTCCTCCGAGACCAACTTCTGCCAACCATCCAAGAACAGTTTGGTGACCAACAATGACTTGTCCAGCGAGATGGAGCACCGGGCCATAAGACAAAAGTGAGAACTAAGTGGCCCGGGGAACAAAACATTGAAATTTTGGGTCCATGGCCAGGAAACTCCCCATTGAGAACTTGTGGTCAATCTTCAAGAGATGGGTAGACAAACAAAAACCCACCAATTCTGACAAACTCCAAGCATTGATTACACAAGAATGGGCAGCCATCAGTCAGGATTTGGCCCAGAAGTTGATTGACAGCCTGCCAGGGCGAATTGCAGAGGTCTTGAAAAAGAAAGAAGGGCCAACACTGCAATTATTGACTCTTTGCATCAATTTCATGTCATTGTCAATAAAAAGCCTTTGAAACTTATGAAATGCCAGTAATTCTACTTCAGTATACCACGGAAACATCTGACAAAAAGATCTAAAAACACTGAAGCAGCAGACTTTGTAAAAACCAATACCAACAACTTTTGACCATGACTGTACAATCGTCTTACCACCCGTCAGTGCTTACTTGATTACTATGTTCATGAAGAGGATGTATTTTTGAAGAGTACCACCTCTGGAGATGAAACATCTATTCGTCAATTTGAAGAGTAAATGGAATTCATATAGCCCTAAACTCGCTCCCTTGAAATACCATTAGAACACTAGAACAATCCAGATGAAACAGGCCATTCAGTTCAACGACGCTCACCAGTCCTATCCACTTAAGAAAATGAATAGACGCAGAGCACACTATGTCTGAAGCCTCGCATTGCACCTGATGATTTTTCAGTCCTTAGGTTAACAAATCCTGACTGATTTTGACATTCCACACTAACAGTTACACTCTTCTTGGAAATGATCCTTGAAAATATTCCAAGTCACCTTGACGTACAGTAGATGTTTCTCTATTGCAGCACAACCTTAATTAATTCTATAAAAAAACATCAAGTCTAGTTTTGAAAGTCCCACTGCCTACCACACTACTTGGTCGCTTATTCCAAGTGTTTGTGGTTCTCTGTGTGAAGAAAAACATCCTAATGTTTGTGTGAAATTTCCCCTTAACAAGTTCCCAACTGTGTCCCTGTGTTCTTATTGAACTCATTTTAAAGTCACCGTCTCGATTCACTGGACTAATTCCCTTCTAAATTTTAAACACTTCAGTCAGGTCTCCTTTTAATCTCCTTTTGCTTAAACTGTAAAGGCTCAGCTCTTTTAAGTGCACTTTGTGTAAACCTTAGATCAGTTCATTTCTCCCTTGTATATCTTCATTCCTGAGCATTTTTAATATCCATTATACCAGGCTACCCTGTTTAGTAGTTCTACAGACATGGACAAAGCTCATTGTGCTCTCTGCCTCCTGACAAGTGATGAAATGAAAATCACTCGTCTCCTGTGTACCTGCCTGCCTTTGAGGTGTCATCGAGCAAAGCAAAGCGAGTGCGATAAGAGATCAAATGTTGCTTATTCTACAAAATTCTTCTAAAATGGCCGGAACACATTTGTTGGTCCCCGTAGAAAAGATCCTAAATACTGTAATTGAATTCATGTGATTTTTTTCATACTAGCAAAATTGTTTAATTAGTATCCCCCATGTCTCCAATTGTACAATCAGTCATTCAGCTGACTGATTTAAATCGAGAAAAGTCGCCATGCTGCTCTTTGGTATCATTGTGTGTTCCACACTCAACAAGGACCAGAGAAGGTGAAGTAGAGAGTTCTCTGGGGAAACAAAGAAAATCATAGACAAGCATGTTAAAGGAAAAGACAAGAAGACCATTTCAAAGTAGCTTGATGCTCCTGTGACAACAGCTGCAAATAATAAGCTTAAGGTCCATGGGACTGTAGCCAACCTCACTGGATGTGACTGCAAGAAGAAAATTGACCCCAGAATGGCCGGAAGGATAGTGAGAATGGCAGACACAAAGCCAAAGAGATACAAGCTAAACTCAATGGTCAAGGACCACCAGTGTCTGATCGCACTGTCCGTGTATCTGGGCTCAGTGGAAGAAGACCCAGAAGGATTCCACATTAAAAAGCCAGACTGGAATTTTCTAAAATGCATCTTGACACACCACAATGCTTCTGGGACAGATGAGACAAAACTGGAGCCTTCTAACAGGTCACATCAGCTCTTTTTCCACAGATGACAAAATGAAGCTTTCAAAGAAAAGGACTCCATAGCTACTGTGAAACATGGAGGAGGCTCAGTAAGGGTTTAGGGTTGCTTTGCTGCATCTGCCATGGGGTGCCTTGAGTCTGTGCAGGCAAACAGGCATTTGGGACTTTTTCTTGACCATAGTGAGGATCCTTCTGTCATCAGCAGTGGAGGTCTTCCTTGGCCTTCCAGTTCCTTTGTGATTACTAAGCTCACCAGTGTGTTCTTTCTTCTTCATGATATTCCAGACAGTTGATTTTGGTCATCCTAAGGTTTTACTGATGTCACTGATGGTTTTATTCTTGTTTTTCAGCCTCATAATGGCTTCTTTGACTTTTAAAGGCACAGCTCTTGTCCTCATGTTGAACGATGGAGACTACAGACTCCAAAGGATTGAAGTAAGCCGACGTACAGGGAACAATGAAATCTCAAGACTATCAAGACATTCTGGAGAGAAACGTCCTGCCCAGTGTCAAAAAGCTCCATCTCAGTCACAGGTCCTGGACACTCCAACAGGATAAGGAGCCAGAACACACAGCTAAAAACACCCAAGAATGGCTAAGAACAAAACATTGGATTATTCTAAGGAGCCCTGATTTGAACCCCATTGAACATCTATGGAAGGAATTGAAACATGCAGACTGGAGAAGACTCCCTTTAAACCTGACACTGCTGGTACAGTTTGCTCAGGACGAGTGGGCCAAACGACCTGTGGACAGGCAGAGATGTCTCATGAAGAGCTCCAGGAATCGCTTATTTGTAGTGTTTTGCTTCTAAAGGTTGTACAACAAAATATTAGGTTACGGGTCCCATCATTTTTTGCCGTGACATTTTAATTTGTGTTATTTCTAATATTCTGTTGAAGCAAAACTCTAAAGTAAAGTCTGAATTTTGTTAAATACGGAATAAACAATGATGGGTGCCAATGACACAATTGTAGGTTCTTCTCTTTTCCTGGAGGGGTACCATGAGTTTGCCCACATCTGTAACTGAATTAACAGAAAAAGTGCACACAACACAAAATCATTTTCGTTCCTGTCTGCCTGGTATCTTTTGGAGTCTTTAACAGTCCCTTGTTTCGGAGGGCTTGTCCCCTTAAGTTTTCTCTTCAGCATATGAAAAGCCTGCTCAGTTGGATTTAAATTAGGTGACTGAAATAGCATTCAAGGATTTTCCATTTTTTAGCTTTGATAAACTCCATTGTTGCCTCAGCAGTGTGTTTGGCTCATTAACTTGTAGGATGAAGCACCGTCCAGTGACAGACCTTTACTGGAACTTGAACAGATCAGATGTTTCTCTACACCTCAGAATTCATTGTGTGTCTGCCGTCAGCAGTTCCAACATCAATGAAGAGAAGTGTTCCAGGATCTGTGGTAGCCATACATACCCAAGCCATAACGCCCCCCAGCACCGCCATGTTTAACAGATGAGGTGGTCTGCTTAGGATCTTGAGCAGTTCTCCTCACTTGCCATCACTCTAATGAGGTTCATCTTTATCTTGTCTGTCCATAAGACCTTTTTCCAGAGTTCTTGGTCACAAACTGTAATCTGGCCATGCTGATTTTGTGGCTCACTAGTGGTTTGCATCTCACGGTGTGGCATCTGTATTTTTGTTCACGAAGTCTTCTGCTGATAGTCGTCTCTGACACACACACACATCTGCCTTCTGAAGACTGTTTCTGATCTGTCAGACAAATGTTTGTTGCTTTTTCTTGACCATAGTGAGGATTCTTCTGTCATCAGCAGTGGAGGTCTTCCTGATGGTTTATTGTTGTTTTTCAGCTTCATAATGGCTTCTTTGACTTTCATTGGCACAACCCTTGCCCACATGTTGAACAACGGCAACTATAGACTACAAAAAGGTAGAAGCAAGTCGAGGTATCTTATGAAGCCATGAAACTCACCTGAGGAGTCACAAACACCTGGGACGCAGTTGTCCCAATCAGATTCCATTGGCTTGCTGTGAAATATCATATTGATTTCAAGATTTTGCTATTAACATTCAAAGCTCTTCATAATCTGACACCCCAATACCTCTCGGATCTGTTACACATTTATACGCCCGCTCATACTCTTAGATGTTCTTATTCAAATCTCCTTGTTATGCCTTCTGCTCGTTTATTTGTCATGGGGTTGAGATCCTTTAGCTTCGTTGCTTGTTGTCTTTGGAACTCTCTCCCTAAAGCTATCCTGAGCATTGATTCACTTCAAGTTTTAGACTTAAAACTTCTTCTTCTCAAACTTGCCTATTCCTCTAATTTTGTTTTTTGACTTTATAGTTTTTTGCACTTTGTGACGAAATTTTCATAATGTTATTTTATTTTAATTGTTTTTATTATTATTTTTTCTTTTACTTATTGTTAAGTGTCCTTGAGTGCCATGAAAGGAACCTTTAAATAAAATGAATTGTTATCATTATGGTGCCCTGAAATGGGGGGAGCGTGTAGAAAAAGTGTTGTCCTTTCTAAATGCTGTGACCGAAATGTACGCAAATCCCCTTAAATGAAAGTCTGCAATGTGCACTTTCATCACATCTGAATTGTTTGATTTGTAATTTTAAACTGTGGAGCAGAGGGATAAATCAAGGAAAAATGTGTCTTAGTCCCAAACATTATGGGGGGCATGGTATGTAAGCTACAGCATGTGTCATCTTGTTTTTCCAGTTGCCAGATGTGTGGTTTTCACTCCAAATTAGACTATTTTCGACACTTTTTTGCGGTAAAAACTATTGATTTGCCGGTGGTCGTGTTATTGGGCTGTTCTCAAAGTGAACATGTGGCCATCCAAACCCTGGTAATTGTAAACCATGTTGCATGATTCCAGAACTGTTGAAGCTGAGTGTGCCAAAACTCCAAAGGGGTGGCACATCGAGAGCGTCATTCATTGTGCTGGCCCACATCGCCATTCGGTGGGTTTTCGGCTGTCAGTGGGCTGCAAATATTTACAGAACCTGGCACCCCTGTTCACCAGTACTTTTCCAACAGAATTTCATCATCGAGGCCCTTTATAATAGAGAGCACTTTGTGACATTGTTTTTAAGCTTGCCACTTGCAACAGCGTCCCAACGAACTCGAGCCACTGAACTGATTGAGGCAGAAGAGACTGCTCAAGGCACACCACCTAATCAGGAAAGGTAAACCACTAAACCATTCCGGTTGTATTGTTTTCATTGATTTAACTCCTTGTGTTTGATATGTTTGGTTTCTCTGCAGAATAAACTCATACAGGTTATGGTGAAATGAAAAGGGTTAGGGGTCACTTTCCTACCTAAGCCAGGTACTGCTGGAACTCCAGTGGCATCCATTGTGCATCCTTCATGGTGGTGGAAAATTGGGTGAAGCTGAAGGGAAGGTGAATGACCATAAACTGTAGCCTGTCACTGTCGAGGTTCCCAGGGTTGAGTATTATGGGGTGTTCAGGTCACACAAGCTTAACAGGCTAAGGTATAGTTTAGGGGCATTGCTTCTCCACCAATTACAAAAGTAACCTAAAAAGGCTTTTATAGTGCTTTTCATGACAAAGTAGTACATACTGTATATCCAGTGTACATTTGGTGATGAAGAAAAATAATTCACAAGAAAACACTCAAGCTTTGCTTTTAAAATGTAGGCAATCTGAAGAGCATTAGTGATAAAACATGTGGGGATCCACGTTTACACCTTAGCTGCGTCACAATTGCTTCATTCCATTTTAAGTGGGAAGTCGGGAAATTCCAAGCTCGTAGTTGCAATTTTCAACTGGATCACCCCCTTAAGTTGAATATCCAACTCGGAAATTCAGGGGCTGGCCTGTCAAGTCTGAGTCTGTCTGACTTCAGATCGTGACGTCAATCCAAAATGGTGACGCACACCGCAAACTTTAGTGAAAGCTGTCGTATTATACAGTTTATTAGCACTTCTATCTGTTTGTGTCTCATCCACAAACTTCTTTTTTTAACATTTTATTAATTTACCTAGAATCAAACAACAATCCATACAATCAAGTCAAGTTTAACAAAACTAGGTTCAAAACTAATCAACCCTGACCCATAAGAAAGAGAGCCAGGCCAGCAGAGCAAAACGTTAACTATAGTAAAAATATGTAAATAAATAAATTAATAAAAATAAATAGAATAAATAAGAGGGGACAGAATCCGCTTCCTCAATTTAAGTGCTTATTCTAAGATGTTATTGATTAGATCCTGCCATCTTCTATATGAGGACATGTTGCAGTGGTGTTTGGATGCTCAAAATACATCATAGCGCGTTGTTATTAGGTCAGGTCAGGTTGGGGAGCATGCACTGGTACAGCGTGTTGACGCACCCACCACACGACGAAACAGTTCGGGATCCTGGTTGGCAATCCCCCAGGCAGACATGCGGTCCTTTCCCACCCTCTGGAAATGACCCTCCATCTGCCGCAGCCAGGTGTTACGTGGGCGACCCCTTGGCCTAGTCCAGCCACTCGGGCCCTCAACAATGAGGATTCTGCAAACCGGATCACCAGTCATGGGTCACTTCAGTACAACCACTGGCACTGATAGGGCTGGCTATGAGGATGGCATTGGTCCCCATGGGTCTGAAGACCATGGTGAAAGTGGCTGCATGTTCCTTAAAAAAAGGTCAGGGGCTACGAATCGCTGGATCAGTACTCCAGTACAGGTGGTGTGGTGAAGGAGACCGATCACATCCTCGTGGGCAGACGCTGGATGCTCTTACAAAACTGCAGGGTCTACAGAAGTGCCCAGTTTGTAAATTCTGAACATTTTTATCAACTGCTATTTATTCTGATGGACCAAGTACAAGAAAGGTTTCCCTGGATGCGTCCTTATTCATTTACTGGAACGCAATCAACTCGGGTGTGACGTCATTCCTAGCTCCGACTTCCGAGGTAAATGGAACGCTGCACAAACCACAATGCATGCTCAGTGCCTACATTCTAAATAAGCTTAATGTATGTAAAGACTAAGGCCACATTAGATCATGTAATATAAATACAACAGACATTAGATAGGAGTTTGTCACCAATTCAGATTTGGCCAGCCTAATAGACAGAGAGATAGATGAGTGAAGGATCCTATAGCTTCTGCAAGGGATGACAAAGTCGACTATACTTCCTTAGAAGGCTGGCGTCCTTCAACATCTGCAATAAGATGCTGCAGATGTTCTAAGATTAAGGTTTCTTTATTTTCCATTTGTGCATAAAACCGACAGTCAAAGCACATTGGAATTCTTGTGCAGAGCTTTTACAGAGTCAGATGGTTGTGGCGAGCGCCCTCTTCTATGTGGCAGTGTGCTGGTGAGGCAGCATAAAGAAGAGGGACTTCTCATGCCTGGGCAAACTGTTGAGGAAGGCAGGCTCTATTGTAGGCACGGAGCTGGACAGTTTGACATCCGTGGCAGAGTGACAGGCGCTGAGCAAGATTCTGTCAATCATGGAGAATCCACTGCATCCACTGAACAGGATCATCTCCAGACAGAGGAGCAGCTTCAGCGACAGACTGCTGTCACCATCCTGCTCCACTGACAGACTGAGGAGTCTGCTGCTGGAGTATGTGAATTTCCCTTTGGGGATTAATAAAGTATCTATCTATCTATCTATCTATCTATCTATCTATCTATCTATCTATCTATCTATCTATCTATCTATCTATCTTCACCCAGAAAAAAAAGAAAGCTTACCGTGCCTCAGGCTGTCTATGGTG
>JANRMT010062835.1:14895925-14996485 GCA_026402145.1 Polypterus bichir lapradei
TGCTAATGTCTCTGGCAGTCAGTGGGCACAAAAAGGGGCAATATGTTGCCTACCCTTGCCAGAAGACTGATAAGTATGCCAAATTACTGAAGATCCTTAGATCCTTGTCAGGAGGCCAGCAGAATAGAAGGACAGGAGGAGATAAGTTAGCAGGGCTATTTTACTCCCATGACATGCTAGGTGGCAGCCTTCCTGGGTGATGCTACCTGTATGGACACCGCAAGGTTTACTGCAAATTCATTCTCTTTTTTGTTGTATTGTTTTGTAACAGAACAGAAAAAGTTCTGTTGTATGGAAATGCCACCCCTACTAAAGTGCCAGCTGAGGTATCTCACCTTATACTC
This sequence comes from Polypterus bichir lapradei, assembly GCA_026402145.1. NCBI lineage: Eukaryota > Metazoa > Chordata > Cladistia > Polypteriformes > Polypteridae > Polypterus > Polypterus bichir. Next base: position 14,896,270 of record JANRMT010062835.1, read on the forward strand.
CAGCCCTGACATCCTTAACTCTTTGAGGGCTGAATATTTTTTGCAGGCAACTTTGTTTTCTGGAAAGCACACAAAGTAAAGGTTTCACATGTAAATTAATGTAAAACGTCTGTTGCTGTGGCTGCTGTCGACGCCCGTTCAGTATCTCTGGTGGCTGTGTAGGGACAGCTCGGTGGCCGGTAGGAATATGTGGAGGGCTGGCTGCCTGGCCTGTCTTCAAGTGGCAGTGTGACACAATCTGGTTTGTACCTCTTGTCATCGTAAGTGGCGCTCCTCCCAGGTGAACATTGCTGTGGGCGCATCAGCTACACAAGCGCGTTCAGCGCCACGATCAGCTGGGGACCGATCATCTGAAGCCAGTACCTTACTTTTGTTTTCAATATCCATCTTCAGATCACTTGCCTCAAAATCGGAGTCCAACAAGTCAGAGTCCAATTCGGCGATAATATGCAAATTGTCATCCACAGAATATTTTGCTTTGTGCGTTCCCTTTGGTCTCTCGCCAGATGTTGATACCATTTCAGAGGTTGTTTGCTCTTCTGTACTCACGCATGCACAGGGAATCGAGGTCAAATCAACGAAGCTAACTTTCCTTCTAACAAAGAGAGTTGAATTAAAACATAACAGCGAGTTTTGTCACCTTTTATGGCTGATTACCATCCTCTATCCCTGAATTTCGACAAAAGTCGACATCTACCCTCAAAGAGTTACGGTGACAAATTCAAGAAACTATTGTCATTAAGTTTGCATTCCCTTCCAACAAGAAATCGTGTAACGTGTCACCAGCTGTAGAGTCCCAGGCTTCGGGATGACGGTCAGCATTGGATTACCTTTAGAGCGGCCCACTCCCACTCATAGGTTAAGTGACAAGAAAAAGCAGTTTACTCACCTATGCTAATCCCCATATTGCTCTTTTCAAAGCCGGGGCTTGGCAGTGTGTTTTCAATGTAACCAAACTGGGGTGGTGAAGCCAAGATGAACTCCAGATGATCCGGGCTTGTGTCTGGATCATGGGCATTCAGATGGCTGAGGGTAATAGAAGCTGATGATCCTTCATCCACAACAAACATCTCCCCTGCATATTGTATAATCAATGATAATTAGCCAAATTATCTTTGACACTAAGAGCAATTACAGGTGGTAGTGTTATTACAAAAAGCCTTAGGTATATTTGCATAAAATAATTAATAAAAGTGGAAACTAGTGCAAAAGCTAAATTAATGAAGAATGGAAATAAAATGAAATGTGGGTGGCAAGGTGGCACAGAGGTTAGTGCTGCTGCCCCTCGATTCTAGGGACAAAAGTTCAAACTTTTTAACACACTGGTGAGGCCCCATCTGGAGTCCTGTGTGCAGTTTTGGTCTTTGGTCTACAAGAAGGACATAGCAGCACTAGAAAAAGTCCAGAGATGAGCGACTAGGCTGATTCAGGGGCTACAGGGGATGAATTATAAGGAAAAATTAAAAGAGCTGAGCCTTTACAGTTTATGCAAAAGAAGCTTAAGACGTGACATGATAGAAGTTTTTAAAATTATGAAGGGAATTAGTGCAGTAGATCAAGACTGTTATTTTAAAATGAGTTCATCAAGAACAGAGGGACACAGTTGGAAACTTGTTAAAGGGAAATTTCACACAAACATCAGGAAGTTTTCTTTTACACAAAGAACAAAAGACACTTGGAATAAGCTACCAAATAGTGAGGTAGACAGTAAGACTGTAAGGACCTTCAAAACTCGACTTGATGTTATTTTAGAAGAATTAAGTGGACAGGACTTGTGAGCTTTGTTGGGCTGAATGGCCTGTTCTCCTCTCGATTGTTCTAATGTACACAATCAGATTTATTAGATTTTACTGCCATCCCTCCAAGTCCTAAACCCACTTATTGTAAACAGTGGAGGCACAGATTCTACCAGCAGTCCTGGGTGCCAAACAGCAAGAGAGAGGAGAAGATGCCAATTCCAAACTGCTCAAGTTCAGTATTCATAACGGGCTGATTGCAGCACCCATATAAAAGTCCATAGGGACACAGGGACAACGCTTTAACTGAGACCCAGGACTGTAGAGGCATGAGACAGCTAACCACTGTGGCATCATGTCATCCTCCATTACAGTCACGCTATAATAGACCAGAAGAAAAAAAAATGACCTGTGCAAAGGATGAAATAATTAAAACCTTCTGTCATTTAAATTTCATTGAACGGAAAAACAAATAAAACACGTTTTTACCAATGACAATTGTAGGAGGCTGATTGTCAACGGGGAAAACTGTCACATTAAGATCGTAAACTGGGAGGCTGTCATGAGTGGGCACTGGTGGAGCTTGAAAATCGCCCAGGCAGCAGCCTGGCTGACTGGCAGCATTTCCATCCGAGATGATAAAGGTGATGGTGTCGATCCGTGGCTTCAGTCCGATCTCCCCTCCTGACAACAAATAATTAGCACAATATATTTATTAGAGACTAATAATAATAATAATTTCTATATATTTATAGAGAGCTTTTCTCAGTACTCAAAGTGCTATTCATAGTGAGTGGGGAGCCACTTCGACCACCACTTACAGTATGTGTATGACCCACCTGGATGATGTGACGGCAGCCATCAACTGGAAATGGTACTTTACCTGAACACATACTTAATTTTTTTTTTATTTGTTGAGCTGCAGAGTTCGATTTTTTCAACTTTACTTTTATAGTAATTATTAAATATATTATTAATTTTATTTGATTTGTTGATGATGGTTCTTTAATGTACATAAAATAAAAATATAATCATTGTCTTGCGGCTTGCTCCTCAAATATCCATCCCCATGTCTGAGTATACGAGAAAGTCGATGGGACACCATTCCTGATTTTAATTTTTCTGTATACAGGCAGTCCCCGGGTTGCGTACGAGATAGGGACTGTAGGTTTGTACTTAAGTTGAATTTGTATGTAAGTCGGAACAGGTTCATTATTTTAATAAACGCTATTGTTGAATCGACTGTAACCAAGTGCTCTGCTAATGAATGATGGAGTGTCACCTCTCTCTGACCTTTTTATTATTTTCAATGGTGATGGTTTTTCTCTTCTTTACTGTATCACCAGCACTTGCATCAGATTTGTGTTTCAGAGACATTCTTGAAGTGTGAAGATAAAAGGTTAAGATGAGCTCTTCTGCACAGCACTGTAGACGCTATCACAGCAGGAAGGCACCCGTCGTCAACACGTCTGATGTACTGACAAGAGACGACTTCCTGCTATGTGCGTAACAGTACAAGCAGGCTTGCTATTGAGAATGAATGGGGGCGGCGAGGGGGGTCTCATCAGCAGCACACCTCACAGTCACCTCCAATACAGTATGCTGCGTGCAGTCACGTTCCAATGACTAGTTGTATACCTCCACATGAGCGCCTCCATTTTAGACAACTTTCAGCCACATTTGCAGCATCTCTTCCCCAACCTCACTGCAGGCCATGCGGATTCTTTCCTCAAGCTGTGACAGGTTACGGGGCTTAGTGGCATACACCTTACTTTTGATATAGCCCTGCAAAAAAAAGTCACAAGGTGTAAGGTCAGGGGAGTGCAGAGCCCATTCGAGGGGACGGCTTCGACTGATCCATCGGTCAGGAAACTTGATGTTCTGGAAATCTCTGACTAACCTGGCAAAGTGCAGAGGATTGCGATGGTTAAGGGAATGATACGCTTACAAATATTGCAAAGCCTAAGTTGTCATATGCTGATGACTTAAGTCTTTCCGAATCAGACCTGGAACGAAATAGAAAAAAGGAAGTGTATAGTGACTTTTGGGACACCCTGTATATATAAAATCCTAAAAGTGCAACGATTTTATGTGACGTTTTTATATCACGTTTTTTATCATGCTTTAAATCGGGCTTATTTTAACACCTACATATATATATGTTTGGTATCATTCTTTTCAGAATTTATGGAAGTTTAATGTGATGTTGTTAGATTTTCAGATTCTTATTCCGTTTTTAAATTATAAACTAAAATATCAAGAAAGTCATGGTTTTTATTTTTGATCGAGTAAACTTTCTTTCACAGGAACAAACTATTAAAAAAAATGATTGATTCATAGCACCAATGTTTGTATTTAGGTGATTTAGTTAGCTGAAGGTCGAGTTATGATGACGCATTGCATACCAATTTAGTTTTCACGTGATTTTTCCTGTTATTTAAATGAGTCATTTTTTAAAAGAAGTTTTTTTTATCTATAAGAATGTCAATTAAAACAAATTGATCATTTATTTAGTCTCTGATAAATACACATCGAGCTTAGTGGACCTCAGTTTAACGGGAATACTCCAATCGGTAAGAGAGTAAATATTTTATTCTCATTTCATTGATTTTTACTCCGTTAAATAATACTGTAATTAATTTTTCTTTTACATATTTATAGAATTTTGTGATTTTGACTCCAATCTTCTTATATAATACGCTACCGTGGCTGTCCGTTTGTCTGTCCAGGATTTTAAATCACCTGTAGCTTGCAAACTCTTTGACCTATTGACCTGAAATTTGGTACACATATACTGCGTGACGTCTACTATCCGCTTTCAGGGTGATGATTTTTATTCCGCTTTTTATTTTTATTTTATTTTATTGTAGAATCAACTCTGGGCAGTGGGCAACAGGGCGGCCGTGCGCCACATGCATATCCCTACCACCTTCGCCGTCACTTCCCCTACCTCTTTATATCTTACCTTATCTTATCTTATCTTGAGGCAGATTGAAGACTTAAGTGCCAGCTTAAGTGAAAAATTAAGAAACACGTACTAAGTAATTGCAACACAAACACTGACTTAATCAGTTTTAACGCGAAAAGATGTCAACGGAAGAAGAGAAGAATCGGGCCGCTAGGGTGGAGAAAAGAAGAGCTGCTCAGGAAGCAGCAAGCGCATCAACCTCTGAGCAAACAAATGCAAAACGTACAGAGAAAGAGGATGAAAACTAGGAATGCTCAAGTCAAGTGTATTCACTGCACGTTATAGTGCAGTGCACCATTAGTGGTAAATAATAATTTTTCTTTTGTACATTTACAGATTTTACTAATATTCTGGCCGAAACTGGGGGTTGGGTGCCAAAGGTACCAGGGGGGCTTGGTTCCCCTAGTATAAAAATAAAATTAGGCAATACTAATTAACATAGAATAAAATGGCCAATGGCCAGGGAGGACAGAAAAAACAGAACAAAACTCCAGATGGCTGGAGAAAAAAAAAAACAAAATCTGCAGGGGTTCCAAGGCCACGAGACCACCCAGCCCTCTCTAGGCATTCTACCTAACATCAATGTTCTCAATCGGTCCTCATGGTTTTCAGGCTTCACATGAGTTATTTTTCTTCTTTGACATCTTGTAAAGCACTTTGAACAACATTGCTTCAAAGAAAATGTGCTATAGAAATGTAGTTGCTGTTATATTCTAATATTATTGACAACATTTTACCCACCAGATGATTCACAGTATTCCTTTTCTTTTTACCTGTGTGCTGATAGGTAATAATCCGTGAAACAATATCTGCCTGGATAAACTGGTCCACGATGACGCCGTTTTTGCGTATCACTCCATAATACGGTTGGCGTGCAATCATGTAAATCAGATGTCCGTCGTCACTGTCGCTGTCGGTGGCATAGAGATATTCAGTGGTGATGATCACTTCGTGGCCTTCTCCACAGTGTAAAGTTGATCGCAGGCCTTCCTTTACAACGGGAGCTTCGTCATTCACAGGCAGCACCTACACAGAAATGGAAAACATTTAGAAATCATAAACCTTTAAGGAAGGCTAATTTTTGGCAGTAGACGGTGTAGGTCCTTGATAGGGTCGTCCCCAATAGGATCTGTGATCACTTGCTCACCTACCAGTGAACAGAACAGTCTGGTTTTACGGCTAAGAAGTCTACCATCGACTGCATCCTGGCACTGAGGGTTGTGAGTATCAGTAGGGTTTTTTTGCAGCCTTTGTTGATTTTCATAAAGCGTTCGACTCAGTTGATCAACTGCCCAGTGGGACATTCTGAGACTTTGCGGGATCGCCTCGAGATAGCTGGATATCATGGCCGGCCTGTAAAAAGGTACTGTGAGTGCTGTGCAGAATGGAGGCAGAACGTTTGTGTTTTTCCCAGTTTATTCTGGGGTTTGTCAGTGGTGTGTTTTTGCTCCTACTCTGTTCAGTGCTTGCATGGATTGTGTGTTGGGCAAGGTTGTGGGAACCAGTGGCTGTGGGACATCTGTTGATGAAGAAAGATTCACTGATCTTGACTTTGCTGACGATGCTGTGATCTTCACGGAGTCCATGGAAGCTCTGATCGGGGATCTTAAGAGGCTGAGTGAGGAGTCTGAGTGTCTGGGCTTGTGAGTGTCCTGATAAAAAACAACATCCAGGCCTTTAATGATCTCTTAGGTACGGCCATCAGCAGTGTGTCAGTCTGCAAGGAGAGTGTCAACCTTGTCGAGCGGTTTACTTACCTTGGCAGTGACATAAACGTTTCTGGTGACTCTTCCTATGCAGTCAGTAGATGGATTGGGAGATCATGGGGGGTCATGAGGTCACTAGAAAGGGGTGTGTGGTGCTCCCAAAATCTCTACAAAAAAACGAAGGTCCAAGTCTTTAGAGTCCTGATGCTCCTTTTCTTGCTATATGATTGCAAGACATGGACGCTATCCAGTGACCTGAGATGAAGACTGGACTCCTTCAGTTTTGTGTCTCTTTTGAGAATCCTTGGGTCTCACTGGTTTGACTTTGTGTTACTCACAGAGTCCCGAATGAGGCACATTACCTGCATTGTGAGGGAGTGTCAGTTACGGCACTATGGTCATGTGACGTGACTCCCTGAGGGTGATCTGGCTCACAGGACCCTCATTGTTGAGGACCCAAGTGGCTAGACCAGGCAAGGGGAAACCCATGTAACACCTGGGTGTGGCAGATAGATGGTCTTTTCTGGACAGGGGGACTGGACCTTGTGTCTGCCTGGGGGATTGCCAACCGGGGTCTCGAGGTGCTTTATCATATGATGTGTGTGGCAAAGCGCTGTATCAGTGCATACTCCCCAACCTGACCTGACCTGACCTGTAGTGTCAAATTCCTTCTTGCTAACCCTGAGTCTCTGTTTGCTTTGGAATTCTTTGCAAATACAGTTAATCACCAAGAAACAGTGTAGGTGACCACTTTTTTCTTGATCCAATGTAAAGTATTAAGCTTGAATAACACTTGGGACAGTATTCTGCTGCCCTCTTGTGGATGAAATAATATCATAACATGTTCTGAGTGTTTTGCCACTCTATGGTAACTCCTCAATATTCATGAGTGGGGCGGAGCCTTTGTAACAATTGTCTTTTGTGGTCAGTGTCCTTGTCGGGTTGTACCTATTCATCATTACAGAAGTTAACAACCATCACTGAACCAGGAGAACAGTGGGGATTTGACATAATGGTAACATTGCCTCCAAATAAGAACAAACAGATTCTCCAGGTGGTGGTGGATTATCTCTAAATGAGTTCCATCCATCTATTATCCAACCCACTGTATCCTAACTACTGGGTCACAGGGGTCTGCTGGAGCCAATCCCAGCCAACAAGTGCCAGCCCACCACACGGCGCACACTCACTAGGGACAATTTAGAATCGCCAATGCACCTAACCTGCATGTCTTTGGACTGTGGGAGGAAACCCACGCAGACACGGGGAGAAACATGCAAACTCCACGCAGGGAGGACCCGGGAAGTGAACCCAGGTCTCCTAACTGTGAGGCAGCAGCACTATCCACTGCGCCACCGTGTCACCCGTGGGGTTTTTTGCTTTGCTAAATTCAACAACTGAACGTTTACGCCCCACCCTAAGGAATGAAATGTTTACCCGATGAGGGGTACCGAAGATCATCATTTCTGACAGGGATTGGCAGTTTACAAGTTCGGTAATGGAGGGATTCATGAAGGACTGAGGGGTAACCCATGAGAAGACTATGGCATACTATCCCCTGAACAACCTCTCTGAGTGTGTGAAATACACCCTGAAGACGATGATAGCTTCCTATGTGGGAACCCACCACCAGGACTTGGATCAGTAGCTTCTGGAGTTGAGGATCGTAGTTACGGATGAGAGACCCAGTGAGTCACCTGCTCATTTGGCTATCAGAAGACAAATATTAGGTCCCTTAGAGCGACTTTAAACTCCTACAACTCCTGGTTCATCACAATACCTCAAAGTCTCTAAGTCAAAAAAATAAAGGATCTTGATAGAGAGAGTTTAGTGAGTTCAAAGGCCAACAGGCCTGGTTTATCCAATGAGCACCGACAGAGTGTTAAATATTATGAAAGGGACCAAGTTTGTCTGAAGACAGACTTCCTCTCCAAAGCATCATCCAGATTAACATCTAAGCTTGTGCGAAAGCGGTTTGGTCTTGCTACAGTAATTCAACAATTAGGTCCTGTTAATTACCAAGTTCAGTGGCAATCTGACAGTGATATTAAAACAGATACGTACCATGTGACCAAAATGAAACCCTACTATGACCCAAAGGAGGGTTTAGCGGTGGGGACTGGGTAACAATTGTCATGTGTGGTTGGTGTTATTGTCAGGTTGTAGCTTTTCATCATCACAGAAGGGAAAAATCTGAACCGGTATTAGGAAGCCAGTTATTACCTAAAAGGTATCACCTGACTAGGAGGGCCAATAAAATCTAACAGGGGAGGGGCTAACAATACCTAAAAAAAAAGGTGCAGTGGCAAAGGAGAAGAAAGAAGGGAGTTAAGGAACAACACCAGAGGAAGGTTGCAGATATACTGTACAGGGATAACTACGCTGCCTACAGTAGGAATTAGGACTCCGAATAGTCCAAATACTGTAGTGGGACTTTGTATTCCTTTGGATTTGTCTTTAATAGCCATTGTATGTCTGTCACATGGTTCATTTCAAACATGTCTGAAAGTGAGTTTACTTGTGTTTCTTTGATTTAATTGGTTTTCCACATTTTCGACGATTCTTTCAATATCTGTAATTGGAACTTGTTTCCTGTTTTCCTTTTTGTGTGGATCTTCATTCTCGTTACAAGCAGTTTTGTGTAGAAGATATCCTTTTGTTTATAAAGACTCTGCGTTTGCCCTTATTAGTAGCCAGGGTTTGATGGTGATATCTCCCTCTAGTGGGCATTTTTGGAAGTGTTTTTGGGACTATGTACTTCGAGACTCCTAGTTCACGATAATGTGCAGCGCCTTTAGCGCAGATCAGGCACTGCTATTCTACCCTCTTATGTGCAAGCAACAGAAAAAATAAGAAATTCTGACCTCTGCCGCTTGTTGATGTGGCGACCTTTAAGAAACCCCCACTTAACCAGTTTTTCAATGGAAAAGAATTACACTCTTTCAATATCTCTTTGTGGGATCAGCTGCCGGCTTGCCGTGCGATGTGCTCCCCATACAGGTCTTTGAACATTTAAAAGATCGAGCCATGACCATCCTAAGGTCTCTCACTCTCCTGTCTCTTCTTTCCCCAGATTTTCTCTGCTCCAGCCGCTGGATTCCCTTGATAAAGAAGACTTTGTGTTCTTTTGAGCAGGAGTTGGGGTTGGATCGTCGCGTATGTCAGCTGTTCCTTGTGAGGCCGGTTCGCCTCTGTAAGAGACTTGTGTTTTTTAACTGGCAGAACAGCAATAAAGTTTCTACTTCTTGAACTCCTCTGTGCAACTTTGTGACCCAAGCTTGACAAAATGTGCGCAAAGAAATTAGCTTCTACTGCAGTGTCGGGCCATGTGTTGTGTCGAAACATATCACACAAAAGACATGCGCTTAACCCGCATCAAAACAGCAGTGGACTCCTTTCATACTGTAATTATGTAGACATTTTGCTATCAAGGTTTCTGTTACATGTAATAACATATTTGTTTGTTGTTGAAAAAAATTCAACTTTTTTGGCTAGTTTCAGTTAAACAAAATGCAGAAGAGGTTAAAATGGTATTTCTAAATAGCACGGGTTCTGACTAGTACTCTTACCTATTGCATTTGCATTTAGTAGTTAAAGCACCTACTGCAATAGTCCTGTCGGTCTGTCTGTCTGCATGTAGCAATCTGGCACCAAGTAAATTCATTTTTTGAAACCCGGCACACTTCCTCTTAAAGGAAATTTGTTGGGACAGTTCAGTTCCCGGTGAGGTATCTCGCTGAACACATTTTTGAGGGCACAAAATCTTCGATCGAGAAGCTTTGGCGAATTTGCAAACTTGTCTATTTTAAAACAAAATAACTGTTGGAAATTGTAGTCTTTTTTAAATATTTTGTGCCTTCCAAAGTTCTTTTTCTACATAATAAAATTCATTTTGGGACTTCTTGAACCAAGAAATCCATTCCTGGTATTAGTCTTTTTCATTATGTGTAAATGTTTTAAACTCATACTTTATTTGGGCCGTTTCGCTAACATATCTGTTTATTACTGGGCAGTGCCATTTTATACTCCCATTGTAACGGTACGTTCTGCCATGGAGAAGGCTGATCAAGCACATCTGCCCCACACAGAAATGGGAAAAGATGAAGATTGTAAAGTTGCATTAACATGCACTTGGACAGACGGTAAATCTGAGTTGCCGATTCAGGAAATTCCATGAGAATACTCTACCAACTCGAAGCTACAAGTCACACAATTTGGACACAACAAAGCTACCTGAATGGTCCAAGTTGTAATGTAACACTGACCTTTCACTTTAATTAATTGCTTAAAATACAACATATGACCTGGTCAGCTCAGCCTTTCTTTGGAAGAATTGTGTTTGGAGAGAAATGGTATGCATTTAATACATTTGTGTTATTTCCATTTCCATGAAAAATACAATTTGCCTTTAATTTCATTTCATTTTGCCCATGGACTTTATCTTTGCATACTATTAAGGGATCAGAATAGTTGGCCTTCCCAAAGCATATACTCTGGGGCAGCATTCTTGTTTCATTGCCCCTACTTTTCAACCTACAGACATGATAGTAAATGTAATTGCATGCTACAGTCCGGTGGTACACTATGCCTACCACCAAGGGGAACTGCAGGGAGAAACCATCACTGCATCTCTGAACCAGAAGTGCTTCTATCGGGATATGCCCGGGCACCAAAGGTACTTCTGGGTCTGAGATAAAAGGAGCCACCCTGCCTGAAGGAAGGCAACACTTTCGCTGGAGGTAAGTGGACAGAGAGAAACGAGAGACGGAAGAGCAAGTATTTATTCTGTGTGTTGGCGGTTTTAATTGTACTCTTAAGAGCAATGTGGCATGGAAAACACTTACTGGAAGGGTTTACTATAATAAAAATAATTTTATTGAGCCAGAAGTGGTGTTGGTTATTGTGTGTCTGGGGTTTGGGAACTTGGCAGCACCCCCTACTGTTCACAGTACATAGATGACTCCTTGCAGCACCCAGTGCCCAACATCCACCCTGTTTACCCTTTGCATGCCAGTCATGTTGCCTGAAGGACCACAATTCATAAACCCAAAGGTCATAGCAGAAGAACACTGACAGGCTGCCAGCATGCATTTCCCATCAAACATTGTCCACTCCAAACTCGACACCACATGGCTTTTTCCTCTGTGAATCCTGAGAGCAAACTGGTAAATAAGGAAATGCCATTTTCTGTGGTTTCAAATATGCTAAATAAAAATGGGGTAAAAGCTCTTTTAAAATAACATTCCGCACATTGTAGCAAAAATATGGAATAAACTAAATTGTGCTGACCAACTAGAAAATTTAAAAATGCTCCAACTTTCAAACCATCTGATCAAGTTTATGAACACACCCAAATGCAACGCCATGTTGTTAAGTGTGATCAGGGATTGCCTGGCATCCCAACCAAGTCAAGTACTGATCTCTTGCCAGGAAGGGAAGCCAGAAGTATGCAGGGATCAGAGGAGTTGGCCTTCCCAGAGCATATACTCCTCTGATACACTGGAAGGCAGCATTCTTGCCTAGTGCTCCTACTTTTCAACCCACATGATGGGAAATGTAGTTCCATACTTTAGTCCGGTATTTCAGTTTGCCTAGTGAGCCTGGCAAAAAAGCATGCTAAGGTATGATGGCATTAAATTGAATTGAACTGAATTGAATTGAATAAAGGTTTATTAAACATCCCAGAATTACCTTAAAGTGAAGAACAAAATCTGTAGACTGGATACCATCTGTAGCAAAGAAAAGAATCTTGTCGTGTGATGTCTCTGAGCTGTCGTGATGATACCTGTGAGAAAATAATGAAGCAATCTTAAGATTAGAACCAGCATGCCAAAGCAGTTCTGTTCAGGCCTCTTTGTGGAATGAATAAAGTGTCATTTTGGTATTTTGAGATTATACAGAGTATAAGCCAGGAAGGAAGGAAGGACAGGCATCCCGGCCAGGATAAAGGAAGGATTCATACCCAGGCAGCATGCCATAATGGAAAAAACAGGGCTTACCAGGGGCAGGTCATTCTCTCAGATGACAGGTGGCAGTGTACCTCAGGGCTGAACCCAATTAGGACACCCGCAGGATGGCCTGGGAATTGCAGCCCTGTCAGGGTCTTTGGGGACCGCCGGAGGAAGCTGCCAGAGGAAGATTGCACTGGTGTCCGCACGACCTGAAAATGCTCTGAACGACTTGGGCAAGAAACCAGGAAGCAGTTCACGTGTCAACTTTATAAGAGACCCCTTCCGCCTCACTTAGATGTGTCAGAATCGGGAGACAGTGGGCAGCGCTCTCTTGCAGGAGGAAGGAGAGAACTGTGAATGGTGTATTTTGCTGGTGTTCTGGAATAGAAGGTGTTTTGTCAAATAAAAATCATTTATTTGAACCTAGGATTGTGTTGGGTATTACTGAGCCTGTGGTTAGGGGCTCAGTGGTGCCACCTTGTGGTTACATACTGTTAGATAGATAGATAGATAGATAGATAGATAGATAGATAGATACTTTATTAATCCCAAGGGGAAATTCACATAATCCAGCAGCAGTATACTGATACAAAAAATAAAAAATAAATAAATAATTAAATTAAATAGTAATAAAAATGCATGTAAAAGCAGACAATAACTTGAGTAATGTTAGCATTTACTCCCCCGGGTGGAATTGAAGAGTCGCATAGTGTGGGGGAGGAATGATCTCCTCAGTCTGTCAGTGGAGCAGGACGGTGACAGCAGTCTGTCACTGAAGCTACTCCTCTGCCTGAAGATGACACTGTTCAGTGGATGCAGTGGATTCTTCATGATTGACAGGAGTTTGCTTAATGCCCGTCGCTCTGCCACAGATGTTAAACTTTCCAACTTTACTTCTACAATAGAGCCTGCCTTCTTAACAAGTTTGTCCAGGCGTGAGGCGTCTTTCATCTTTATGCTGCCTCCCCAGCATACCACCGCGTAGAAGAGGGCACTCGCCACAACCGTCTGGTAGAACATCTGCAGCATCTTATTGCAGATGTTAAAGGACGCCAACCTTCTAAGAAAGTATAGTTGGCTCTGACCTTTCTTACACAGAGCATCAGTGTTGGCAGTCCAGTCCAATTTATCATCCAGCTGCAATCCCAGGTATTTATAGGTCTGTACCCTCTGCACACAGTCACCTCTGATGATCACGGGGTCCATGAGGGGCCTGGGCCTCCTAAAATCCACCACCAGCATCATTTAAATACGGCTTCCCAACATAAATGAGTAGATATGTACAAGAAAATAAGAAAATAGCCTAGAACGATGTTGCTTAAGATATTAATGTCCATTTGTTTTCCCAGGGAAACATTTATTGAAAGCCAAGAAGCAGTCTAGGACAGGACACAAGTGTACTGAATGTCAAATTGAAGCACAAAATCATATAGGCCACTTGAGAATTACTAATTAATCTAGCATGCTTGTTTTTGGGATGTGATGAAGAAAGCCAAATTACCTTGAGAAAAATCCCACTGTTATGATTCTAAAACACAAACAGTATCAAAAAAAAGGAGGTGAGGGCCGGCATGGAGTCGTGGAATTCCAGCCCGGGACTCTCAGTGGCCTGCCTAAAAATAGGCCTTACCCCAGGCAGCCTAGGGCCTCAGGTCACACAGTTGAGCAAAAGCCAGTTAAAGGAATTGCCTACAGAGCTCAGAGACAGGATTGCGTCAAAGCCCAGATTTGGGGATGCTCTGCTGCCTTCTTGAAGGTTCCCACGAACATCCTTTAAAAGCCCAGACCTCCAAGGTAGCTTAATGGTGGGGAACAGACGAGATTGGCGGCAGGTGTCTGTGGCCTCTTATCAGCCTCAAATAATATTAGCGGCCTCCTTCTAATTCTTCTCTGTCTCTCTGGTGTTTCTAGAGAATTCACTTCTAGGGCACCCAGAGCATATACAAGACATGTGAGCCCCCGGTTTTCCTTGGGTAAGGTGAAGTGCATTATATAGCGTCCTGATGTGTGGAGGTCCAAGGAGGTAATGCTGAAGCTTTGTAACGCCCTGGTGAAGCCTCATCTGGAGTACTGTGTGCAGTTTTGTTCTCCAGACCACAAAAAGGACATAGCAGCACTAGAAAAAGTCCAGAGAAGAGCAAATAGGCTGATTATAGGACTACAGGGGATGAGTTATGAAGAAAGATTAAAAGAACTGAGCCTTTACAGTTTAAGTAAAAGAAGATTAAGAGCTGACCTGACTGAAGTGTTTAAAATTATGAAGGAAATTAGTTGAGTGGATCAAGACGGTGAATTCAAAATGAGTTCATCAAGAACACGGGGGCACAGTTGGAAACTTGTGAAGGGTAAATTTAGCACAAACATTAGGAAGTTCTACACAGAGAACCACAGACACATGGAATAAGTGACCCAGTTTTGTGGTAGACAGTAGGATTTTAGGGACCTTCAAAACTGAACTTGATGTTACTTTAAAAGAATGAAGTGGATATTTATTGGGCTGAATGGCCTGTTCTCGTCCAGATTGCTTTAATGTTCTAATGGCAGTTAGTTTGTGTTTCCCTGTGCTAGGACTGTCATTGTCATTGCCATCACAGTGGCACTTTTGCGAATAACAATACTTTACAACACATCTGCATATGTAGTCTACTGATGCACTGGTGAGGCCTCATCTGGACTACTGGGTGCAGTTTTGGTCTCCAGGCTACAAAAAGGACATAACAGCACCAGAAAAAGTCCAGAGAAGAGTAACTAGGCTGATTCAGGGGCTATAGGGGATGAGTTATGAGGAAAGATTAAAAGAGCTGAGCCTTTACAGTTTAAGTAAAAGAAGAACAAGAGGAGATCTGACTGAAGTGTTTAAAATTATGAAGGGAATTAGTCCAGTAGATCGAGACGGTGACTTTAAAATGAGTTCATCAAGAACACGGGGACACAGTTGGAAACTTGTTAAGGGGAAATTTCACACAAACATTAGGAAATTTTTCTTCACAGTGAGAACCACAGACACATGGAATAAGTGACCAAGCCATGTGGTAGACAGAAGGATTTTAGGGACCTTCAAAACTGAACCTGATGTTACTTTAGAAGAATAAAGTGGTTAGCGAGTGAAGAGCTTTGTTGGGCTGAATGGCCTGTTCTTTTCTAGATTGTTCTAATGTTCTAATGACATTCAATTTGTGTTTCCCTGTACTAGGACTGTCGTTGTCATTACCGTCATGGTGGCACTTTTGTCATCAGCAGTACTTTACAACACTTTTGCATATGTAGTTTTACTGACTTCCAATACATGCAAAAGCCCAGCATATCCGTAGTGCACATGTGCAATTCGTGAACCTCATTGTCTTCAAAACACTTAGAAGATACACGACCTAAAATTATGCCAAGGAATCACAACCAGCAAAACTGTTTACCAGCCACTTGGATAGAAGCTATAATTTAAAAAAATTTCATTCGTATAGTAAAAGAAAACAAAACACTCAACAAACCTAATTTTGTGGCTTTTGAGATCTTGCAAACTGAACATTCCACCTTCTTGAATGGGAAATGCATTCATCTCTAAGTGGCCATGTTGAGGTTTCCTCACCAGCTGGATCCAAATCTTCTCCTCCTTTGTGTCCTGGTCGACCACTATTAGGTGTTTTTCTGTTACTTGGCATGCGCCTCCTTCCTGTACGGTGAGCTCATTTGTGAATACCTGAAACAGGAAAATTCTATTTGAAGGCTTTATAAATTAACGTGATTGGGTTTTTATCTGAAATAAATAATAACTTGGTTTGATAGGGCAAACAAGCTGTCAGCAGTCTTTATTTATACATGTGTATGTCTCTGTGTGTTTGAACCTGAAAGTTTAAATAAATTATATATTTCATAAACTACTCATGGAAAAAATTTGGAAAATCAATAAGCCTGGTCCCATGACTAAACAGAAAAGACTGCAAAAATGAAACGATGTCTTTGGCAGTTATCGTTGGATATGTTCTGTAGATCAAACTAGTTTTGAAGGATACGGAGATATGGAATAATACATTTATTTATATAGCGCCTTTGCCATACATACCCCATGTACTGGACCAAGCACTATCGGCCTGGAGCCTGTAACGATGAACACGATGCAAATTATTTGAAGAAGTTAAGATAAGTTTTTTTAGGAGCCTATTGTTCAAATAAGTCTTATCCTTCAGGCTGGACATCTTGAAAACGTTGTTCTAAAATGTCTCATCCAGGAGCTCTACACCCCACCAAAAAATGTATCATTTTCCAATGAAAATTGTATATTAAATATTTAAAACTCAACTTTAATTTTCCATGGACACACACATATGGATGTGTGTGAAATCAACTTTTGGAAATTTAGTTGTTTAGTAATTTTGAACATCGTAGAATTACTGTATAGTCCAAAGTGAACCTGAAAGCAGATTTTTGAACCCCATCGCCGAAATCACCGGTTATGTGGAAGTAAAAAGGGAAAGGATAATTTAAACCATTATTAATAAAAACTGAATTATAAAAATAGAAAAAGAAATTCTCAGTTTGACACCATGGGCTGCTCTGATAACTCCTCTCCTCAAGAAGCACACTCTTGTCTCATCTCAAGTAGGTATTTACAGACCAGTGTCTCTCCTTTCCTTTCTTTCCAAAACACTGGGACATGTTGTCCATGACCAGGTCTCTTCATTTCTTCTTCTTGATCCTAATCAGTCAGGATTTAGGGAGGGTCAATCCACTGAGACCAATCTATTCACTGGTGTTGACACCTTTCGGGTGGTCAGAGCTAACATAATGTCACCAGCGCTCATCCTGCTGGATGGATTTCTCCCTTGGCTTTGACTGGTCCACCAGCAGATACTCCTTACCACCCTGTCTGACACACTACAATCACTGGGTCTGCCTTCAGGTGGTCTGAGTCCTACCTCTTGGGCAGACAGTGTGGACAGGTGTCAAGGGTTGTGATAGGCAAGCACTGGGGGTGCCCCAAGGACTTTTTCTGGGTCCTCTCCTCTTCTTTCTCTACACCTCCTCTCTACTCCCTATCTTCCAGTCCCTATCAGTGCCATGCTGATGCTACAAAGCTATAGCTGTCATTTTTTCCAGAGTACCATACAATATCATCTACAATCTCTGCATCTCTCACTGATGTTGCAGCCTGGATGAAGAAGCACCATCTCCAGTTCAAGCTGGCAAAGACGGACCTTAGTGGGTCCTCCCTGCATGGAGAGAACTTTGAGTAGTGAGAAAAGCGATATATAAATGTAAAGAATTATTGTTATTGTTATTCCAGCCTGTCCCATTGCTGTTCAGCTTTGCTTACGGTCAACAACATCCGGCAAGATGGTATGCAGCCTTGAGGTGGTGATTGATGAACATCTGTTCTTCAATGACAATGTTGCTGTGGTCTCTTGGTCTTTCAGGATCACTCTTTGCAAACTCCACAAGATCAGACCTAATCTGACTGAGTATGCAGCACATCTCCTGGTCCAGGCTTTGGTCTTGTCACATCTGAACTACTGAAACTCTCTGCTGGTAGGAGCACAAGCAAGTGACACTAAGCCGCTGCAGATGATTCAGAATGTAGCAGCACATCTGGTGTTCAACATGCCAAGACAGGCACGTTATTCATCTCTTCAGATCATTACACGGGCTTCTTGTAGCAGCACATATTAAGTTCAAACCCTTGATGCTTGCCTATTGAGTAGACACCCAGATCTCAGCCTATACATATGGAGACACTGGTGATCCTCTGCTCCTTCTTGACCACTCAGGTCTACTGTTGAGCAGTGTCTAGTGATGCCACCTCTGCGTAGTATCAAATCTCAGTGTGTAACTCTGAGCTAGTGGAACGAGCTGCGCAACTCCATTCGAAATTCTGACTCTCTTAATGTGCTTAAGAAGCGTTTGAAGACCCTCTTCTTGGTGAATTTCTCTCCTGATATTAGCTGTTAGGTTTTTGTAACCTAGGAGATCTGAGCTCTTCACTATTAAGTGATCAATTTTGTACCCTTGTCCTATCACACTTGTTCCCAAACAGCCCCCCAGACTGATGTTTGCTTGATTATGTTGACCTCTTTTGTAAGTTGGTTTGGATGAAAGTGTCTGCAAAGCATATAAATGTAAATGTCTTAAGTTATCAGTAAGAAGACCTAGTCGGCTCAGGTGTCATATTCTTTTTTGGAGGTACACTACAGTACAATACAATTTATTTTTGTATAGCCCAAAAATCACACAAGGAATGCCACAATGGACTTTGTATAATTATTGAGCTTATTGTATAATAGTAACAATTAGAGCAGCTCACTACTCAAGATGGTAATTCTGGGAAGAGGCCAGGATTGAACCCGGAACCTCTTGATTATGAGTAAGCAGCTCTTATCACTGTACCACTCAAGTGATTGTGTCAGTATCCTACCCTAACCTGATTTCTTTTTCTTCAGTTATATTCATGAATAAAAGCACACTTGTTTTGTTATATATGTTCCTTTTGTGAAAGTGTTTATTTGATATTTGGATTTCAGTCTTCACACATTATGCACTTATTGTCAAAAAGTTGTCATTAGTACTATAACATGCAAAAACTTTCTGTTTTAGGTATGTGTTCAACATTTCTTGCATTTCTCGCATTTTCTGTCATCCTACATTTACATAGATCATTGTTGACGCGGAACACACGTGAAATGCATGTGTTCCAAATAACAATATATTATTTACTCTATACAGCTCCAGGTACCTCACTCCCAAGACTTGAGCTGAGAGAGCTTTTTGCCCTTTTTGTGGTGGTGGGGGAGATGGCATAGCAGGCTGCTTGCGCTGATCGACACATTTACAACACAAAAGGTGCTAATGGAAAGGTGCGAAGGAATTTAAGGTGGCCCAGGATTACGTGTTTTTTCGTAGTCTTCAAGGATTCTAGTGTTAATCTGTTAATATCTTGCTAAGTAGCCTACAATACAATACAATTTATTTTTGTAGAGCCCAAAATCACACAAGGAGTGTCACAATGGGCTTGAACAGGCCCTGCCTTTTGATGGCCCCCAGTCTTGACTCTGTAAGAAGACAAGGAAAAACTCCCACAAAAAAAAACCCTTGTAGAGAAAAAAAAATAAAAAAAACCTTGGGAACGGCAGTTCAAAGAGATACCCCTTTCCAGGTAGTTTGGGCGTGTGGTGGGTGTCAAAAAAAAGGGGATAAATACAATACACAGAACAAAACACAAGTAATCCTCAATACAATACAATAGTGCAATAGAAATATTACAAGTACAGAGCAAAATTCAGCAGTATAGGTGATGATATAACATATGGTAAAACCTCGATTATCTGTCACTTGATTAAACATCAGTCTCCATTCTAAGCAGCTAAAGGGCTCAAATGAAGGTAATTTTATGTCAGACCAGGGGATGACAGAGTGCACTGATCCTTTCTCTTTTTCATCAGCAGACCGACTACGGGAAATTCTGCCTGGATTCGAAGACGACACTTCCAGTTCTTAGCCCCGATGACGTCACTCCCGGTTCTGACCCCAAAGGACGTCAATTCCGGTTCCTGCTCTGATGATGTCACTTCCCTTGCCTGATTTTAAAACCGCTATGTTTGCCTGCCTGTTCGTTTTCTGGACTGAGATCTGTTAAGACCAGTTTAATATAAATCAAACCTTCATCTTTGGCAGCCATACTTCAATTTTATGGGCGACTGCCCCCAAATCTTTTCCTGTATTATCTGAATACTTTCACACTGTCAGGACAAAAAAAATAATTGTGCACACCAGCGTCTACCTATTACTACTGCCATGTGGTCGTTGTGAGCTCTGCACATTAGAACAACTCTCCCTTTTGCTAGTGCGTAGTGTTCTTCCCCAGCACCACAGTGTCAGGCCGCATTTTGAAATCACAGTGTCAGTTACGCACCTTCATCTTCAATAGCATTTTGTAGCTTTTCTCTTTTGTTATAATGAAATTACCACACATTGTTATACCAATAAACGTATGTGTGTGGTGTTGGAATTGTCACAAAAAATGAAATTATTAAACGTTTATTAAACGGTAAAAGCGCTTCAAGTATTGCTTCAATTTACAAAGTAGGAAGAACAACAATGAACAGTATAAAGCGTGATGACGACAAAACTGAAAAACATATCGAAAATGGAAATCACTGGCGGTAATGTTGCTCTGTATTAATGACAATGTTCTTCTGTATTGTAATTTTCTTTTTAAATTCTGTTATGTTTTATTTATATGTTGTGACATGCAGGCAGCTTGTGATGCACTGTGCGGGAGCAGAAAGGCTGGAATGAATGCTGTAAGTGATGGGACCTGGAGGAGGGGCTTCTGTTCTGTGAGGGGTGGACACACCCCTTAGGAGATGAGTGACAGGAGAAGTCAGGAGAAAAAGGAACAAAGTTTTGAGTAGGGAGTCAGGAAGCAATAAGCAGCAGTGTTTGCGGTAGAGATAAAGACAGAACGTGAGTGGCTGGAGATAATTATTGGTAGAGAAAGCTTTCTTTTATAGGTGTGCTCTGTAACCCAGATAATGGAGTATAAGACAAGGCACCATTTGTTACGGAACGAAGACTCCAAGTACAACGTAGAAAACTCCACTACCTCTGAGTTGTATTTGCTTATTACGCTGGTCATTACAATATTAATCAAATGAATGAATTTTCTTAATACTATATTATATTTCGTCTTGCGGTGGGCTGGCGCCCTGCCTGGGGATTGTTTCCTGCCTTGTGCCCTGTGTTGGCTGGGATTGGCTCCAGCAGACCCCCGTGACCCTGTAGTTAGGATATAGCGGGTTGGCTAATGGTTGGATGGTTATATTATATTTTGTTAATATTGTTTTTGTAAATAAAGACGACTATTTGCTAAACTTGTCTTACTGTATATTATTTTAAAAGCAGCTGTTCTGTTATCCGTCTTTTCTCTTTTCAGCCTCCGTCCCAACCCCTGATGGATAATCGAGGTTTTACTGTAATAGGATTCATATAAAATTGCTTTGTTAAAATGCCAATTATTTGGTTTGGTTAAAAGTTCTAACATTTCCATAGCTTTCTCTAGTGCAGACTGAATCTGTTCAAATCTTTGCCTTTTTCTACATTGGCCGTGGCCTTACTTTTCGACCTGGTGTGGTTAAATTACACGTGATGCACCAGGATCCATGGCCTCAGTCGTCCTTCATTTACAGTCTTTGCCTTCCTTCATCAGACCACTAGGACTGTCAGGGCGCTTCTTCCTCAGACTGATCACTTTGTATCGAGTAGGTTCTACTGCTCTCAGATTATGTGACCTTTAATACCCATTTTGGGAAAGTCCAGTTCTAAGGACTTCTACATTTCCTACCTGAGGTGCCTGATTGTCTTCAGGGAGGACGGTGATATTGAAGCAGATGCCAATCACTGTGGCTCCATGCTGGTTTGAAACGGAGAAGATAAACTGGATCTGTTGAGCTTCAGGGCCAATATCTTGGATGGGTGGCATGTAAGCTACCTTCATGAAGTTGACAGCATGCTGGGAAAAAGCAAAGATAACAATAAGTGCCTATAATTCAATTCAATGTAGTTTATTTCTGGATAGCAGTGAAGAGCATTTGCACTCAATGACAAGTTCTCAGGTAAAATACAATTACAGAATTTATGAACAATATAAAGAATAACATAAAGACAAAAAGCAATTTGAAACTAAGCAGAGAGGAAAAAAAAACTTCTGTCAGCAGCATCCCACTTATAGCAATGAAGTATTTTTTTGGGGGTTAATGATCCAAAATCACATAATTTCTTTTGTGCCAATGGAACTGGACCCATTACAGTTTGCATATTACACCAGCAGATCCACAGAGGGGATGTCATCTCCTTGATCCTTCACACAGTACTGGCCCACCTGGACAACAAGAGAAGGAATTATGTCCTGTGATGGACGGTGCGTGTCCTGGCCTGGATGGGATACCAGCCCTACGGAGGCACCAGAAAGAAAGATAAGGATCGGCCTGAGTTGGCCTGGAGATGTCAGTGTGGAAGTGAGTATGCAGGTATCCTGGCAGGATTGGGCCGAGGGACAATACCCGGCCAGGAGGCCAATGTGGTGGAAGAACAGGAGGAGACAACCTGTCAGGGCTACATGCTCCCTCAACATGCAAGGTGGCAGTATCCCTGGGTGACGCTACCTGTATGGGCACCTGCAAGGCATGCTGGGAACTGTAGTCCCCATGGGGCAGCGTTGTCGGGCACCATGAGTGCTGGCAGATGTTGTGGCAGGGATTTGTGATGTCTACTTCTGGGTTTAAGATTATAGAAGCCACTCGACTTCGTCAGGGAAAGTAGGAGTTGGATGGAAAAAGGACAAAACTCACCAGGAGGAGCATAGAAGTGGAAGAAGAAAGTAAAAGGGAGAAGTGACTTGTGCTTGTGTTTATCATTATAAAGAAGCCTATTATAAGTTATTTCATTATAATAAACCTTATATTTGCATCCGGGACTTGTATCTGTGAGGTTATGTTTGGGGAGCTGCAATGCTCCCTACTATGCCTCTTACTCCAGGTAAGCTTTGCCCTACGTCCACCTGACTCCAGCTCACCTGCATGGGGATGAGTGATTTCTTTATTCTTAGGCTGCTGGAGTACTTCTGGTGCTTGGGCACTGCCTGTTGCAAGCACTTCTGGGTCAAATGGAAGTCCCACAAAGTAGGGATCACAGATCCCTGCTGCACCCCCTTAACGGAAGTCCCAAAAAGTAGGGATCACAGATCGCTGAAGCATCCCCTGTCAGCACCCACGGAACCCGAGAAGGCTGCCCCATGGGACAACGATCCCCAGCAATGCCTTGTGTGTGTCCGGACAGGTAGTGTTGCCCAGGGATACTGCTATCTACTGTCCCGGAAGAGCATACAGCAGGTTGTCTCCGCCTGCCCTTCCATCACAGTGGCCTCCCAGTCAGATATTGTTTTTCAATCTAACCCCGCCTGGATGCCAATGTACCCGCTTCCTCACTGGCATCTCCTGGCTGTATCCTGGGTGAATGATCTTAGCATCAGAACAGTTGTATCTTTAGTAAATTTGGAGATGCTGTCGACTAAGAACAACTTTCCTGCATTAGGTCTCCATTAAAGATAGACCAAGTTAAGCATTCCATCTGAAAATTCAACAAATCGTGAAACATGTAAAGGCCCATCTGCATATTTCCTTGTGCTCATCTGTCACATGTCACACATGGGTGTCTGAGGATCACCTTGCAGGCACTGATAAGGCCGGGGCAGGACGGTTCATACCTTCTTTCATGTGCCTTCAAAATGCCTGGCCTCACACCCAGGTAAGGAACCTTGTCCCATCGTGGACGGGATGACCGCCCATGCTTGTCGTCCATCACATTGTGAATAGGCTATTTACAGGCTATAGCATTGCATTTAACACAATAATCCCCTCTAAGAACATCAACGAGCTCCGGGACCTGCGTCTGAGCACCGGATTTTTAACTTCTTGATAGGCTTCGCAAACGTGTTACCCTACTGCTCTTGAGATTGCGCTCCTGACTTTAGCAAATTCACCTCATCAACGTAAATGGAACAATTTCTGAAATATTTAGACAGATTATCTCAACCAGGAGAAGGATCACTCAGACATTTGTCTGAGAACATTTATCTTTGTGGATGCTTCAACCATCTTCTGCCTGTGGCTCCTGTCACTAAAGCGCATGCGAACACACTGACCGAGTGCAGGCGCACAGTGCTGATGACAAGTTCTCAGGTAGAATGCAAGTGTAGATTTAACTGATTACTAAATACAGAATTAGTACACATAAATACTCTGATTTATTATGTAGGAACAAATGAACATAAGTGAACACTAATGAACAACATCTGTCCAGTAATGAATTGTTGAACGATGGCCAGCTGACAGTGGAGGTTCCCCATGTGTCCAGGGGAAGACCACAGGCTGAGGTTGTCTTCCAAAATCTGTCTGCACCTGCGCTTTATTAGGGAAGTGCCTTGAGGAAGCATTTTATTTTTTGGGGGGACTTGGCACAGACATGAAAAATTGCTCCTTATGGTGAGTTTATCGAGTAAAAATTTGGTTTGAGGCCAGATATTTCGACATACTTTCAGAATTTATTTAGTGGCTTCAAGTGCTCTTTATTGCTCACCTGCTGAGTGTATACACGGTGCCCTGCGTAATGTTTGGGACAAAGACGCATTTTTCTTTGATTTCCTCCCTGCTCCAACATGATTAAAGTGCCCAATGCAGACTTTTCATTTACGGGGATTTGAAGAACCATTTTTTTTACATGCCCAAATTTTAGGGCTCCATAATGTTGGCACACAGCAATGGTAGGTCTATTACAGCCGTTGTTATATTTAGGACTTTGTCACATATCCCAGCATGCAATGACTGCTTGAAGTCTGTGATTCACTGACATCACCAGGAGCTGAGGATCTTCTCTGGTGATGCTCTGATAAACCTCTCATGCAGCCATCTTCAGCTACTGCTTGTTTTGGGGGGTTTGCCCCCCTTAAGGTTTCTCTTCAGAATATGGAAGGCCTGCTCAGTTGGATTTAAATCAGGTGACTGGCTTGGCCATTCAACAATCTTCCATTTCTTAGCTTTGATAAACTCCTGTGAGGCCTCAGCTATATGTCTAGCTCATTATCTTGTTGGAGGATGAAGTTCCGTCCAGTGATTTTGGAGGCCTTTACTGGAACTTGAACAGATCAGATGTTTCTACACACCTCAGAGTTCATTATGCCATCAGAAGTTCCATCATCAATGAAGAGAAGTGTGCCAGGACCTGTGGCACCCATACATGCCCAAGCCATAACACCCCCAGCACCGCCATGTTTAACAGATGAGGTGGTCTGCATTGGATCTTGGGTAGTTCCTTGTCATCTCCACATTTTACTCTCACCATCACTCTGATCAGGTGTGACGATGCGGGTTTGACTCCATGCTCCCATTCGCTGTTCAGGAGCCCTTGATCCCAACACTGTCGGTAATGTCACCAATGAGCTAGTCAGTGAAGGCAACAATTAAGTAAGGGGATGGTAAAAAGTGAAAAAGTGCTTTTATTAAAACAGTCAAACAAAAACAGTGATCAAATAAATAGTGCAGTGATTTCATAATCTTCTTTAAATAAATAATCCAATAAAAAAAAACGTGGAGGTAAAAACACTACAAAAAAACAATCCTTTAAAACGGGGTTAAAACGATCTTACGGAAGCAGTCTTTAAAAAATCAACAAGTTCAGTGCCTTCTTTTAACTGGTGACTCCCCTGCTTCTCCCTGTCCAGGCTCCGCAACAGGGGAGCCACTCTACCTGCAGCTGACCTTCTCTCCACTAATGATCTGGTGGCGTCCCGATCCCTGGCTTCGGTTCCGCTCCCTCCAGACCGAGACTTGGCTTCCCTGACAACCAGGACGCTCATGCCAGGGAGTTTACCGCCCAAGCCTCCCGACTCCAGCCATCCTTCTTCCCGTCACTTCCGCTCTTTAAAACATGCTCAGCGGGAGCGACCACTAACTACAGCCCATGGGTGTCGGCCGAACACCCCGATAGGGCTCACTGTCCAGCTGCCTGCGAGCCTAACTCTCGCTCGCCCACTCACTTGCTCGTTCTCCTGCACCGACTTGTTCAAACACTTCCCGCTTCCTGTAACCTCCGTTCTTTCTTTCTCTGATCTTTCTTTTTCTCCTCCCTCTATCCGACTTGCGCTTCTTTTTATATAGTGAGGGGCCATAGCAGCTGCAGCACATTAGCCACGGGAACAATCACGGATGTGGGCAGTCCCTCACCTGTGCACTCGGTGAGAAACGCCCACACCGCAGATCGCCCTGCGGCTTGCTACAACCACTATGCCCCCACACGAAATGCAAAACCGCGGTGATTATCTATTTAAAAACTGGCCCTTACTGAGAGCGCTGTGGACCCGCTATACCACATCAGGTTCATCTTTGTCTCGTCTGTCCACAAAACCTTTTCCCAGGCTCTTTTAAGTCTTTTTTCTCAATCTGTAGTTTGGCCATCCTGTTTTTGTGGATCACTAATGGTTTACATCTTGCAGTGTGTCCTCTGTGTTTCTGTTATTTTAACATGGCTTTCTCATAGCTTCATCTTAGTTTAATCCTGATGCTCTGTCTATTCAATTAATTATCATTATTATTCACGGTGGCTCCATAATCCGTATTAACCCCTACTTTCTCTTCTGTTCTTTTTCTGGTTTTCTGTGTTGGTGATCCGCGCCACCACCATCACCTAATCAAAACACCGTGATGTCCCTACACTGATGGATTAAAGGCCAGAAGTCCACATAACCATCATCATCAAGTCCTTCCATATGAACCCTGAATATCATGAGGACTGATTGAAGTCATTTATGTTAGGTAGAATGCCTACAGGGGACTGGGTGGTCTCGTGGCCTCAGAACCCCTGCAAATTTTATTTTTTTCTCCAGCCGTCTGGAGTTTTTTTTTTTTTCTGTCCTCCCTGGCCATTGGACCTTACCTTTACTCCATGTTAATTAGTGTTCCCTAAGTTTAATTATTTTATTTATTTTGTCTTCGTTTCTCTTTCTTCATCATGTAAAGCACTTTAAGCTACATTATTTGTATAAAAATGTGCTCTTAAAATAAATGTTGCTCTTGTTCCTGAAGTCATCTCTGACACACATATATCAGGCCCCTGAAGAATGTTTCTGATCTTTCGCACAGGTGTTTGGGGGGCTTTTTCTTGACCACAGTGAGGATTCTTCTGTTATCACCAGTGGAGGTCTTCCTTGGCCTACCAGTTCCTTTGTGATTCCTGAGCTCACCAGTGTGTTCTTTCTTCTTCATGATATTCTAGACAGTTAAGTTTGGTCATCCTAAGGTTTTACCGATATCTGCAATGGTTTTAGTCTTGTTTTCCAGCCTCATAATGACTTCTTTGACTTTCATCGCCACAGCTCTTGTCCTCATGTTGAACAATGGCAACTACAGTCTCCAAAGGGTAGAAGCCAGCTGAGGTATCTTATGAAGCCATGAAACCCACCTGAGGAATCACAAACACCTGTGACACCAACTGTCTGAAACATTATGGGAGGACCATATAGAAAAAGTGTTGTCATTTCTACATGGTGTGACCGAAATGTACGTACACCCCCTTAAATAAAAGTCTGCAATGTGCTCTTTACTCACAAGGTCTGAATTGCTTGATTTGCAATTTTAAACTGGAGAGCAGAGGGGGAAATCAAGGAGAAATGGGTCTTTGTCCCAAATATTATGGAGGGCTGTAAGAGTCATTTGTATAATAATATGTAAATGCTTATATTAAAGTATAAGTACTGTATCAGTTGATTAGCCATGCCTTTATGTACAATGAGTAGGAGATCCATTAGTCTGCCCTGCTTTTGTAAAGGGGGTTGGTTCAGATGATTGTTGTTAACTCTTTCAGGGCGGATGTCGACTTTTGTAAACATTGAGTGTGATAATCAACTGTAAACGGTGACAAAGATCGCCGTTACATTTCCGTTTGCGTCAGTTAGCTTTGTTGGTCTGACTGAGATTCCCTGTGCTCGAGTGAGTAGTGAAGAGCAAACGAAGGCAAACATGGCATCGACATCTGGGGAGAGAGCAAATGCACAAAGCAAAGTACACCGTGGATGAAGTTTTGCACATCATCTCTGAACTGGACTTTGACTTGTCGGACTCCGATTTTGATACAAGCGATCTGGAGCTCGAGATTGTAAATGAAAGAGGGGTGCTGGCATCAGCTGACTGTGGTGCCGAACATGTTTGTGTAGCTGAACCTCCTACGGTAACGTTCACCTGGGATGGCTGCCACTTACAATAACAAGAAGTACAAAGTAGATTGTAAGCGTGACTGCCGCTGCACCTTCTGCCATGCGAAGATAGCCTGGCAGCCAGCCTACCGCCCGTCAGAGAAGCTTTAGCCACAAGTGACGGTGGTGATGTTTTATAATTTATGCGTGAAATCATTTCTTTGTGTGCTTTTACTTTTTGGAAAAAATATTCAGCCCTAAAAGAGTTAAGGAGGACATGAAGCAACAGTTTTTAGATCATTTTATTTGGATATAACACATACAGTTAGGTCCATAAATATTTGGACAGAGACAACTTTTTTTCTAATTTTGGTTCTGTACATTACCACAATGAATTTTAAATGAAACAACTCAGATGCAGTTGAAGTGCAGACTTTCAGCTTTAATTCAGTGGGGTGAACAAAACGATTGAATAAAAATGTGGGGCAACTAAAGCATTTTTTAACCAAATATTTATGGACCTAGCTGTAGGTTTATGGCAAATGGCATTTTTGGAAGTATGTTATGCCAAATTTAAAACGTTTATCATGTTCTTTAATTTGCCTTTGTTTTGCAATAAAGGTCTTTATATCATATGGAAGAAGTTACAAGTAGTTTAACATGTCAGAAATCTTGGGTTCTGCTGAAAGTGGCACTTGTAGGAGGCACACAAAAGATGGACTAGGCAGGAGTCCAGAAGATCCCTTACCCAGACCGGATATGAACTTTATACCTTCCCTGGCCATAAGAGAAGAAGACAGGGAAGGACTGTCCCTGGGGGATCTTTATTACCCCAGATGCTAGATTACAGCAGCTTTCCATATCGGCACCCATTCAGGAACCAGCAGGGAATGGCAGGGAGTCGGAGCTGGGAGGACGTGGAACAACACTCGACTGGAAGAGGGCAGTGCGGTGGTGAGAAAAGAGAAAGAGTATTGGGAGAAGAGAGAAACTGTTATTTGTGCTTGTGTTTTGAAACTTTGGAAGTAATTTGGATAATAAACCTTCCATTATGTGAACCTGGCCTGGTTTCTATCACACGCTCAACAGGGAATCGCAACTATAAGGGCACTGCATATGAAAGGATGAGCTCCAGCCCACTGGATCATGAATGGGATGAAGTAGGTTTGAGAATGTTATAGCATATACTGCATAATAATAATAATAATAATAATAATAATAATAATAATAATAATAATAATAATACATTTTATGTAAATTGACACAGTACATTTCCATGGTTCCACACACAGTGAGAGTATCTCATCTGAGTAATTCTGACACTTAATAGGATTTGACTTTTTCAAGACCTACAGTTTAGTTAGAAATTCAAGTGTTCAGTGCACCTACCTGGGTGAATGATCTCAGCATCGGAACAGTTGCATCTTTAGTGAATTTGGAGGTGCTGTCGAGTAAGAACAACTTTCCTGCATCAGGTCTCCTTTAAAAATAGAAAGTTATAGACCAAGTTAAGCACTCCATCTGAAAAATCAACATGTAAAGGCTCATCTACATAACTTCTTATGTTTATCTGTCACGTGTCACACACAGGCGTCTGAGGATCTCCTTGCAGGCACTGATAAGGGGGCGCCAACACTAACCGTATCATCTCTTTTCTCCTCCTTGAACTCCAAGAAGCCACCCAAGGATGGCATCCCAGGTATTGAATTAAGCCACACCCCTTCTGGTCAGGACGGCATAAATCTGAGGCCTCCGGAAAGATGGCGTCTCAGTTGGAGGAACTACATCCAGCATGAAGGAGCACCTGGACACAGACCTGCTCGACAGAGACGTGTATTTTGAGAAGCCATGGAGGTTTAAAAGGCCCATTGTGCCACCATACTCCCCTTTTTGTTCTATTTTCTGGACACTTGCAGCAAAAGGGAGTGACCCGGTTGGCAGCCCAAACTTTTCGTTGGTTCCCTGCTTCCTTATTTGCCTTCCACATAAGATTAAAGCTTTCTGAAGAGTTGATTGTTCACAAATGCTTAGAATTAGGTTTGATCTTACTGGTCAAACTTTAAAATACATGTCCTTCAACTCTGTAAACCTCACAGATTCCTGCTGAAATTCAAGAACTGGGAAGCTGTGTTAGATGATGATCTTATATATCAAATCTCCATGGAAGGACCTTAAAATATCTTTCACAGAGAGCTTTACCACAAATCAATCAAGGATCTTCCACAGATTAATCCTAACTGCAAATACGACTTACCATTACAACAGTATATGTGCAGTATATGATAAATGAGTAAAAACACATGCACATGTGAATAAATCCATACCAGTGAGCATAGAGACAGTGACATTAATATTAAAGAAAAATGTAGTATAACAACCTGGCATTCTGTTAGCTTTCTTAATGGCTTCTGAACACTGTTGGGAAGTTGTTAGCTTAGAGTCCACTATGACTCCTCAGTCCTTCTCATGAGGTGTACTCTCAATTTTATGACTGCCCATTGTGTATTCAAACCTAACATTTTACTTCTTATGTGTAATACTTTACATTTCTTCTTCTTTTTCTTCTTCTTCTTTCGGCTGCTCCCGTTAGGTGTCGCCACAGCGGATCATCTTTTTCCATCTCTTCCTGTCCTCTACATTTTGTTCTGTCACCTGCATGTCTACTCTCACCACATCCATAAACCTTCACTTAGGCCTTCCTGTTTTCCTCTTCCCTGGCAGCTCTATCCTTAGCATCCTTCTCCCAATATACCCAGCATATCTCCTCTGCACATGTCCAAACCAACACAATCTCGCCTCTCTGACTTTGTCTCCAAACCATCCAACTTGAGTTGACCCTCTAATGCAGGGGTTGCCAACTCTGGTTCTGGAGGACCACCATAGTTGCAGGTTTTCATTCTAACCCTTTTTTTAATGAGTGCCCCGTTTGTTCTGCTAATTAACTTTCTGTGAATTCATTTTAGTTGACTTGTTTTTTAAAATTTCTTTCCTTAAATGATACCCAAACAGAAATGAAATGTGAAGTGAGTGAGCCAACAGAAGACCAACTAAGTCAGGGCCTCAAACTCCAACCAATTTCACTCCAGCCAGTTGCTTAATCAGGCGCAGAGTCTTGTCGTTAATTAAACTTGTTCTTTAATTCTGTGGCTTGTTGCTGCTTTCATTGTGCAACAGCAGACGTTTCTGAAATTGTTGATTTTCTCTTTTCTAAGACCGCTGATAAAATGTTTAGGAGACCTGAGCAGATCAACATTCCTGAGACCTTCATCTTTCTTTAGATACTGTATGATGGACACCAGTTTTTTTGGCTCATTTTGTATTTCATTATTGTTTGGCTGCTAATTAAGGAAAAAGAAACAATAAATGGGTTTGAGTCTTCAGGAGCAAGTCAAATAAAATGAATTCAAAAGAAGTTAAATAGCAGCAAAAAACAGGTCGCTAATTAAGAAAAAGGTTAGAATGAAAACCTTCTGCCAAAGAGGTCCTCCAGGACCGGAGTTGAGGACCCCTGCTCTAATGTCCTCATTTCTAATCCTGTCCATCCTCGTCACACTCAGTGCCAATCTTACCATCTTTAACTCTGCCACCTCGAGCTCTGTCTCCTGCTTTCTGGTTTGTGCCACCGTCTCCAACCCATATAACATAGCTGGTCTCACTACCGTCCTGTAGACCCTCCGTTTCACTCTTGCTGATACCCGTCTGTCACAAATCACTCCTGACACTCTTCTCCACACATTCCACCCTGCCTGCACTCTCTTCTTCACCTCTCTTCCATAATCCCCATTACTCAGACGTATTATATCCAAATCTTATTGAAGAATTTCATCACGAAGGGTTATCAACAGAAAAAATGAGTACACGCGCAATCTAGCACTGAGAAATAAGGAAGTCCAATGAATTAACGGCAAAAATGTCAATCGGTTACACATCAAATTGGTTAAATGCATCCAGAAATGTTGAATGGTTACATGTCAGCCAGCCATTATCCAACCCACTATATCCTAACTACAGGGTCATGGGGGTCTGCTGGAGCCAACCCCAGCAAACACAGAGAGCAAGGCAGGAAACAAACCCCAGGCAGGGCACCAGCCCACCGCAGGGCACACACACGGGACAATTTAGGATCGCCAATGCACCCAACCTGCATGTCTTTGGACTGTGGAAGGAAACCCACGGAGACACGGGAAGAACATGCAAACTCCACTCAGGGAGGACCCAGGAAGCGAACCCGGGTCTCCTAACTGCGAGGCAGCAGCGCTACCGCTACACCACCGTGCTGCCCTAGTTACATGTCAAATTGGTTAAATGCATATCAATAGACTCTGCTGAAACAGTTGGTGGTGATGGTGCGAAAGATGAAAACAACAACTTACAAAATCCCGAAGAATATCTACAACTGTTAACACCATCCAGTCTTCCACCTCATGAATTACTGTAGAAAGAAGGATGTATCCAAGAAAGGTAATGTAGTACATCTTCAGATGATAACATTAGACACCACAAGAGATCTAGCTTTTGCAATGACAATTAACAAACCTCAGGGCCAAACATTCGAAAAAGTCATTTTATTTAATAGAGAGAAAGAAACAAAATTCAGTCATGGGCAGTTATACGTTACGTTGGTGCATATGTAACAATTCCCATGAAAATAAAAATCTGTTCAAATTGTACTTCCGCATCCCCATACGCGAGTGGCAGAACTGCAAAGTGGCTAGTGCGTGGTGCAGGCTGGGAGGTTGGCGAGCAAAGAGAGCAGGGGGCTAGTTTTAAAGAAAGATATGTACAAGTTTTGGAGCAACATATGCTGCCATCCTGACACCATCTTTTCCTGAGACATCGCTGCATTTCCCAGGGTGCTGGACACGTTCTCCCCGGATTCCAAGTTTGTGGCTGGGTAAGCAGAGAGTTGCAGGTATGAGACTGGGATGCCTGCAGTCCTGTAATGTGTGGGACATTTTGAAGCAGCAGTGAAGACACCGTACAATTGCACAAGTGAAGACCTTCATGATGGATGAATGCGGGAAAATTCTGCTGGATACAACCTAACCAACTTGCGTCTTCAGTGCCTGAATGTTTAATAAGTTGTAAAAAAAAAAAAAATGTTTCCAGGACAAGATCCAATCTACTAACATTGCAATCGAGCTCCAGCCTCACTGGGCCACATGTTTTGGGCCTTTACCAAATTAACATCATTCTGGACCAAAATCCTTTAAATGCCTTTCACACGATCTTGGTGTCCCAATCCCTCCTAATCCACAAATAACTGTGTTTGGACTCTCAGATGGGCTTAAAGTGGAGAAGGACAAACAAATCATAATTGCCTTTACCTCACTACTAGCACGTAGACATGTCTTGCTCAACTGGAAGAATCCTAACCCACATCTGTTAAGTCAGTAGGTAAATGATGTCTTATACTAGGGGTGTCCAACTCCCGTCCTGGTGGGCCGCAGTGGCGACAGGTTTTCATTCTAACCCTTTTCCTAATCAGCGGGCAGTTTTCACTGCTAATTAACTCCTTTTACATTCATTTTCATATCCCTGTTTTTAAGGATTCAGTCCTCTGAATTGATTTGTTTCTTCATTTAATGGCAGCCAAACAGAAATGAGACGTGAAACGAGCCAACAGATGACCAGCTAACCTGGAATGTCAAACTCCAGCCAACTTCACTCCAACCAGTTTCTTAATGAGAAGCCGATTCTTGCTGTTAATTAAAGCCGTTATTGAATATCATGACTTGTTGCTGCTCTCATTCTGCCACAGCAGACTCTTGATTTGGTAACCTCAGCAGACCAACATGACCGAGACCTTCACCTTTCTTTATTTTCAGGTTAGCTGATTATGTGGCGGCTTGTTTTGTGTGTCATAATTGTTAGGCCGTTCATTAAGGAAAAAGAAAGAACTAAGGGGTCTGAGTCACGTCAATTAAAACTAAAGGCAAAGCAAGTTACCGTATATACTCACGTATAAGTTGGGTCTTGAAACATTAAAAATTGTTCATAAAATCAGACCCCGACTTATACGCCTGTTCAAAAATGTGACACTTAATTTTTTTTTTTTTTACATCTTCTTGCCTCCTCCAATCTCGAATCAGTTTCTCAGACACATCGAATTTTGTTGCAGCAGCGCAGTTACCAATTTCTTTTGCCACTTCAATGACTTTTAATTAAGCCAGCTTCATATTTTCTTCTGATTAAACGCTCCATCGTAGATAAGGGATGCTCTTACGATAAAGGTGTATGAGCGTGTGAGATACAAAAAACACAAATCAGTGCAAACGTCGCTTCGGAATAATTCAGTTATTATTGTGTGGTCATGTAGGCACAATAAATAGAAAAAAAAGGGCAGTGTGCTTCGTGGTTACTCTCTCAGGTGGGCGTTTGCATATCATAATTTCTTGGACCAATAGCGTGAGTTTTCCGAATTTGACTTGTATGGCCGACATTATAAAATTATGGAAATTATACAATAAAATCAAGCCCCGACTTATCCGAGGGAGAACTTAAACGCGAGTATACAGTATATTGTAATCAGCAGCAAAAACAGCACACTAATTAAGAAGATGGTTAGAACGAAAACCCACCAGGACCAGAGTTGGACTCCCCTGTCCTATACTATCTGAAATTGGAAAAAATCAAATTCTCACTTAGAGGATCTGTTCAAAACTTTTTTTAAAACCTGGCAGAATCTGATCAGTAACATTATAGAATAAGCACTTTTTCAACCCTCGCAAACATATGCAGTTTTTAATATCTTGAAAACATTTGGGATTAAATTACTTAGAGATCTTTATATAGACAACATCTTTGCATCCTATGAACAATTACATTTCAAATTTAACTTTTCAGCAACACATTTCTTTCACTATCTTCAAATTAGGAACTTTGTTAAACAGAACCTGGCCGATTTTCCCCATCTCCCACCTTCCTCAATGCTGGAAAAAATATTGCTCAGTTTCTAGGACTCGGACAGCATTTCTGCAATATATATAAAATTATTTTACATACCTCCCTTTCAAAGATCCAAGAGGACAATGGGGAAAAAGATCTATCACTCAACATATCAGAAAAGGAGTGGAAGGTAGCAATGCAGAGAATTCACTCGAGCTCCATATGTGCAAAGCATACAATTATTCAACTCAAAATTATATATCGCTTAAAACTGTCCAAAATGTTTCCAGGGCAAGAGCCAACCTACAAACGCTGCAATCAAGTTCCAGCTTCACTGGGTCACATGTTCTGGGCCTGTACCAAATTAACATCATTCTGGACAAAACTTTTTAAGTGCCTTTCAGACAGCCTTGGTGTCACAATCCCTCCTAACCCATTAACAGCTGTGTTTGAAGTGGAGAAGGACAATCAAACTGTGATCGCATTCACTACACTATTGGCACGCAGACTTATTTTGCTAAACTGGAAGAATTCTAACTCTCTTCTTTTAAGTCAGTGGGAAACTGATGTTTTGTATTATTTGAAAATGGAAAAAATCTAATTCTCACTTAGAGGATCTATGCAGAACTTTTTCAAAACCTGGCAGGATCTAATCAATAACAGTTTAGAATAAGTTCTCCATTTATCTTTATCTGCCTATTAAACTCATCAATTTATTTATTTTTACTAGCTTTAGGTTTTACTCCGTTGGCCATGCTCTCGTTCTCAGGGGCAGGGGTTAATTTGTTTTCAATCCTATTCTTTGTAAAATTTGATCTATTTGTATGGAACGATTACAATAAAATCAATAAAATTAAAAAAAAAAAAAAAGAATAAGTACTAAAATTGGGGAAAAGGATTTTCTCCCCATCTTTTTTTCTACTCTTAAAGTTTAACTCTGGCTCTTGGCCTTGCTCTCTTTCTTATGGGTGAGAGTCAATTTGAATTTAGTTTTGTCAAGTTTGACTGGCTTGTATGGAACGTTACTTGCTTTTAATAAATTCAATAAAATATAAAAAAAATAAAAATGGTGATGTAACACAGTGGGAAACGTTCAACTGGCCCAACTTTATTTGCTGTGCATTGCAGTCATCAGGTTTGACATTACACTCACCTAAAGGATTATTAGGAACACCATACTAATACGGTGTTTGACCCCCTTTCGCCTTCAGAACTGCCTTAATTCTACGTGGCATTGATTCAACAAGGTGCTGAAAGCATTCTTTAGAAATGTTGGCCCATATTGATAGGATAGCATCTTGCAGTTGATGGAGATTTGTGGGATGCACATCCAGGGCATGAAGCTCCCGTTCCACCACATCCCAAAGATGCTCTATTGGGTTGAGATCTGGTGACTGTGGGGGCCATTTTAGTACAGTGAACTCATTGTCATGTTCAAGAAACCAATTTGAAATGATTCGAGCTTTGTGACATGGTGCATTATCCTGCTGGAAGTAGCCATCAGAGGATGGGTACATGGTGGTCATGAAGGGATGGACATGGTCAGAAACAATGCTCAGGTAGCCCGTGGCATTTAAACGATGCCCAATTGGCACTAAGGGGCCTAAAGTGTGACACCATTACACCACCACCACCAGCCTGCACAGTGGTAACAAGGCATGATGGATCCATGTTCTCATTCTGTTTGCGCCAAATTCTGACTCTACCATTTGAATGTCTCAACAGAAATCGAGACTCATCAGACCAGGCAACATTTTTCCAGTCTTCAACTGTCCAATTTTGGTGAGCTTGTGCAAATTGTAGCCTCTTTTTCCTATTTGTAGTGGAGATGAGTGGTACCCGGTGGGGTCTTCTGCTGTTGTAGCCCATCCGCCTCAAGGTTGTGCGTGTTGTGGCTTCACAAATGCTTTGCTGCATACCTCGGTTGTAACGAGTGGTTATTTCAGTCAAAGTTGCTCTTCTATCAGCTTGAATCAGTCGGCCCATTCTCCTCTGACCTCTAGCATCAACAAGGCATTTTCGCACACAGGACGGCCGCATACTGGATGTTTTTCCCTTTTCACACCATTCTTTGTAAACCCTAGAAATGGTTGTGCGTGAAAATCCCAGTAACTGAGCAGATTGTGAAATACTCAGACCGGCCCGTCTGGCACCAACAACCATGCCACACTCAAAATTGCTTAAATCACCTTTCTTTCCCATTCTGACATTCAGTTTGGAGTTCAGGAGATTGTCTTGACCAGGACCACACGCCTAAATGCATTGAAGCAATTGCCATGTGATTGGTTGATTAGATAATTGCATTAATGAGAAATTGAACAGGTGTTCCTAATAATCCTTTAGGTGAGTGTAAGTGTATAGTTTCAAAAGAAAAAATCCTCAGGTAAAACATCTCACGTGTAGTTGTAGTGTTTTCAGTAAGGTACGTGGGAACAGATTTTACAGATCACTCCTGCTTGTTTTTATTAGCATTTTCCATATTGTCCCATCTCTTTTGGAATTGCCGTTGTTCAAGATCTGTCACCTGTACTACCCCTTTTCCTGTTCTTTTAAATACCTGACCACAGAATGCAAAGAATGGCAGTTGCATTAAGTGGTAATTATATAATGAATGAAGATAACTGGGCCTAAACAACTTAGCGATCACGTTGTGATACAAAAGACTTACCCGGACAGTGACGTGAAGTATGGCGGTGTGGTGATGGTGTAGGTGAGCTCCCTGTCGGGCGATTCGGGGTCCGTGAAGTGCAGCTGCTTCTTGGTGATGTGGACAACTTCCGTTTCCTTGACAACCAGATGTCGACTTGTCCCGGGAGATTCTTTAGGCAACTGATCATCCACCGGTGTGATGTGGACCATAACAACCTGCATTTGAAATCACTTAAAAGTTAACCTGCTATTATATCTTCTTGTGAAATTTTAAAGCTGAAGAATGGCTTAGCATGTGTAATTTACTGTGTAATAGACTAAGACACCGTACCCATGAAATTATAAAAGGGTACAAAAGGGAACCTGAGAGCTAATTAAAAAAAAGAAAAGATTGAAAAAGAAGTTTGGAGTTTAAACAGGAAGAGTAAACGTGAACAGCGAGAGGAACAGGACTGTGGCAGAGCAGGTGCTGCATGGTGGAGCAGGGCTGTCTTAACACATTAACACGCTGGGCAGTTGCCCAGGGGCCCCACGAGCATAGTGGTCCACATTTTTTCTGATGCCTGTGTAGTGTCTGTTTTGCTATCGAAACAGTGTTCGACTTTTCCCAGGGGCCTATGATGCTGTCAAGATGGCCCTGTGGTGGAAGCAGGTGGTCGGGTTTGTCCCACATTCCAGTGATCCTAAGGACTTCAGACCAGTTGCTCTTACTTCATATATTAGGAAGATCTTTGAGAAGCTGGTCCTAAAACAGTTCTGACCCCTGGTTTCAGAATATCTAGATCCTCTGCGGTTTGCCAATCAGACATAGGTAGGTATGGAGGATGCTCTCATCACCATGCTGCACAGAGCCTATTCTCACTTGGACAAAGTCAGCACCACAGTCAGGACCATCTTCTTTTCAGGGCTTTTAATGCCATTCTACCTCATCGACTGGGGAAAAAGCTCAAGGCTTTGAATCTTGATGTCCCTACAATCTCCTGGATCATGGACTACCTGACCAACAGAAAGCAGTTTGTGAGGCTGAAGGACTGCGTGTCAGAAAAGGTGGTGTGCAATACTGGAGCACCACAGGGGACCGCCCAGTTTCCCTTCCTCTTTACTCCTCCACATGACAGACTTCCAGCACAATAGCAGCGATTGCCATCTACAGAAATTTTCAGATGGCTTCTCCATTATAGGCTAAGTGATGAGTTGAAGTACAGGAAGGATGTGCGGACTTCCATCTTGCGGTGCAGGGACAACAACCTGCAACTCTACATCAGTAAGACTAAAGAGTGGGTGGTGGACTTCCAATGTGCCAAGAAACTTCTAAGACCAGCTTCAGCTGTGTTTAACATCTACACAGCAGACTTTCAGTACAATACCAGCGCTTGCCATCTACAGAGATTTTCAGATGACTCCTCCATTATAGTCTGCATTAATAATGGAGATGAGTCAGAGTACTGAAAGGTTGTGGAGGTCTTTGTCTTGTGGTGCAGGGAAAATAACCTGCAACTCCACATCAGCAAGACAAAAGAGCTGGTGGTGGTCTTCCTGCATGCCAAGGAGCCTCTGAGACCACCAGTCACTATTCAGAATATTAGGTTACATAGCATGGTACAAGTCCAAGGAGGTTCTGCTCAAGCTTTATAACACACTGGTGAGGTCTCATCTGGAGTCCT
The DNA here is from genome assembly GCA_026402145.1 of Polypterus bichir lapradei. Taxonomy (NCBI): domain Eukaryota; kingdom Metazoa; phylum Chordata; class Cladistia; order Polypteriformes; family Polypteridae; genus Polypterus; species Polypterus bichir. Next base: position 14,935,559 of record JANRMT010062835.1, read on the forward strand.
GTGTGCAGTTTTAGTCTCCAGGCTACAAAAAGGGCATAACAACACAAGAAAAGGTCAAGAGAAGAGCAACTAGGTTGATTACAGGGGCTACAGGGGATGAGTTATGAGGAAAGATTAAAAGAGCTGAGCCTTTACAGTTTAAGCAAAAGAAGATTAAGAGGAGACCTGACTGAGTTGTTTAAAATTATGAAGGGAATTAGTCCAGTTGATCAAGACGGTGACTTTAAAATGAGTTCATTAAGAACACGGGGACACAGTTGGAAACTTAAGAGTAAATTTTGCACAAACATTAGGACATTTTTTTAGACAGAGAACGATAGACACTTGGAATAAGCTACCAAGTAGTGTGGTGGACAGTAAGACTTTAGGGATTTTCAAAACTTGACTTAAATAAGTGGATAGGACTGGCGAACTTTGTTGGGTCGAATGGCCTGTTCTCGTCTAGAGTGTTCTAATGTTCTAATCAGGGGGAAGGACATGAAAGTGGTACAGAGTTACACATAAATAACAAACTGGACTGGTCTGACAACACGGAGGCGCTGGACAAGAAGGGTCAAGAGCAGATTGGACATCCTGAAGGGACTCTGGTCTTTTGATGTGCGCAGCAAGCTGCTGGAAATGCTCTACCAGTCCATAGTAGCCAGTGTGGTGTTCCTGGGAAAGCAACTTGAGTTCAGTGCCTGAACAAGCTCATCAGGAAAGCTTGCTCCTGGGCACACTGGAAGCTGTAGGTAGCAAAATTGGATGCCATCATGAAAAATCCCTAAGGTGTAGCTTTCTTTGAGCACTTATGCACAGGCTCATTCCACCATGGTATGCTAAGAAGCGCATCTTGGGGGTCTTTTCTGCCCACTGCTATCAATCAATTCAATACTTTCACCCCATTGGTTTGTTGTATTATTTGTCCTATGAGTCTGTATTCTTGTTTTTTTTTGTTTCTGCTTCTATATGCATCTGAATTTCCCCATGGGATTAATTCTTTTAGGGCTGAATATTTTTTCAAAAACTCACTTTTTTTCTAAAAAGAACACAGAGCAATGGCTTAACACATCAATCAGTAAAAAACATTTATTTTTGACAAATGTCGCTGTCTTGCATGTTGTATGAGCCTACATACTATCTGATTTCACATACATGTTACACGGCAAACTCCTGCAAAGTCTGATCTCGCTCAGAGCAGCCAACTGCATGCACTGCCACATTGCACTGCTTTACAATATGAGTTGCACCGGTGCCTCCTTTTCAATGGTCTGTTGCTGCACAGTCAGGTTTGTACTTTTTGCAGGAAAGTGGCACTCGGTCAGCCTGTCTGGCACTGCTCTTTGTGATGGCCTTCCTCGCTTTGCCAAAGGCACCGCCACCCCTTCTTTTGGAAATCTGCTGCAGTCGTGCTGCTGTCACTGTTTGCCTGCTTGAACAATATACAGCCATTTGTCAGTGCAACCCTCACGCATGCGATGGCACACAGGTGTGTCACATGCGCAAATGCACTCAGCTGGTAGCCGATCACCTGATGGGCGGCCTCGGCTGGGGTCCGATCAGCCGATGCCGGCTCTTCACTCTCCTGCTCGATCCAATCACTTTCAACAAAATTCGAGTCCGAGAACTCAGATTCCAACTCGGCGATAATGTGCAAAACATCGTCTGCTGAGTATTTTGCTTTCTGTGCTCGCTTCGGTCCCTCATGAGATGTCGATGCCGTCTTGTCTTTGTTTACGTTTCGTAACTCATGCACATGACTCAGGATGCTAAGTCAATGAGTCTAACATTCCTCCAAGCAAAGAGGGCCTACCTTTAACGTAACAGTGAGTTTTGTCACCATTTTACAGCTGATTATCGCCCTCTACCCCTGGATGTCGACTTTTGTCGACATGAGCCCTCATCCACTCTAAAAGAGTTCATAAAGTCAATCTAAACTAATATAAACTATCTGAAGGGCAGGGTCGCTCCTGCTGTTCCCTAATTGACCCACCACTCGGAGTGAGCTGTCACTGGAGGACATGCGATGGTGGCAGGCAGGAAGATAGAGTGCTGCTAATGGGACAGCCCAGTGGTGACCAGATTGAGATGGAGGAATGAAACACTGGCATTAGAAAACTGGTTTGTTTAGCTTCCTGACTCTTTAACATTACAAATAAAGATATCTAATATATAAGCGTCTACGTGTAGAAGTGTGTGTGTGTCTGTCTTTCCAGCCCAGAAGTGAGAGGTGGAGTCGGGGTAACGGCTTCACCTCCAAGGAAACAGAAAACTCGCTTAGCCGCTAACACAAGCGAGGCCAGCACGTCGGCAAAATGAAACCTCCAAAGAAAAACACCCTCGCCTAGCTGCTAATGCACAAGCAAAGTGAGTACATCGGCAAAACAAAACCTCCGAAGAAAGACAGTCGCTTAGCCCAGCGTTTCTCAACCTTTAAGTATTTGCGACCGGAGTTTTCATAACAGTTTTAATCGCGCCCCCCTAACATTTTTTTGAGATGCATATTTTATTATATCTACTTAACTTTTATCGACATTTATCTAACTCTATATTTATTGTTCTAGTATCAGAATGTAGTTTAAGTTAATTTGTTTTGGCTTCAACAGATGTTTTTTGATTCTTGTTTTCTTTTTTTCACATCTTCGCGCCCCCCTAGGGGGGCCCGCCCCACAGGTTGAGAACCAGTGGCTTAGCCGCTAATACACAAGCGAGGCAAGCACATCAGTAAAACAAAATATCCGAAGAAAGACAGTCGCTTAGCCGCTAATGCACAAGCGAGGCGAGCACAGCGGCAAAATGAAACCTCTGAAGAAAGAGAGTCGCTTAGCCGCTAATGCACAAGCGAGGCGAGCACATCGGCAAAAGGAAACCTCCAAAGAAAGACAGTCGCTTAGCCGCTAATACACAAGCGAGGTGAGCACGTCTGCAAAACAAAACCTCTGAAGAAAGAGAGTCACTTAGCCGCTGTGGTATATGGCCGGCTTGTCATCCCAGCCAATACCCCCAGGCCGCCAGTTGGAGCCCTCCCTGCAGTATGGAGGTGCCCCAAAGACCAGCAGGGAACCATGGACTATGTACTTTTTATACACAACCCTGCTGGATACCACAGGGGCCGCAAGACGGAGCTGCAGGGAGGACCAAAGAATCATTTGTGCCCTATAACCCGGAAATGCGTCATAGGAAGAGCAACAGCAGAAGTGACGTACTTCCGGGGTGAAGAAAAGGACTTGTACCTGACCTGGAAGTGATAAAGAATCACATGGACTGGGGATTGGGAACACTTCCGGGTCAGGGAATATAAAAGGACTGTGGGAGCTCCCAGACGGCGAGCTGAGCTGGGTGGAAGGGTGGCAACGCGTCTGGGAGTGTGGAGGAATGGTTTATTGTATTTGTGTTTAATTTAATGAGTATAGTGGAGTGGAGGGTGCTTGGTGCACTGTTCGTGAAGAATAAAATCAATTATTGGATTTGTACCTGGTGTCTGGAGTCTTGGACAGGGGTTCAAGGGAGCGATAGCGCCCCCTATCTGTCACACCGCTAATACACAAGCGAGGCGAGCACATCGGCAAAAGGAAACCTCAGAAGAAAGACAGTCGCTTAGCCACTGATACACAAGCGAGGCGAGCACGTCTGCAAAACAAAACCTCTGAAGAAAGAGAGTCGCTTAGCTGCTAATACACAAGCGAGGCGAGCACATCGGCAAAAGGAAACCTCTGAAGAAAGACAAAGTCGCTTAGCCGTTAATACACGAGCGAGACGAGCACATCGGCAAAACAAAACTTCTCAAGGAAGACAGAGTCGCTCAGCCACTAATGCACAAGTGAGGCAAGCACATCTGCAAAACAAAACCTCCGAAGAAAGACAAAGTCGCTTGGCTGCTAATACACAAGCGTGGCAAGCACATCGGCAAAATGAATCCTCCTAGGAGAGAGACGCCCAGAGTAGTTCCTTTCAATTACCTGACATCTCTACATTTCAAATTTTTGTCTGACGATTTCAATAGTTTTTAGGGCCCCAGGTTTTTTACAGCACGGGCTTGCACAAACAGAATAAAATATTTATCTACTTATATACTAGATGTCACTTGTTGTACACTTGACTATACAGCGCCATTCCAAAGACATTTCTAAATTGGCCTGGCCTAAGTGAGTAAGTATAATGGCAGACTGTCATCAGGTCAATTGCTGATCCACGTCTCTGATTAGTGCTGCTGGCACAGACTCCTGCTGAGCAGAACAGTTTGATAAATGAATAAATGCGTGGACTTTGATTTGTGTATTAAAATAAATACAATGATGTCAAATTATTATCTTGGGGAAAATGAGACTTGGAGGCTAATCAAGCAGCTAGGAAGCACACAGTCAAATCCTCTGGGTCATCTTGTGGCCCTTTGATGCAATGTTATCAACCTACAGCACTGTAAGCCTATAATGTCGAGATTTATTAAGATTCATTAAAATATGAAAGTAGCAACTGTAAGGTACCTGTGGCTCTGATAGATTGGGTGGGTCATGGCTGTCAGAGAGCACAAACTCAAAGGAATCTTCAAACACTTCATTTCCCAGATGATGGTAATAAATAATGGCATTGAACAGGTCTCTCTGAAGAAACCGCTGGACGGGGTAACCTTCAGAAAAAAAATAAAAAATATTGCATCATCCATCCATCCGTTTATTATTCCATCGTTTCAGCTTTGCAACCAATTAAAGGTCAGTCTGTCCCTCCATTTACACATCCATTCATTCGTAAATCCACCTATCCACTCAGTCATCCAGTCATTTTTGCAACCATCCATCAGCCCATCCATCTAAGAATTGGCATATTTATTCATCTACCCAAGGCAACAAAAAATTATTGTTGGTAATCATCAGAGACCACAACATACTTTACTAAATCGGTTTTTCAAGCTTTCAGTCTTTTGCAGTCACGTCAACTTTTTGAGTTACGAGTAATATTAGTGTACAGTGTGCTTGCATGTAAGTTTTACTAAAATATAAGCAACCAATTAAGTAAATGTTTCAATATCTTCAGTGCGAAGTCAAATCGGCACACACTGTGGCCTAGATATGCTGAACGGCGTCCACTGTTTCTTCATAAATGCTCAGAGTAGGATTTTCTTGTGCACACTGTGTCTGGATTGTCGTGGTACAGCATCCAGCGGTAGTCTGCCATCATATTCTCATCCCAGAAATCCTGGTAACGACGCTTCGTTAACTGAATGTCCTGGTGAAAACGTTCACCTTGCTCATCACTCACCATAATAAGACTTTCTGGAAAGAACTCTAGATGTGAGTACAAAGAAGGGAATTTTCAATGGCATGCCCAGTTTCTGGTATGAATCACGCAGATTCACAACTCCTTCCTTGTATGTGGAAGACTTATGGCTACCCAGAAAGTTTTTAAAATGCCACTTGAATGCCTACCAAGTTTCTGCCTCAGCTGCTGAGAGAGACTGTTTAAAACCATCATCCTGCAAATATGGACTTAATCTGTGGACCTATAAATATCCCTTCCTTCATTTGTGCAGTGCTTATGTTTGGAAACCTCTCAACAAGGTACTGAAAACCCAGCGAGTTTGCATTACGCATGGCCTCTACAAGGTTCTTCATCAAGCCTAGCTTGATACGGAGAAGCCTGATTGCAAACTCCAGGCTGGGATAAACATGCATAGTTTAGCTGAGAATCCACTTGTGTTCACGCAGCCAAAGTAGCGATTGCTGAGATGGTCTCGCGGTTCCCTCCACACCATCGGGATTACAAATGGCATCGCTGTCTTTCGCCGATTTAGCCAGCCAAGCAGTCCATTGGAACAGCTGATACAGATGACATGTGGAACCTAAGACTTATCCTGGTCACCAAGTGGACAGCTGAAGTACAATCTGGACATCTTCTTAAGAACAGTCAGCATGGGTTCAGAAGAGGGAGGTCGTGTTTTACTAACATGCTGGAATTCCATGAGGAGGCAACAAAAGGATACGATCAAAGTGGAGCAGATGATGTTATTTATCTGGACTTTCAGAAAGCATTTGATAAGGTGCCACATGAGAGGCTGGCATCAAATTAAAAGAAGTGGGAGTTCAGGGTGATGTTTTTAGATGGGTGCAGAATTGACTCAGACACAGGAAGCAGAGGGTGATGATGCAAGGAACCTCATCAGAATTGGGTGACGTTAAGAGTGGTGACCAGCAGGGGTCAGTGCTGGAGGTGCTGATATTTTTAGCAAGTAAGTAAGTAACAAGCTGGTTAAGTTTACAGATGATACCAAGATAGATGGATTAGCAGATAATTTGAAACCTGTTATATCATTACAGAAGGACTTGGATAGCATACAGGCTTGGGCAGATTTGTGGCAGATGAAATTAATGTCAGTAAATGCAAAGTATTACACATAGGAAGTAAAAATGTGAGGTTTGAATATATAATGGGCGGTCGGAAAATCGAGAGTACACCTTATGAGAAGGATTTAGGCGTCATAGTGGACTCTAAGATATCGACTTCCAGACAGTGTTCAGAAGCCATTAAGAAGGCTAACAGAATGTCAGGTTATATAGCGCCTTGATGTGTGGTGTACAAGTCACAGGAGGGTCTGCTCAAGCTTTATAACACACTGGTGAGGCCTCATCTGGAGTACTGGGTGCAGTTTGGGTCTCCAGTGTTAGGAAAAAGGACATAGCAGCACCAGAAAAAGTCCATAGAAGAGCAACTAGACTGATTCAGAGGCTACAGGGGATGAGTTATGTGGAAAAATTTAAAGAGCTGAGCCTTTACAGGAGATGAAGAGGAGACCTGACTGAAGTGTTTAAAATTATGAAAGGAATTAGGCCAGTGGATCGAGACGGTGACTTTAAAATGAGTTCATCAAGAACACGGGGACACCGTTGGAAACTTGTTAAGGGAAAATTTCACACAAACATTAGCAAGTTTTTCTTTACACAAAGAATGATAGACACTTGGAATAAGCGACCAAGTAGTGTAGCAGACAGTAAGACTTTAGGGACTTTCAAAATTTGACTTGATGTTGTTTTGGAAGAACTAAGTGGATAGGACTGGCGAGCTTTGTTGGGCTGAATGGCCTGTTCTCGTCTAGAGAGTTCTAATGTTCTAATGAATCTGCGGTAATTGGGCGACATTGTGCTTTCGTCATGAATGAACCTCACACATAACAGAAACTGTCTGAATGATTAATATAACTTCTACACATGATAACAACTGAAATCAATCACAGTTAATGCCGTCCGTAACATAAAAATGCAGACAGCTGTCGTTAAACCTTGTAACCACCTTGAGCATGGGAAATGCACTATATAAATAAAATGTGTTATTGTTATTATAATTAGGCTTTGGCTAATTTTAACAAATATCCATCCATCCATCCATTATCCAACCTGCTATATCCTAACTACAGGGTCACCGGGGTCTGCTGGAGCCAATCCCAGCCAACACAGGGTGCAAGACAGGAAACAAACGCCGGGCAGGGCGCCAGCCCAACGCAGGGCTTAACAAATATCATCCATCCATCCATCCATTTGCTAACCCGCTGAATCCAAACACAGGGTCACGGGGGTCTGCTGGAGCCAATCCCAGCCAACACAGGGCACAAGGCAGGAACCAATCCTGGGCAGGGTGCCAACCCACCGCAGGACTAACAAATATCATGCAATATATAATTAGCTTCAAAACAAAAACTAGATGTGCTTGAGAAAAAATGAAACACAGATTTGAAATCAGCTACAAACCATCCATTCATTGTCCAACCTGGTGAATCCAAACACGGGGTCTGCTGGAGCCAATCCCAGGGCACAAGGCAGGAACCAATCCCAGGCAGGGTGCCAACCCACTGCAGGACACACACAAACACACCAAGCACACACTAGGGCCAATTTAGAATCGCCAATCCACCTACCTGCATGTCTTTGGACTGTGGGAGGAAACCGACGTAGACACGGGGAGAACATGCAAACTCCACCTAGGGAGGACCCTAAGCGAACCCGGGTCTCCTAATTGCGAGGCAGCAGCGCTACCCACTGCACCACTGTGCCGCTCACAGCTACAAACCCACTGATGAAAATAACCCGAGTTATTTTTCCTATTTTTCCTTCAGTAAGCAAGCAGATAGATGTCATTAGTGACACATTTGGAGGTAGGTTAGTTACCTGATGTGAATATTTAACTTGATTAATGGATAGAGACCTATCATACAAGCTGTCATACCAAAATGTGATAAGCACAGTTCTGATGGACTGAAGCAAATGAGTGACGGGTCACGTTAAGCCTACACACCGCTCTGTCATACAAAGACTGAGACATTAGGGAGGAAAAACAAAACAAAAACTGGTGCAGATATATTAAGTAATTTCGACCTTGGAAAATAGAGTAGTAACTTTCCTAGTAACTAGTGTCACCATTTGATTCAAGTCCTTCTGCTAACACACTGGTGGCACAGGAAATGAAAAAGCTATAATGGTCATTAAAGGTCCCGTGGTGCTGTCTGAAACTAGAAATTGTATCCCAGTAGACGACTTATATTGTACACCAATCCATTCCTTCAAGCCCTGTTGATCAAATTAGTAATTACACGCTCTTATTCTTCGTCTTTTCCCACTTCTATGATCAGACCTTTTTACACTGTGACGTGTGAGTTCCTGTCTTGCACCCCAAACCACAAGGCTGAGCCTCAGTATTTTAGCGAGACCAGCTTCATTCAGCTGGAAAAAGAAACAGCACGGTTATCTACTGTAGCGGGATCTGCCACTAACTATACACAGGCACAGCAATCCGGCAGGGTCGTAGCCAAGTTAATGGCCAAGCAATCCTGGTCCCTGCAGTTATAATGTTCCTTGCATTACCCATCGAACGCAGGTGCTCATAACGTGACTGCAATTTTCTCGGATTTCTTTTCATGGAGAGCTGCCACAGCAGTGGGATCCCACGATTGCCCCAGCAACCGACAGGGCTATCTTCCATAGATGCAGCGATCGCACTTTGGGACGCTCTTTGGCATGTCATCCCGTTGAGGGGAGCTCCAAAAGAGTTTAGAAACCTTACAACACATTGCATGTACAGTAGTTGTGCCCATAAGTTTATACACCCTGGAAGAATTGGTGAAATCTTGGTAATTGTGTGGGAAATAGAAGTAATCCTGCAGAAAGCTTTCTTTTTAATTAGGGAGTGTGGTCAGGAAAAGCGATTTATTATCACATCGTTGTGTGTGTCCTTTTTAAATCCTCACGATAACTGAAATCACTCAAATGGGCCTGATCAAAAGTTCACATCCCCTTGAATGCTGGGGCTGATGATACACACACAATTTGACTCACACAGGTTCAAACTAAGGGTGATGAAGGGAGAGGGTCCACTCCTGTAACCTCTTGGATTGCAGTCCGTGTAGGAGTATAAACAGTCAATTTGAATTCATGCAGAGCTGCACTGACTTTGCTGGATACACAGCCATGGGGGAAAGCAAAAGGACTGTCAAAGGACCTGCGAGAAAAGGTGGCTGAATTGTATAAATCAGGAAAAGGATATAAAAAGATATCCAGAGATCTGAAAATACCTGTCAGTAGAGTTCAAACTCTGATAAAAAAAAAGTGTAAAGTTAGGGGTCTGTTGTTACCAATCCACGGTCAGGTAGGCCAACCGAGATTTCAGCCACAGCTGCCAGGATCGTCTGTCGAGATGCCAAGAAAAACCCACAAGCCACTTCAGCTGAGGTACAGGCTTCTCTGCAAACCAGTGGTGTTGCTTTTTCAAGATGCACAATAAGGAGGTACAGTACTTGAAAAAAAATGAGCTGCATGGTTGAATTGTGCCAACGACACAAAACAGCCTGCTTACAATATGCCAAAGAGCATCTACAGTCGTGGCCAAATGTTATGAGAATGACACAAATATTCATTTTCACAAAGTTTGCTGCCTCGGTTTTTATGATAGCAATTTGCATATTATCCAGAATGTTCTGAAGAGGGATCAGATGAATTGCAATTAATTGCAAAGTCCATCCATGAAAATGAACTTAATCCCCAAAAAACCCATTACCGCTTTATTTCAGCCCTGCCACAAAAGGACCTCCTGACATCTTTTCAGTGATCCTGTCGTTTACACCGGTAAGGGGGTCGACGAGGACAAGGCTGGAGATCACTCTGTCATGCTCATTGAATTAGAATAGAGAGGTTTAATTGCTGTGAAGAAGGCTTCAGGGTAACCAAAAAAGTCCAGCAAGTGCCAGGACCATCTCCAAAAGTTGATTCAGCTGCGGGCACCACCAGTGCAGAACTTGCTCAGGAATGGCAGCAGGCAGGTGGGAGTGCACGCACAGTATGGGGAGCTGATGACTTTTGGAGGATGTTCTGGTGGGTGTCAAGAAGGGTAGCAAAGACCCCAAGAAAAACATCAGGGACAGACTGATATTCTGCAAAAGGTACAGGGATTGGACTGCTGAGGACTGCTGGGGTCAAGTCATTTTCTCTGATGAATTCCATTTCTGATTGTTTGGGGCATCCGGAAAAAAGAAAAGGTGAGCGGCGCTACCATCAGTTTTGTGTCAGGCCAACAGTAAAGCATCCTGAGACCATTCATGTCACATGGGGTTACTTCTCAGCCAAGGGAGTTCAGGGCTCACTCACAATTTGGCCTAAGAACACAGCCATGAATAAAGAGTGGGACCAAAACATCCTCCGAGAGCAACTTCTCCCAACCATCCAAGAACAGCTTGGTGGCCAACAATGCCTTTTTCAGCATGATGGAGCCCTGGGCCATAAGGCAAGCATGATAACAAAGAGGCTTGGGGAACAAAACATCGAGCTTTTGGGTTCATGACCAGGAAATTCCCCAGACATTCATAATCCCATTGAGAACTTGAGGTCAATCCTCAAGAGGCAGAGGGTCGACAAACAAAAACCCACCAATTCTGACAAACTCCAATTATTGATTATGCAAGAAAGGGCTGCCATCAGACAGGATCTGGCCCAGAAGTTGATTGACAGCCTGCCAGGGGAATTTCAGGGGTCTTGAAAAAGAAAGAAGGGCCAGCACTGCAAATATTGACTCTTTGCATAAACTTCATGTAATTGTCAATAAAAGCCTTTGAAACTTATGAAATGCTTGCAATTCTACTTCAGTATACGATAGAAACATCTGACAAAAAGATCTAAAACACTAAAGAAGCAAACTTTGTGAAAACCAACACTCAAAACTTTTGGTCACAACTGTAGGCAAGCCTCACAAAGTCCTTTGGAGTCATGAGACCAAAAATTGATTGGTCACAGCCATAAACACAAGGCCCATGACAAAAACTTTCACCATCCCTAGTGTGAAGCATGAAGGTGGATCTCTGATGTTCTGGGGGTGTGTGAGCTACAGGGTCCACAGCTCACTTAACAAAGGCCGTTTCTTTTTAAATAAATAATCACCGCACTCATGGCGGCTTAGTGAGGGGGCGTAGTGGCCATAGCAAGCCACGGGGCGATCTGCGGTGTGGGCGTTTCTCACCGAGTGCACAGGTGAGGGACGGCCCACATCCGTGATTGTTTCCATGGCTAATGTGCTGCAGCTGCTATGGCCCCTCGCAATATAAAGAAGCATGAGTCGGTTGGGAGAGGAATGAAAAGGAAAAAGAACGAGAGAAAGGAAAAAGAGAGGACGGAGGTTACAGGGAGCGAAGAAGCAAGGCGGTGCAAGAGAGAGACAGACACGCGGAGCGTGTGGGCGAGCGAACGAGCGCTCGTGGGCAGCTGCGAGGACGCTGGGTGGTAGGCCAACACCCAGGCGTTGGAGTTGAAGTCGCTCCTGCTGAGCGAACAGGTAGCGGGAGCGACCAGGGAAAGGCGACTGGCCACGGAAGGCCGGAAAGGCAGCGGGAGTCGCGAGACTTGGTGTTGCAATCCTTGGTGTGGGCGTCCTGGAGACTAAGGAGTCCAAGTCTCAGGCCTGGGATGAGTGCCAGACCGAAGCCAGGATCGGGAGGTCTCCAGACCTGTGTGTGAGTGTATGGAAAAGGGCAGCTGCAGAGTGCGGACAATGATAACATTAAGCCCAAGCGGGATAAGCAGGTGAGACGCTAACCGAAAAGAAGCACCGAGCTTGGCACTGTAGTTGTTTTTAAAAACTGCTTCCTGCATGAATGTTTTAACCTCGTTTTTAAGGATTGTTGTTTTTCTATTGCATTTTTACCTCCACGTTTGACTTTTATGGATTATTTATTGAAGAATTTTGAACTGTACTGCACTTTTATTTGAACACTGTTTTGATTGTCTTTTAGTAAAAGCACTTTGCACATTTGAACCATCCCCTTGCTCAGTTATTGCCTCTACTGTCTAGCTCAACTCGGTTATATCTATCGACGGTGTTGGGTTCAAGGGCTTCCAAACAGTGATGGGAGTGTGGAGCCGAACCCACATCAGCTACACAGGTAACTTAATGAGCATTGATGGTAAGACGAATGCAGAGTGTCACCAGAAAATATTGGAGGACAACTTGCACTCATCATCTGGAAGCTGCACATGGGACATATTTAGATCTTCCAACATGCCATGATCCAAACCACAAGGCTGAGTTGACCCTTCAGTGTCTACAGCAGACAAAAGTGAAGGTGCTGGAGGGGCCATCACAGTCTCCTGACCTCAATCTCATTGAGCCACTTTGGGATGATCTCAAATGTGCAGTTCATGCAAGACAACCCAAGAATTTACGGGACCCACGGGAAGGCAGGTCTACCACCTGAGAAAATCAAGGGCCTCATGCACAACTATCACAAAAGACTGCAGGCCATCATTGATGCTAAAGGGGGCAATACACAATATTAAGAACTAAGGATGTGCAAACATTAGGGACCATCTCATTATTTTCCTTATTTCTATGTTTTGTTTAATGGCTGTGCTCTTCTGTGATGCCTTATAGTTTAATTTGGACTCCATTAAAAGTAAATGAAATGTGTTCAGCCTGATCAGTCATCTCTACTTTAAAGTATGGTACGCGTATTACAAATTCAGCCAGGGTAGTAAACTTATGAGCACGTCTGTACATTACATGGTACCTGTGAGAAGTGGTCCGGGTTTTTTCCGAATCTCTCCCGCCGTTGGTGGCTGAGTGATATTAAACAAGATGTAGTCATCACAGGAGTCCATGTCAGAGGCCTGAAGCATTGACAGCTGAATGAGGAGTGATTGACCTTCACAAAGTTCCAGCACCATGTTTGTGATGAGGAAAGGTGGACTGTCATCTTTCGGCAGGATGTTGATAGGGAATTTGTGTCGGATACTGTGGCGGCCATCGAAGATTCTGAAGACGATGAAGTCTTTTGTTGTGTCACTGTCGTCATGATGGTACCTCACTTCATTAGCCTTGATATCATTGACGGTGAACATGAAGCCTTTGCCACCTATCAATACATATCATTTAGTATTCAGTTACTAGTCACAAAAAGTAGAACAAATATTGGTTCATCAAAGGAAAAAATTAATGTAGGTAAGTAGGAGAAGAAACATCAAATTATCCAGAAAATCTGTAACCAAGAGTCAGACCTATTTTTTGTCAGCAAGACGATGAAGAAGAAGACATTGCATTTTATATAATTCTTTTAAAGACACTCAGAGTGTGGGGAGAGCCACTTCAACCTCTACTGATGTGCAGTATCCACACCGATGACGCTACCACAGTCATTTTATGTCAGTATGTTGACCACACATTAGTTAGAAGAGGTGAGAATTAGAGACAGGGGATGATTAAGAGGCCAGAATGACTAGGCTGTGGTGGGCAATTTATTCAGAAGATTGGGATACCCGCTACTCTTTATGAAGGATGCCCAGGGATCTTTTATGACCACAGAGAGTCAGGGCATCAGTTTTACATCTCATCTGATGGACGGTGTCATTTTAACAACGCAATGTCCCCCTCTCTGCACTGGGGCATTGAGATCCACATTCTGACCACAGGGGTAAGCGGCCCCTGCAGGCCTCACCAACACCTCTTCCAGCAGCAACCCAAGCTTTTCCTAGATAGTCTCCGTTCCAAGTACTGGCCAGGCTCAAGCAAGCTTAGCTTCAGGTGGATGACCTCTTCTGAAGTGCAGGTGGCATGGCTGCTGGCATGCCAGCATTGTAGTCATTACACACAAAAACTCGACACAGGAATCCAAGAGATCTAAGGAGCACTAACTAAACAAACACACACAAAGGTTCTTCTTTCTTTATCCACAAGCTCAAATGATGACAATTCTGTGCTGCCATTTCTTTAAAGTGTCACACTGGTGGTATCAAATGTGTCATTTCCAGTGTTGTGCTTCTCAGTGGCTGAAATTGTGTCTTGACAATGACATCTTAAAATGGCAGCAAACCACAGAACATGACATTGATAACCTGGGGGAAACTAGAAAATGCCCATTAACTGGCCGAGAAAACTGAAGGAAAGCAAAAGCACACATACAATTAAAGCCTAAACCAAAGTCTTTCCTACTTTTCTATGAAACACCATTTGTGCCAAAATGAAATTCTGCCATTTTATTTATTTGATTTTGGCACAATTGGAATTCTATACTTTTCCAGAAACATTGTGAAGAAGACCCAAGGAGCATTACCTCTTACAGTGAGTCTGCCATGCTGAAGACCGTCGACTGTGATGATCTGCACGTTCTTAATGTTATCATTGTCCACAATCTGCAGCTGCTCCCAGGTTATGGGTCGAGTCTGTCCTTCCAGTAAGTCCAAGCCTACGGATTTAAGTTAAAGATTTAGACAATAGAGTGTTAGGATAAAGAAAACGGGTCTGCCATGTCATTTTGTTGCAGTGCAGTATTGCTGCCTCTTAGGCTTTACGTGGAGAACGAAAACGTAATCAAACTGAATCAACCTGACTTGATAGAGTGCCTAACTGTTGTTGTGACGAGGCAGATTGCTCGAGCCCTCTTTCCCTGTGTTTCTGCTCTGCCACTTCTACCATTTCAACATGGGGTACACCGAATGTAATAATTCCTTTTTCTTGTTTTGTTTGATGCTTTTCTTTTTTATTTAATTAATTTTCCTGCTTCCCTTGCTCTTAGCATGTGTTCATTTTGCTTCATGTTTTCTGTTTATGCCTAACTTTGTTTTTATCACTTAGAAATTTCAGGTGCTGCGTTACTTCAACCACCAGTTACCTGAGAGTCTGATTATTTATTTATTTTTTAATTTTATTGAATTTATTAAAATTAAATAACACTCCAGTTTGTTTGGCCTTCTCCACTTTAAGCCCATCTGGAAGCCCACCAGACACAGCTGTTAGTGGGCTATGAGTGATTGTGACACCAAGGCACTCTGATCAGCATTCAAAGATTTTGGTCCCGAATGATGTTAATTTGGTGCAGGCCCAGAACATGTGGCATAGTGAGGCTGGAGCTCGATTGTAACATTCACAGGTTGGATCTTGCCCTGGAAACATTTTGGACAATTTTAAGTGAGACACATGTACTCGATATATAATTTTGAGTTGAATAATTGTATGCTTTGAGGATAAGGAGCTTGAGTGAATTCTGTGCATTGCTACCTTCCACTCCTTTTCTGAGATGTTGAGTAAAAGATCCTTTTCCCACTGTACTCTGGGATCTTAGAAAGGGAGGGAATGTAAGTGTTTTTATGTTACAGAAATGCTGTCCGAGTCCTCGACACTGAGCAATATTTTTCCCGGTATAGAGGTAGGTGAGAGGTGAGGAAAATTGGGTAGGTTCTGTTTAACAAAGTTTCTGATTTGAAGATAGTGAAAGGAATGTGTTGCTGTTAAGTTACATTTGCAGTGTACTTGCAAAGATGTCTATGTACAGATCTCTAAATGATTTAATCCCAGATGTTTTCTAGGCATTAAAAACTGCGTACGTTTGAGAGGATGGAGAAAGGTGGTTCTTGTGCAGAGGTGCCACGGATAAAAGCTTCTCTATCTGAAAATACTTCCTACATATTCTGAGTGAGTGAAGCACAATTGGGTTGTTAGTATATTGGCGATGACTTGTATTTATTGGAGTACAAAGCAAGGAATATGAAGAAGTACTGCAAGATTTTATTTCTATTGCGGACCAAGCCTGTGTCTGTTCGTCTATTTCTGTCCATGTCCATGTTTTTATAGTTTGTATGTTTGCCGCCCAGTAATAAAATTGAAAGTTGGGTAGAGCCATGCCACCTTCTGCCTTAGGTCTTTGTAGGGTAGCCCTTTGGATACGTGGATTTTTTGAATTCCAAATAAATTAGGTTGAGTCTAATTTCTTAAAAAATGATCTATTGATGTACAGTACAGGCCAAAAGTTTGGACACACCTCCTCATTCAATGTGTTTTCTTTATTTTCATGACCATTTACAGCGCTCCATCACTCTCCTTCTTGGTCAAATAGCCCTTACACAGCCTGGAGGTGTGTTTGGGGTCATTGTCCTGTTGAAAAATAAATGATCGTCCAACTAACCTGACTTCTGCACAACACAACTGCTGGTCCCAACCCCATTGATAAAGCAAGAAATTCCACTAAATAACCCTGATAAGGCACACCTGTGAAGTGAAAACCATTTCAGGTGACTACCTGTTGAAGCTCATCGAGAGAATGCCAAGAGTGTGCAAAGCAGTAATCAGAGCAAAGGGTGGCTATTTTGAAGAAACTAGAATATAAAACATGTTTTCAGTTATTTCACCTTTTTTTGTTAAGTACATAACTCCACGTGTGTTCATTCATAGTTTTGATGCCTTCAGTCATGAAAATAAAGAAAACACATTGAATGAGGAGGTGTGTCCAAACTTTTGGCCTGTACTGTATATTTGAATGTTTTGAAATAAAAAGAGAAGCTTCGGAAGGATATTCATCTTAACAATGTTAATTCTTCCAGCTAAAGTGAGATGAAGGGGAGAGAGAATTTAATTTTGCAACTCTGTTCTTCAGGTCAGTTTTGTGCTCCCTTCATTTTTTTGTTAGGGTTTGCTGTCAACACCAAAAAAGACATTTAAAGTTGCTGTAAATCCATGTAGACAACTACACTGATACGGGAAAACTTCCCACAAAGTTATGCCAAAGAATTGTCAAAAAACCCAAAAAAATATAAAACAGTCAAGATGTCCATAGCTTGTGTCACGCACGAGCGCATCGGGAGCAGCTGAAGGACCCGACGCGCACCGCGACAAGCCCGGCCAAGGGACAAAGGCAGCATACTAACCTCTCTCTCTCTTTTTCCATAGACAAGATGAAACACCGCCGCCGTAAATCGACCGGGGCTAAACAAAGAACAGCACTTCTGGGTTCCTTTCTTCCTTCTGGTCCCACAGTGATGACGTCCAACTCCCATACACCACTATGCCTTCCCAGCATCCATCATGTTTAATTTCCGGTCCACCTCTTTATATTGTCCCTCCAAACTCCTCCATTTTGTCTTATGATATTATGCTTATGTCTGAACGGAGACCTATTTTGTTACAGTATACGGGGCTCAAACCCCCAAACCTTTATGCTTGTCTCTGTGCTTTCTTTACACTTGAAAGACACACGGACACCAAGTGAAAGGGTAAACTAAGAATCATAAACAAAAGAAAAAAAATCCATCTAATCACCTGATTTTTGCACTAAATTCGCCACTAGTTTATGAAAAGATTTGATTTTTTAACCGAGGGATACTGAACTTTGGTGCCCTGGCCAAATTTATCCTGGTAATGACTGAGTTGAGCCAGTGTCACAAGAAAACTCAACTTATCGGGAGGTGTCATTATTAAATGTTTGGAGACTTGCCGACCACCCACAAGCGTTACCTGGCAGGTAACCACGTAAATGATCAGAATGCAATTCAGAAATAAGAATGTAAAACTGTAGTCCGATCTTCATCCTGTCAAATAAGAGAAGCAGCTGCCGTGGCGCAATGTCAGAGGCGTTGCCTCAGGCTCCGAGGTCCGATCCCTGAAAGGGGGGGCAAAACACATGTTGTGTACTCTTTGTATTATTTGCCAGATACTGTATCATATATATAATAAATAATTAAAATTAAATAAGTTAAATAAATAGTTTAAAAGAAGGACGAGGGAGACCAAACACATGGACTATTTGCTCCCTCGATAAAACAGATGACAGTCTTCCTGGGTTATGGTACATACATGGATACTGGCATGGCAGCCTGGGAACTGCAGTTCCATTAGACAGCCCTGCAGGGTTCCATGGGTGCCACCAGGAGGAGCTGCAGGGACAGAGAATCTCCACCTTAAGGATCTTCTGCCTGACCCAGAATTGCTTCCAAACCTGTTGTGCTGTAACACCAGACGTACTCCCGGGTCTGGCACTTCATCCAGGTGATTCAGAGTTGGGAGAAGAGCTGGACAACACTAACCTGGAGGCATGGAGGGAAAGAAAGAAAGAAAGAAAGAAAGAAAGAAAGAAAGAAAGAAAGAAAGAAAGAAAGAAAGAAAGAATCGTATCTGTGCTGTATTTGCGCATTACCTGTGGAAATATTTATTACAATAAATTATTATTTGAACTGGGACTTGTGTTGGTATTGGTGTGTTGAAGGGTCTGGGGGCTCAGTGGCACCTCCTACAGGTCTATATATACATATATGTAAAACCAGTATAGAAGTGCTATATATATATATTGTCAGGGATGCCAGGGGCAACGACCCGGCCAGACGCCGTGAGGGACCGGATGTGGGTCTGCGCCCACCCTGGATCACGTGGGGGCCGCCTTCCTGGTTGCTTTGGGGGCCACGAGTTGAGGGCATGGAAGCCCCACCCTGCAGGGGCTCGTGGTCACCGCCAGGAGGCACCCCAATGCCTTGGGGACCTGTTGCCTCAGTACTTCCGCCACACCAGGAAGTGCTGGGGGGAAGAATTAGAAGGATACCCGGACGAGCTGCCGGTAGGACAGCCGGCACTTCTGCCACGCTGGGGCGTGGCCAAGAGGGGAATGCCGGGAACCACCTGGAGCTCATCCGGGAGAGTATAAAAGGGGCCGTCTCCCTTCATTCAAGGCTGGAGTCGGGTGGAAGAAGGACAAGGCACGTGGGGAGTGTGGAGGCGGCCCGAGAAAAGGCATTTGTGTGGCTAGGACTGTGTGTGTTGGGGGTTTGTGCACGGGACTGGGTCTTAGTGACCATAACTGTTGTAAATATTTGTAAATACAGTAATCCCTCTCTATATCGCGCTTCGACTTTCGCGGCTTCACTCTATCGCGGATTTTAAATGTAAGCACATCTAAATATATATCACGGATTTTTCGCTGGTTCGCGGCTTTCTGCGGACAATGGGTCTTTTAATTTATGGTACATGCTTCCTCAGTTTGTTTGCCCAGTTGATTTCATACAAGGGACGCTATTGGCGAATGGCTTAGAAGCTACCCAATCAGAGCATGTACTACATATTAACTAAAACTCCTCAATGATATAAGATATGCTTCCCGCATGGTGCTTGATTGTTTGCTTCTTTCTATCTCTCTCACTCTCTCTGCGCCTGACGGAGGGGGTGTGAGCAGAGGGGCTGTTTGCCTAGAGGATACGGACACTCCTCTACAAAATGCCGCTTTATCGCGGTGCTTCTGCATACTTAAAAGAACGTATTGATTTTTTGATTGTTTGCTTTTCTTAGCGAGCGCTCTCTCTGACATTCTCTGCTCCTGACTGCGCTCCTTTGAAGATAAGATATGTTTGCATTATTTTAATTGTGAGAAAGAACTGCCATCTCAGTCTTGTCATGGAGCACAGTTTAAACTTTTGACTAAAGGGTGTTATTTCATGTCTAGAGGGCTCTAATAATGTTAACAGTGGGAGAGTTTATAAGGGCTTAAAATATATAAAAATAACCATACAAACATATGGTTTCTACTTCGCGGATTTTCACCTATCGTGGGGGGGTCTGGAACGCAACCCCCGTGATCGAGGAGGGATTACTGTAATAAACGTGTGGTTGTGAGTAACAACATGTCCGCCTGTCTGTGTCTGGGTCAGCTCCACAATATGTATAAGGTGAGTCAAAATGATGTTAACACTGATGATACTGCTATGTATATACTTGTATGCAATTTTTGTGGACAATTTATGTGCCACATATGGTTCATGTGTTGAACATGATGGCGAACAGGTTGAGCCATTCCTGTTAATCATCTTGCACGTATGGAGTATGTTTTGTGAATAAATTGTTTCCGCCATTCAAATGTTAACGTAATTTTGACTCACCCTATTTATATACATATAGTCACATGTGTGTGCATAGGGAACAGCTGAAGAGCTCTAGTGACTGCAGTTCTACCGCCACTTCAGGGGTTGGTGCTGTGTCCTAATGCCTTTCTTTCTTCCTCCTTCTGCAGACTGGATGATTGATGGCTAGCACCCCTCTGATGTCACTTCCGGTGTTTGTCCACCTTGACTCGCCTCTTCTTGTCAGAATGGCCTAAAACAGGAAGCTCCGCCATCTTGGGACAGTTCTATGTTGAACTCACTTCTGCAGAGACGACTCTGTGACAATTGTATGTTTGTTTTGCTGATTGTGATAAACTAATTATATGGGATGACCAGGCTGGTACCCCAACTCTTTCTTGTTGCTCTCTTTCCCTTACAATATATGGGCAGCAGCTTATCCTGGCCAATACCCCCAAGCCGCCACAGGGAGTCCTCCCTGCGACGTGGAGATGCCCCGAATTCCAGCAGGGCATCATGGACTATGGAGTTTTAATACACAGCCCTGCTGGATAACATTAGGGCCGCCACATGACACTGCAGGGAGGCACAGAGACGTTTATTTTCTATGCAGCCCGAAAGTACGTCCCAGTCACATGGACGGAAGAAATAAAGTGCTTCCGGGCTGATGAAGAAAAGGACTTTTCACCTGACCCGGAAGTGTTGGATAATCACATGGACTGAGGGGTCAGAAGCACTTCCGGGTCAAGGAATATAAGAGACTGTGGGAGATCCCAGACGGGCGAGTTGAGTTGGGAGGAAGGGAACAACGCGTCTGGGTGTGGAGGATTAAATATTGTTTGAGTATTGTTGATTTATATGAGTATTGTGGAGTGGAGGGTGCTTTGTGCACATTATAACTGTAATAAATTCAATTATTGGACTTTTATCTGGTGTCTGATCCGAGGGTTCAAGGGGACGACAGTGCCCCCTATCTGTCACAACACACAAACATGAAGTCCTGACATTTTTAAAGGCTTCACCAGGTCCTTCTACTTGATCTTATGGAGACTTCATATAAAATCCTAAGACTGTCCCCTGTTCCAGAAAAGTACATGTAATTCAATTCCTAAGAGGCACCAATTAAAATTATTTCAAAGTTACTTTTTGATGCTTTTACAAGTAAATACATTTATCAGTCAGCCTGCTTTTGAGGTTTCATGTACTGACACCTAAACAATGTCCTGTAATTATACATTAGCACTGTAGGCACAAAGAACAGTTGAGTATTAGAATCTTTTTGAAAGATCCACATAAAATGTTAACAATATAAAAGCTTACCCATATTCCAAGAAACCCTTGGAGCATTTGTGTCAGCGGCCCTGACTGAAATGTGCACGACAAAGGGAGAACTTTGCACAAAGAAAAAATCGTACACCTCACACTCCATCTGTCATGAAAGAAAGAAATGCAAATGGTCAACCACAACAATGAGAGCAACATAAAAGTGTCCAGTCCACTTTGTCCTATGTTATAGAAAGATGAAAACTAGAAAAATGTCAGGTCAAGTTCTACAAACAAATATCTTTACACTTTTAAACATAGAGACAAGTACAAAGTTCCAAAGCCCTTATCAATATATCATCATCTTCATTATTTTCATTCTTCTTTTCGTGGTGAAATTCACCCAAGCAACACACCAAGCTGGGCTGACTAGCTGGCCAGCGACCTCCTTCATCATCATTTCCAGACACCCTCAGGCCATATAGAGTTCCTCCAGCGTGTCCTGGATTTGCACAGGTCCTCTCCCAGTTTGACATATCTGGTGAACCTCCTGTTGTAGACACCCAGAGGACATCCAACATTCTTAAAAATCCCGGTTCTGTAATGGCATTATATGGTTCTTTACTGGATTGTGTGGTTCTTAAGGGACATTATGGGGAAGTGCATTTAAAACTGAAGCAAGGAAGAATTGTGGGACTCTGGAACAAACTACTGAGACATGGAGTTAAAGAAGAAACCTTGACAACCTTTAAGAAGAATCAGGAGGAGATATTGGGACAGCTTAGCTATTAGCTAAACAAATGGGCTTGATGGACTGAATGGTCTCCTCCCATTTGTTAAATTTCATATGTTTTCTTTGTAGAATTATTGCTCGATACAAGAAGAGTTTTTTTGCATATGAAATTGGCGGTTTGTGCTTTGAAAAAACTTTGAAAGTTTAATGTATTGTAGGCTACACTGGCTTCCAGTTAAGTTTAGGGCAGATATCAAAATCCTCCTTTTAACATATAAAGCCTTAAATGGCAGAGGTCTGGCTTACTTGTCTGAACTTTTCATTACTTACAAACCAAAGCGCATATTAAGATCTCAAGATGCCCATCTGCTTATGATTCCAAGGATTAATAAAATAACAGTGGGACGTCAAGCTATTAGTTACAGGGTCCCTAAACTGTAGAATGGTCTGCTTGCTACTATTAGAGATACCCCTTCAGTCTCAGCTTTCAAATCCCAGCTGAAGACTCACGACTTCAGTTTAGCACACCCTGACTAGAGCTGCTGATTAGCTGTACAGACTGCATCTCTGTTGTTAGCCATTAGCACGAAAACACAAGTAACATTATAGTTATAATTTGTTACTAACCCTCACCTATTCTGTTTCTCTTCTTGGTACTCAAATGTGGCACTTGGTGCCACTGTCCACCTGCCAAGTCGTTTTGCCAACCTAAGGTAAAGTCATCTGTGATGGAGGATCAGGAACTGTTGGGTAGAGGGGTCCTTTCATCTGATTGGCTGGCCCAGCGCTGACTTATCTGTGGAATAGCCAATAGGGGGAGGTAGCTTGATGGCCGAGGTCTCCAGGACTCTGAACAAATCCAAATCGTATTATGTGATATAATCTACTGTTGAATTCTGCTCTGTATTTGTAATATTTCTATTGCACTATTACACTCTATTGAGGATTACTTGTGTTCTGTTCTGTGTATTGTATTGTATTTATCCCGGTTTTTTTTTTTTATGCCCACTGCACGCCTAACCTACCTGGAATGGGTTCTCTCCTTGTCTTTTTAGAGAGTCAGGGCTGCGTGGCTGTCAAAAGGCAGGGCCTGTTAAAGCCCACTGCGACACTCCTTGTGTGATTTTGGGCAATAAAAAAATAAATTGTATCGTATTGTATTGTAGGCTACTTAGCAGAATATTAACAGATTAAGAAACCTCAGACTTGGCCTGTGTGATTTTATGCAGCCGGAGACCTTTAAAGATCAAGAGCCATTGGTATTTCACAAATCTGTTATTATCTGTTCATGATTTATGAAGCCTTTTACAAATCTAAATAAAGGCTACTTTCATTTTGGGTCTTTTGGGAACCCAAAATGGTTAACCTATGGCATCACTTTGAAGAGCCACACCAAACTACCTCGGCAGGCTCCTCTTGATCTGTGGATGATCTGCTCCTCAACTTGGCCATCTGTACTCGCAGTCCCAAAGATTGTAGCCATAGTTGAGGAAGTGGATGTACTTGTAGACTGACCAATAAACCCAAAAGTTCATGAGAGGATGTGCTTTCTTCCAGTGAGCACAGGGTACTCCTGGGACCCTTCCTCAAAAATACAGAGACTTGTTCAGCTTTGGGGGCAGCACAGATGTCACAAGAGAAGACAAACTATAGCGAAAGTGGTGATTGCCTGCCTGTCCGGCATGCTGTTGGGTTACTTTTGTGCAGATTTCTTCTTCTTATACCAACGTACTTCATATTATTTGGCTTCCATAAACGAGCCGGCCTCGTGATACTTTTGCAATACAAAACTTGGAATGGTGATCATAAAGTCCTGAGGAAAATTGTGTCGTCTGTAACTCCATGCAGTTGCTAGCCATATAACTTGACACCCTTAGACACAAAGAGATTTTCTAACTTCAAGTCTGATATGTCCAATAGTGGGATGCTGGCCTAACTTCAACTTTGTGAAATCGTTTCTCGAAATTTGATTTCATAAATGGTTGCTCAAGCAACAGAATTCTCTTTCTGGAAATCTTTCCATTTTAAACAAAGTTCAAGCTAAGTTATCCACCTTAATGAAAGGATAAGTGTGTGTGTGGTTGCTATGTCTCTGCCATTCCAACAGATGGCACATCACAAACATTTGTAGTCTTTCTTTTTTCTTATTTTATTTGTATTTTATTTACTTCGCTTGTTTATTTTCATTTGGTGTCTAGACACCTACAAATTAACTCTTTTAGGGCTAATTATTTTTTTTTCCCCTTTTGTACCAGGGATGATTATTTTTCCAAAAAAAGCACACAAAACAAAGGTTTACACATAAATCAACATACAATACTTATTTGTGACAAATGTCACTCTGTTTTATGTTCCATGAGCCTGTACTGTACGTAACTTCACATACTTATTACACACCTGTTTGTCTCATCACTCATAAGATGAAAGGAACTTTCTAGAAAAAAACATCTTGAAGTAGTCGAGTGGCTGGTAATCCGTAGTGCCCACTGGCATGCTGCATGTATATCTATGTATTCCTCCTAGGGCGAACGTTGCTACACGATCAGCTGGGGATCAATAAGCAGATGCAGGTACCTATCTTTCATTTTCGACTTCCAGATCACTTATATCAAAATCAGAGTTCAATAAGTCCAGTTCAGCAACAATACGCAAAAAATAAATACCTAAATAAATAATAAGCACAGAGTATTCTGCTTTGCGTATTTGCTTCACTCTCTCGCCCAATATTGACAGCATTCTAGACGTTGTTTACTCTTCATTACTTGCGCACACACAAGGAATCGACATAAAGATGACAAGTCTTAACGGCCCTCCTAGCAAAGTGGGTCTACCTATAGCGTAACGATGAGTTTTAATCGATGTTTGCAGGTTTTTTTTCGCCCTCTTTAGCTGACATCTGCCCTCAATCCCCTTGTATCGACAAAAGTCAACATCCACACTTAAAGAGTTAAACAGGGTAGCCAGGCTGGTACCCCAACTCCTTCTCCAGGCTCCCTTACAATCTGTCCACTGCTCTCACTGGCTATTGCACATTTGGATGAAATGATAGCACCACATGTAGCAGTACTGCCACGCAGCTCCAAAACAAACTTTGTTCTAATACTTTCTGGATGGTTGGAATGATTTGTCTGATTAGTC
Organism: Polypterus bichir lapradei; assembly: GCA_026402145.1. Lineage (NCBI taxonomy): Eukaryota > Metazoa > Chordata > Cladistia > Polypteriformes > Polypteridae > Polypterus > Polypterus bichir. Next base: position 14,960,780 of record JANRMT010062835.1, read on the forward strand.
TGAATGTTCAGTGTGTCCCTAAGGCTTCAGAAAGTGCCACTGCTATGGAAAAACTTACAGACAGAGACATGGCTATGCCTTGGGTTCCCCAGTGTCACCTATTGTAGCCAACTTGTACATGGAAGAAATGAAGAAGAAAGCACCCAACTCATTCCCAGGGACGACACCAACCCACTGGTTCAGATATATTGATGACACCTGGGTAAAGATCAAGATCCGGGAGGTACAGGCCTTTACAGACCACATTAACTCAGTGGACACCAACATACAATTCACCTTGGAAGACTCCGAAGATATCTGGCTGGCTTTCCTGGATTGTGCAGTCATCATTGGGACTGAGGGAAAGCTAGAAATAGAAATCTACAGAAAACCCACCCACACTGACCAGTATCTTTTGTTTGACTCACATCACCCACTACAACACAAACTAGGAGTTATCAGGACTCTCCACCACAGAGCAGAGAACATCCCCACTTCCACAGAAGCTAAGAAGAAGGAAAACAGGCATCTGATGACAGCCCTTAAGATCTGTGTATATCCTAAGTGGGCCTTTAACAAGGCAGGATCCTGTTCCAGAAAAAGGACAATGGAACAGTCAGAGTTCCAGGGCCAACGGAAGATGCTGGTTATTCCACACATGGCAGGTGTTTCCAAAAAGCTAAAATGGATTTTTTTGAAAAATACCACATACCTGTTCACTTCAAACCCACTAACACACTGAGACAGAGTCTCATCCACCCCAAAGACGGGATACCAAAACAGGAGAAGAGCAATGTAGTATGTGCCATTCAATATAGCGAAGAGTGTCCTGAACTGTACATTGGAGAGACCAAACAGCCACTATACACAGGAGGATGGCCCAGCACAGAAGGAACAACACCTCAGGGCCCGAATCAACTGTGTACCACCATTTGAAGGACAAAGGACACTCATTTGAGGACATTAATGTCCAGATATTTGATAGAGAAGACAAGTGGTTTTACAGAGGGGTGAGGGAAGCTTTGCATGTGCAAATCAACAATCCCTCACTCAACAGAGGTGGAGGACTTAGGCATAACCTGTCTTCAGTTTCTCATGCTGCCCTTTCATCCATCCCCAGGAAAATCAGGCCCAATTGACACCTCCACCAGGCGGAACACTCTTAACGACCCACTCTATGGGGGTAGGAGGGGCTGTTAAAAGGTGTGACTGTTACATCAACCCACACCTTCTCCTTCCTTTGTTTTACTCAGGGCAGATGTGAAGTGAAACTAACCTGGACGATAAACTTGTGGTCTCTAACAACATTCCTCAGACTGAAGAAGCTGCTTGGAATGAGCAGTGAAACATATCTACCTAACAAGAAAGAAGTCCGGCTGCCATGACTCAACTACCAGATAATTTCACCTGGATGACTGAGAATCTTCACAGACATCCTGCTTTGCTCCTGTTCCGAAGAAGGCAGGTGCCTCTTCACCTAAGAACTACAGACTATCACATCATGATGACTTTTGAGAGGCTGGTCCAGGATTACATGAGTCTTTTTTGTGGAAAATCGCCTGGAACCACTGCAGATGGCCTATCAGACAAGGATTAGAGTGGAGGATATGGTTATCTCTCTTCTCCAAAAGACTTATCCTCTGTGAGGATTATGTAAGTTTGCTTACAGAGCCAACAGGTCTAAAAAAGATACCATTGCTACAGTTCTTCAGTCTGCACTAGCTCACCTTGAACATCATAGCTATTAATTGATTACAGATCTGCTTTTAACACTATTACTTAGAGCAGAATGGTTACTAAACCTTTGGACCTGGAGATTAGCCATTTCATTAGCTTGTGGATCTATGACTTTTTACAACATTAGAACAGTCTACACGAGAACTGACCATTCAGCCCAGCAAAACGTGCAAGTCCTACCCACTTAATTCCTCCAAAATAACATTAGGTTGAGTTTTGAAAGACCCTAAAGTCCTACTGCCCACCACACTACTTGGTCGCTTATTCCAAGTGTCTGTGGTTCCTTCCTAATGTTTGTGTGAAACATACCCTTAACAAGTTTCCAGCTGTGTCCCCGTGTTCTTAATGAACTCATTTTAAAGTCACCATCTCGATCCACAGTTGTCTGACAGTCAGATTTGGTCTTCACTCCTCATCCACTCTGCTAGTGAATATCAGAGCTCCACAAGGTTGTGTGCTGAGTCCTCCTGTACTCATTCTAAACCTAAAAACTCTTTCAAATAATATCATCGTTAATTCACAGACGACATGAGATCAATCAGGCTGATCTTAGATAGGGATAAGTCAGTCTACAGAGAAGTGGTACGGAACTTGACCGAATAGGGCTTGGTTAATAACCTGCTGTTCAATACCGAAAATAACCAAAGAAGTCATAATTGATTTTAGGAGACAAAGAAGACTTAGAACTACCACCGCTGCTGTGCTTTAGAAATAAATGTTATAAATATTGTCACAGACAACTAATATGACATCATTGATCAAGAAGGCACAGCAGTGACTTTATTTCCTCAGAACATTAAAGATATTCAGTGTATCTGAGCAGCTCCTGATGTCCTCCGACCAATGTTCCATAGAAAGTGTTCTCACTTACTCTTTGATAGTGTGGTACTCCACTTGCTCTGTAGCAGATAAAATGGCAAAGAAGATCTTTGGAAAGCAGCATCCATCAATGGACGATACCTGACATTCTTGTTGTCCCTGAAGAGCTACTAATATCACCACAAATTCAACCCACCCTGGTCACCATCTGCTTGTCCTGTTGCTCACTGGCATGTGTTACACGACTCTGTGTGCTTGGATTTCCAGGTTCAAAGAATGTTATTACGATTGAGCTATTGTTGCAGTAAATTTAGTACTAAATAAGTAGGATTCATCATAAAGTACTCACTTTGAGTAAAACTGTCTTTATGCAGTTTATATTTTACTAGCTGTGCTACCCACCTAAGATAAAATTGAAATAATCAACATACACTTTAGCATTAATGTTTGCGGTGCACCATGAAAGGCATATTTCTCTGTTATATGCCATTTGATATTGGATTCGTAAAAACAGTGCTAATGCTTGTGATGTACCATCTGTTGGAATGACAAAGGCAATGCATATGTCTCTGTTACATGCCATTTGATATTGGATCCATAAAAGCAGTGTTAATAACTATGGCATGCCATCTGTTGGAATGACAAAGGCAATGCATATTTCTCTGTTATGTGCCATTTGATATTGGATCCATAAAAGCAGTGTTAATAACTATGGCATGCCATCTGTTGGAATGACAGAGGCAATGCATATTTCTCTGTTATGTGCCATTTGATATTGGATTCATAAAAGCAGTGCTAATGCTTGTGATGTGCCATCTGTTGGAATGACAAAGGCAATGCATATGTCATTGTTATATGCCATTTGATATGGGGTTAGTAAAAGCAGTGTTAATGATTGTGATGTGCCATCTGTTGGAATGACAAAGGCAATGCCTATGTATCTGTTATGTGCCATTTAATAAGGGATTTGTAAAAGCAGTGCTAATGACTATGATGTGCCATCTGTTGGAATGACATAGGTAATGCATATGTCTCTGTTATATGCCATTTGATATGGGGTCCATAAATGCAATGCTAATGCTTGTGATGTGCCATCTGTTGGAATGACAAATTCAATGCATATGTCTCTGTTACATGCCATTTGATATTGGATCCATAAAAGCATTGTTAATAACTATGGCATGCCATCTGTTGGAATGACAAAGGCAATGCATATTTCTCTGTTATGTGCCATTTGATATTGGATTCATAAAAGCAGTGCTAATGCTTGTGATGTGCCATCTGTTGGAATGACTGGTTAAATAGAAATTTCTCTGTTACCATCAGCGATTGTACATTGTCTTCAGAACTGTTTGTTTGTGGCATTCATCGGGGTTCAAATTTGGGCCCTCTCCTCTTTTCTTTACATATAAGCCGTGTTAATGTTTGTGATGCGTCATCTGATGGAATGACAACCGCAATGAATTTTACTACTAAAAATATCTGTGATACAACATCAACTGGAATGACAAATGCAATGCATATGACTCTGTTATACACCTTTTGGTATGGGATTCGTAAAAGCAGTGTTAATAATTGTGATACACAATCTGTTGGAATGACAGAGAAACAGTGACAGGATGGACACACAGACAGACACTTACTTATTCTATTATTAAGGTGGATATTTTTTTTTCCTTGGACTGTTTTTATATAGCTAGCCCAGGCTGTGCTTAGGTTTATATTTATACTTATCTTCATTTACTTCATATTTATTGCTTATTTGCTTTTACATTTATACAGCATTATACTGAGAACTGCCACTAAACCGCATTGTACATAATTCAATGATAATTAAAGCTATTCTGTTTCTGCAATTTCTCTGCATAAGCACTTTGAGCTACATTATTTGTATGAAAATGTGCTATATAAATAAATGTTGTTGTTGTTGCATCCATACGCATTTTCCTGGGGGCACCACTACAAGTGATAATGAAGAACAGGACAGATTAAGTTGAAACACTGAAATGGCCTTGTCTATGTGAGTGTGCCTTCTGAAAGACTGGCATACAGCCCAGGGATTTTTCTTGCATTATGCCAAACACCCTACAGTTGGATTAAGATGGTCTACAAACGGCCCGATGCTTCCTATGAGTTGTTCTTGCTTAGATAAAAAAAATGTGAAATTTCGAGAACCTTCTTCCACTTACCTCAAAGTTCCTTCTCTCTGTGTGGCTGCCATTTGGAGGTTGATAGGCTATCAAAATCTCATTGAGGTCTTTCCAAGTGAAAGAAGTAATTGGCTTGGTGTGGTCCGTGAGGTGAGTAATATACCCTTGCTGGGGAGGTCGTGTAATGTTGAAGACCAGCAGATCCTTGGGTGTTTCACTGTCTTCCGCATCAAGAGTGGCTGTGCTTAGAGAGGTTAGAATAAACTGATCCACTTCAAGGATGAACATTGACATGAATGAAGCTTTTGGAGGTTGATTTGGGATGGCATTTTTAATATGGACTGGAATCCAGACGTGTTCTGACTAGAAGAGAGCAAAGCACAAATTAAGATGGGGAGTCCACAACTTTAGCAAGAAAACTGAGTCCAGGAGTACCTGCCTTGTGCGTCGTCCTGCTTCTGGTGTCGGTCAGGTCGAGCCTGATGGCTATGTAGTCAACTGCAGGTGAAGGAGGGCTCAGATGCTGGTACCGCAAACCCATGAGCAGGAAATCTTGACAGTTAACTTTTGTTGTCTCTACCAACTTCATACCCTTGGAGCAGCTGCCGTCTTTGCAGTTTAACATGGCACTGGTCACTGTCAAGTATAAGGACATTTTATTAAGCCGTGCATTGAACTTATTTTTATTTGGACATTATGTCAATGCCATGAATGAATTTGAGTGGTTTTGAAATTGTACCAATTACTGCACATGACAATTGTGAGCACCAGGGGGCGCACAGCTCTCACGTGCAATGGAAAAACCTAGTAACTGCCATATTTTTTCAAAATTGAGTTTTTTAAGGCTTTGGAGTTACTAGGTCTTTCCTGACGTCATAAGGTGGGGGTGATGGCCAAATATGTCTTCATTCCAGTCATAGCACGATACCTATGTCACACTCGGCCGATATAAATCCTCCACCTCACCTGTGTCGCGTGGTGTTCCTTAGCTTCAGTCCTTGGGCCGTTATTCTTTCTACTCTTTTCACAGACATGGCCTTAACTTCCACTGTTATGCAGACAATATACAGTGTGGAGCCGACCCGGACACAGACAGGCGGACATCGTTTTATTTAAAACTATTTACAAATATAATAATGGTCACTTAGACCCAGTCCCGTGCACAAACCCCAATAATCTCAGTCCTGGCCACAAATGCCTTCTTTTCGGGCCGCCTCCACTCCTCTTCTGCCTCGTCCTACTTCCACCCGACTCCAGCCTCGAATGAAGGGAGACGGCCCCTTTTATCCTCTACCAGACGAGCTCCAGGTGGCTCCCGGCATTCCCTCGTTGGCCACGCCCCAGCGTGGCGGAAGTGCCGGCTCTCCGGGCGCCCTTTTAATTCTTCCCCCCAGCACTTCCTGGTGTGGCGGAAGTGCTGAGGTAACAGGTCCCCAAGGCATTGGGGCGCCTCCTGGCGGTGACCACGGGCCCCTACAGGGTAGGGCTTCCATGCCCTCGACCCGTGGCCCCCAAAGCAACCAGGAAGGCGTGATCCACGTGATCCAGGGTGGGCGCAGACCCACATCCGGTCCCTCACGGTGTCCCGGGTGGGGCGTTGCCTCTGGCATCCCTGACAACAGTTATATCTTAGTACACACTCACCTACAGACTCACCTCCCAACACACTCACTGACTGCATTACTGATCCTAAACTATGGAAGGAAAATAACTTTCTCAAACTTAATGCCAATAAAACTGAAGTGTTACTGGTAGATCCAAAATCCCAACTTTCTAAGGCATCTAACTTCTCTGTTTCTGGTGATGGTATGCTTGTCAAACCTGCTCCTGTTGTCAGAAATCTTGGTGTTTTGTTAAATTCATCACTTAACTTTGAGCTACACATCAGGTCTCTTTCCAAAATGTCATTCTATCATCTCCGTCACATTGCCCGCCTCCGTCCACTTCTGTCCTTTAATGATGCTCAGACTCTGGTTCATTGTTTCATAATGTCTCGTATTGATTACTGTAATTCCCTCTTCATCGGCCTCCCTGCAAAATCTGTACAGAGGCTACAGTCCATTCAGAACTCCGCAGCCACACAAAGCGTTCTGCTCACATCTCCCCTGTTCTCTCCCAGCTTCACTGGTGACCAGTTCCATCAAGGATTAAATTCAAGATTCTGCTTCTCACCTTCAAAGCCCTACATAACCTCGCTCCTCTCTACCTCACATCACTCCGAGCTCCTTACACTCCTTGTCACTCTATCAGGTCCTCACGCAGTAATCTCCTTACAGTCCCACACACCAGACTCTCCACCCCAACAGGCAGGTCCTTCAGTGTTATGGCCCCTTGACTCTGGATCTCTCTTCCTCAGTCTCTCCGAGATTGCTCCTCTTTCTGCGCTTTTAAATCTCAACTGAAAACTTTCCTCTTCTACAAACTTTTGTCATCTGTGTAATTTTTTTTTTACTCTGTATGTAAAGCGACCTTGGGTTTATGAAAGGTGCCCAATAAATGTAACTTATTATTATTATTATTATAAGAAGCTAGTATGTACACAGTAATTTACATACTGCAAGTTAAAAACCCAGCAACTCCACCAATGGCGAAAGACCGCCTACCAATGAAAACGTCAGATTATGATCATGTGACTTAAATGACGGGTGGTGCTGATTCGTGAAAAAAAAAATAATATTGTGTACATGAAGCTGAGAAAAAATGAAATCTCGAAACCGTTAATTGTAGGGGTGACATCATTTTCTCAATTTGCTGAAAACCTGAAAAATGTGACATACAAGGCTTTTCCATGGTTGGTGCGAGCTCCTCAAATACCCCACCAGGCAGAAACACAAGTTTGCCCAACACACACATTTGTTATAGTGGGGAAGCGCTTCTCACTTGTTCCTCATTGTGACACAGGACAAAGCACACAGCACTTTTCTCTCTTCTCTGTCTGTCTGTCTGTCGTCTCCATTCCTCCACAGGCAAGCTTCATGCCTCTGGCTCATCTCTGTTTGGCAGATGGCTCCTTTTTAGCCGCACCCAGGAGTACTCCAGGGAGCTCGTTAGGGAGGTCTTGAATTACCCCCAGGTGTGCTGTAAGCCCAAAGTACGGCTCCACAGCTCCCCCTGGCGGCATCCATGGAACACAACAGGGCTGTGCTGACAAAAAGTAATTCCCATACAGGGGGGCTGCCAAGTAGCAGCTCAGGGGAGATAGCAGCCTTTTAAAGCCATCTCCCCCTTTCCCTCTTTATAAGGCAGCGTCCCGGCCAGGTAAAGATATCGGCTGTCCCTCAAGAACTAAAAGTTCAAGTTCAGGTTTAGAAAAGGATCTCAATGAGATCTGCTCTCCTTTCCTCATCTCCCTCAGATAACCAAGCAGGTGCAGAATCCTTCACCTTCAGCATCTTCCCAGAATTTCATTGCATACCCAGTAAAAAAACTGATCATTAGGCTGAGACCCCCCCCCCCGCCCCCATGAAAGTTTCACACTTTTCCAAATGAATGCTAGCTCTTCACCCTGTATGGTGATCACCGATGTCTCACAACGGATGGGTGAGCATTGAATAAGATGGATGTGACTAGCTCACCTACCTCTTCACAACAATCCCTAAATGATCTTCTCGATGAAGGGAATGGGAATTTTCAATTAGAATCTAAGATAAGGATTGAAATTTAATCATCAACAAGACGTAAAAAAACACAAATCCTTGACGCATATTTTTGGGAAGTTCTTAGGACTGGAACATAGAAAATATTATCCAGTTATATGAGTGGAGTGATCCAGGTAACTATAGGCCAGTAAGACTAATGTGTGTCATGGGTATATTGAGGGAAAGAATTATTAAGGAAAAGATGGAGCAGCACATGATAAGAACAGGAGGGTTTAATGAACTGTCAGCGTGTTTTTAGTATTCACCTAATGTTTTGGATGAAGGAACAACAAAGGCATACAATCAAAGCGGAGCAGATGGTTCTATTTATTTAGATTTTCAGATGGCATTTGATGAAGTCCCACACGAGAAGTTGGACACCAGACTACTTCTTCTTCTTGCTCTTCTTCTTGTTCTTCTTCTCCTCCTCATCCTCCTTCTTCTTCTTTTGGCTGCTCCCATTAGGGGTTTCCACAGCAGATCACCTTCTTCCATATCTTTCTGTTCTCGTCATCTTGTTCTGTCACACCCATCACCTGCATTTCTTTTCTCACCACATCCATAAACCTTCTCTTAGGCCTTCCTGTTCTCTTTTTGCCAGGCAGCTCTATCCTTAGCATCCTTCTCCCAATATACCCAGCATCTCTCCTCTGCACATGACCAAACAAATGTAATCTCGCCTCACTGACTTTGTCTCCCAACCGTCCAACCTGAGCTGACCCTCTAATGTCTTCATTTCTAATGCTGTCCATCCTCACCACACTGTGCCACCTCCAGCTCTGTCTCCTGCTTTCTGGTCAGTGCCACAATCTCCAACCTATATAACATAGCTGGTCTCACTATCATCCTGTAGACCTATAAGTATGGTAAAGGAAACACATACATATAAGTATACATAAAACAATATATACACACACATATATATATATATATATATATATATATATATATATATATATATATAAACATATATATATGTATATATTGTCACACATGTGCACATGAGAAGCAGTCTAAGGGCTTAAGTGGGAATGAAACACAGAGTGGGGGGTTAATTCATTGTACAGTGGAACTTCGGGTCAGGAACATCTCGGAACATGTACAAATTGGGTTACGACCAAAAAGTTTGCCAAACTTTTGCATTTGTTCACGACCACACACTGAGATGAAGAACAAGCCAGTTTCCAGTTCGTACACGCTGATGATTTCCGCATGTGTTCAGTCTCTCCCTGTGCATTCCCTGTGCAGCGAGCGAGAGAGAGAGCATGAGAGAGAGAGAGAGAGCGAGCGCAAGAAGGCAGTTAGGTAGAGAAGGCAGTTAAAGAATGCACCGGGCTTGTTTTTAAAGAGACTGCTTCGAGCATTGTTTTAATCTTCTTGTATTTAACCTCCACTTCACTTCTGTTTTTATGGGATCATTTATTTATTGAAGGATTCTGAAAGCACTGCACTTTAATTTGGACTTTGTTTTTGATTGTTGTTTTGTTGATTTTAATAAAAGCACTTGGCACTTTTTGCACCATCCGATTGCTGCATTGTAGTGCCTCACTGTCATGCCCATCGGTAACATTACTGATGGTGACGGGTTTAAGGGCTCCCGGAAGTGAGATGGGAGCAGGCAGCAAACCCTCATCTCACAGACTTTACCTCAAAACTGTAATCTCCTCCCCTCCCAGTTCCTTCTCACTTCCTTCATGCCAGAACTCAAGGTTAGTTTTCTTGGTTGTTTATGGTTAGTTTTGTATAAATTACAGATTTTTCAAATGTTCATTTTTTTTCCCTGTGCTTAAAAAAAAATGTTTACAGCGAGCAGTTCGTAAGGCTGTAGCGTGAACTCTTGCAATGTTAGTTTTCTCTGTTCAAGGTTTTTTCAGTGTTATTCAATGTTTTTACATTTAGCTTACTATTACACTGTGCATTCTATGGTATAATTAACTATTTTTGTGCTTAAAAATCTTTAAAGAATATATATTTACATACAACTCATACGGTCTGGAACGGATTAATTGTATTTACATACAATTCTATGGGGGAAATTACTTCGGGTCACGACCAAATCGGGTTTCGACCAGAGTTTTGGAACGAATTACGGTCATGACCTGAGGTTCCACTGTAGTAATTCCTCTTCTCCCTCTCCTGCAGACTTCCAGAAGACAGACCCACCTAAATCTCCTCCCAATTCTGGCAGCATTTCACAGCCCTGTTGACCTCACTTCCACCCGAAGACACACCTCCTCCTTTCACTCAACTATGAAGACTGAGCCTTTGTGTTAAGTTGCAGTCTATGTTATGACTCTTTTGCTTAATGACTACTGGTTGTTTTGAGTTATTTTGTGTAAAACCTGACACTATAAAGGGTGGAATCCCCAGACTTTCATATTATATATGAATTATATATATATAATTTACTTATAACACTCTCAGTCGTGTTTTGGCTTTGAGCAAACACAGATCCAGGGCTCTCAGTGCATATAAAGCATATAAGGACAATACGTTATAAATGAAATGTAGACGACTAAGCAAAGAAGAAATCAGCATGGAGGAAAGAGACTCAAAAGGGTTAGAGAGACAAAAAAAGAAAAAAAATAATCTAGGTGCAAATTCAGAAAATAAGGAAAGTATTTATCAACCCGGAACAAGTGGATGTGAAAAAAAAGCACGTCCAATCTGGACGTTGGCGCTATACACATGCAGAGCAGGTTAAAAATTATGAAAGCAGTGGAATTCGAAAGCCTCAAAAAAAAAAACTCGGCGTGATACACATGTGGAGAAAGTTAAAGAATTTGAAATAAGGAATATGTGGCACATCAAGTCTCTATCTAAGGGACGGAATCGGGCCTTGGTAGGGTGTTGTCCAGGAATGGCAGACTGAAGGGTATCACTGGGATGGTATATCCTGTATCCTATATACAGTATATTATTTATAGTTACACATGTTTGTTTTGCAAAAGCCTTTTAGTTCTATTCAATTTTCTGTATTTACATACATTAGCTCTTGTATCAAGGTGATTATTCAAGGATCAATCACATTAGTTAAATGTAACCTAAATACACTTGTTTTGCTAGTTTAAACAAAAGTATGTCCTTAAAAGTAATACTACTTAACAAAGTCATATCCATGATCAGTGCTATACAACATTAAGAGAAACTAATTGATAAACAGATATTGTACTTCTGCAGTGGGCTGGTGCCCTGCCCAGGGTTTGTTTCCTGCCTTGTGCCCTGTGTTGGCTGGGATTGGCTCCAGCAGACCCCTGTGACCCTGTGTTAGGATATAACAGGTTTGATAATGGATGGATGGATGGATATCGTACTTATTCTTTGTCGTGCTGGTCCAAAGCTGTGTGGCACATCCCCTCTTGGCTCTGTTCTTTCTGGTTCTCCAATGACCAACTGTCCATGTGCAGGAAGCAGTGACTCCTGAGTGGCCACTCTTATGGTACACTCCAGATTCGGCGTATGCTCATAGTCGAAGGACAACACGTTACTATCAATTACTTGAGACAGGCCATGAAATTCTGGCACCTCGAGCACCTGGGGTCCCAGCTTAATCATGTTACAGTCCGGTTCCATCAACTTCACATGAAGAGTGAAGACTTCTGTGAAAGTTTCAGTTGTGGTGAACCTGAAAGCAAAAACCAGCTGAATTAAACTCATTAGTATTTTTAATGATATGCCAGCTTTATGATTTCCATGAACCACACCAGGTTTAAGAAGGGTCACACTGAAATTTAAATTGAGCGTACACAGCGGAGTAGCCCAGTGTCTGTTCTGACAGCATAAGGCAGGTGAAAAAGAATGGTAAGGTTATACTGGGACTGGGAGATGTTTGAGGGAAGGTCAAAAAAAGAAAGCAATGATCAAAAGCTATCTAAACTAAAGAAGAGCAATTGTGAAAGTCCACTATGTATACCAGGAACCCTAATCAGAATAAATGCACAAAAAAGTCCTGACTCCATAAAAAGATTACAAAATAATTAAACTAAAACTCTGAAACCTGGGCAAGAAATGCAACACACTGCTGTCTTTTTTCACACATAAAACCATGAAAACCAGACCAGCATTGACCTGATCAACTCAAAACAGGCTTCTTCTCAGGATGCCAGACCCCAAACTCAATAGGTAGGCTTCAGGGCATTTAAAGGCCCAAAATGAGGAACTTTTAAAATTCACAAATACATTTAAATGTTCAAAAATACACAAAAAATGCCCTTCAAGAGAGAGGAAACCATAAAACCTCTGGCATGAAAAGACAAAACCATCCAAAAAATCTTTATAAATGAAGAGCTTATTTCTATAAACAAATTGAGAAGAACAAGAAGTTAAAATGGGGTAACATACAAAAAAGGGTAAAGTTAAAAGGCAATCCAAGGAAAACAAGTCCCCATATGTAAATTTAAGGCAAAATCCGCAAAAGTGAGCAAATGATCAATGAAAGCAGATGATCCACAAATGTACACACCACTCCAAAACTCAAAGCTGATTTGGCAGGCTGAGCCACTGCCTGGACTTAAATACTAAACCTATGAATGGCAGTCCTTCAAGCGGTCTGTCATGGTGCCCCCACCTGAAACTCTAACTTAATGGGATAGGGCACATAACTAAACACTCAGTGCCCTCCATAATATTTTTCCTGGTTGTACCCTGCTGCTCCACAGTTTAAAACTACAAACCAATCAATTCAAGCTTATGATTAAAGTACACATTGCAGACTTTAATTTAGGGGGATTTTCATACATTCTGGTCACACCATGTAGAAATGACAAAACTTTTTCGACATGGTCTCCCCATGTTCAGGTACCATAATGTTTGGCACACAGCAATGGCATGTCTTTTAAAGCCATTGTTATATTTAGGACTTTGTCACATATCTCTCACGTGCAATGACTGTTTGAAGTCTGCTATTCACAGACGTCACCAGATGATGCTCTGACAAGCCCCCTAATGCAGCCATCTTCAGCTCCTGCTTGTAAAGGGGGCTTGTCCCCTTATGTTTTCTCTTCTACATATGGAAGAATGCCTGCTCAACTGGACTTGGTGAGAATTTTCCATTTTTTATCTTTAAAAAACTCCTGTGTGGCCTCAGCAGTATGTTATGGGTCACCATGCCATCTACATCCAACAATTCAGATGTGATTAAAGTGCACTTTGCAGGCTTTCGGTTAAGGGGATTTGCAGACATTTTCTACATGTTCCCTCATTTCAGGGCACCATAATGTTTGGGACACAGCAATGACATGTCTATCAAAGCCATCATATTTAGGACTTTGTCACATAATCCCTCACATGCAATGACTGCTTGAAGTTTGCAATTTATTTACGTCACCAGGTGCTGAGGGTCTTCTCTGGAAATGTTCTGCTGAGTCTCTAATGCTTATTTCGGGGACTTGTCCCCTTAATTTTTCTCTTCAGCATATCGAAGGCCTGCTCAAGTGGAATTAAATCAGGTGACTGGCTTAGCCATTCATGAATTTTCCATTTTTTAGCTTTGATAAACTCCTGTTTGGCCTCAGCAGTATGTTTGGATCATCATCTTGTTGTAGGATGAAGTACCGTCCAGTGAATTTGGAGGCCTTTACTAGAAGTTGAGCAGATCAGAAGTTTCTCTACACCTCAGAATTCATTATGTGACCATCGTCAGCAGATCCATCATCAGTGAAGAGAAGTGTGCCAGGACCTGTGGCAGCCATACATGCCCAAGCCATAACACACCCAGCACTGCCATGTTTAACAAATAAGGTGGTCTGCTTTGAGTCTTGGGCAGTTCCTTGTCATCTCCACACTTTGCTCTTGCCATCACTCTGATGAGGTTCATCTTTGTCTCCTCTGTCCACAAGACCTTATCTCAGAATTCTGCAAGCTCTTGTAGTCAAACTACTGTACAGTATAATCTGGCCATCCTGTTTTTGTGGTTTCCATCTAGAAGTGTGTCTGTCATCTGTATTTCTGTTCATAAAGTCTTCTGCTGATAGTCGTCTCTGAAACACACACATCGGCCCCCTGAAGACTGTTTCTGATCTGTCAGACAGACGTTTGGGTCTTTTTCTTGACCACATTGAGCACTCTTCTGTCGTCAGCACAGTCCCTTTGTGATTCCTGAACTCACCAGTGTGTTCTTTCTTCTTTATGATATTCCAGACAGTTGATTTTGGTCATGCTAAGGTTTTACTTACGTCTCCAGTGGTTTTATTCCTGTTTTTTATCCTCATCATGGCTTCTTTGACTTTTATTGGCACAGCTCTTATCCTCTTGATGATCAATGGCAACTACAAACTCCAAAGGGTAGAGGTCTCTTATGAAGCCATGAAACCCACCTGAGGAACCATAAACACCTGTGATGCCATTTTGTCACAAAACATTATTGTGCCCTGAAATGGGGAGGGGCTGTGCAGAAAAAGGGTAGAAAATGACCAAAATATCTGCAAATCCCCTTAAATGAAAGTCTGCAATGTGCACTTTAATCACATCACAATGTCTGAATTGTTTCATTTGTAATTTTAAATCGTGGAGCAGAGGGGGAAATTGAGGAAAAATGTGGGTAACACTTTATAATAACTGCACACTATGAAGCATTAGTTAAGCATGACAAAATACTTTGTTCATCATTTAGAAAGCATCACTTCCACATTAATTGGCATTAGCAACCACTTTATAAATGCCATTATAAATGCTTTAGTACTGATCACAAAGCATATTTATAATGTCTTTGACAACTGCATTTACCATGCTTTATTAATGATCAATTAACTAATAATTAATATTTTTCAAAGAATCAGTACTAAAGTATTTATTATATAAATACTATGTATAAAGTGGTTGCTAATGCCAATTAATGTGGAAGCGATGCTTTCTAAATGATGAACAAAGTATTTAGTCATGCTTAACTAATGCGGCACTGTATAGTCAACACAACAAATAAACTAATATTCAGCACATAATGGTCAAAAACATGAATAATTACATAAGATACGAAATAAGATCTGAGAAAAGATTAACATAACCCATAAAAGAACAATTTATATACAGTAAGTCCGGGATACAACCCTTGCTAAACTGTAAGAGACATACAGTAGATTCAGAAAGTATTCAGACCCTTTCACTTTTTTCAATTTGTGTTATGCCTTGTGCTAAAATTGTTTAAATTCATTTCTTACTTCTTCATGCAACACTCAATACTCCAGAATGACAAAATGAATAAAAAGATTTCAGACTTTTTTGCAAATTTTATGAAATGCTGAAATGTCACATTGACACAGGTACTCACATTGACCCTTTGCTATGAACACCAGAAGTATGGCTCAAGCGTATTCCATTATGCTGATCAAATTCAGATGTTTCGACATTTTGTTTGGAGTCCATCTGTGATCATTGATGAGACATGATTAGGAAAGACACGCACTTCTCTACAGAAGGTCCCACAGTTCAGTTAAAAACTAAGCCATGAGGTTGAAGAAGATACCTGCAGAGCTTAGAGGCAGGATTGTGTTGTGGCACAGATTTGAAGATGACTACACAAAAAGTCTACAGCATTGAAGGTTTTGATAAGGTGCCATATGAGAGGTTGGGCATCAAACTAAAAGAAGTGGCAGTTCAAGGTGATGTTTGTAGATGGGTACAGAATTGGCTCAGACACAGGAAGCAGAGGGTGATGGTGCAAGGAACCTCTTCAGAATTGGCTAATGATAAGAAAGGTGTCCAGTAGAGGACAGTGCTGGGGTAGCTGCTATTTTTAATAGATATAAAAGATTGATGACAGATGATACCAAGATAGTTGGATTAGCAGATAATTTGGAATCCATTATATCATTACAGAAGGGCTTGGATAGCATACAGGCTTGGGCAGATTTGTGGCAGATGAAATGTAATGCCAGAAAATGTAAAGTATTACACATAGGAAGTAAAAATTTGAGGTTTGAATACACAAAGGGCGGTCAGAAAATCAAAAGTACACCTTATGAGAAGGATTTAGGAGTCGTAGTGGACTCTAAGCTATCGACTTCCCGACAGTGTTCAGAAGCCATTAAGAAGGCTCACAGAATGTCAGGTTATATAGCGCCTTGATATGTGGAGTACAAGTCACAGGAGGTTCTGCTCAAGCTTTATAACACACTGGTGAGGCCTCATCTGGAGTTCTGGGTGTAGTTTTGGTCTCCAGGCTACGAAAAGGACATAGCAGCACTAGAGAAGGTCCAGAGAAGAGCGACTAGGCTGATTCAGGGGCTAAATGAGATGAATTATGAAGAAAGATTAAAATTAGCTGAGCCTTTACAGTTTAAGCATAAGAAGATTAAGAGGTGACATATTAGAAGTGTTTAAAATTATGAAGGGAATTAGTCCAGTAGATCGTTATTTTAAAATGAAGAATACAGGAACAAAGTTGGAAACTTGTTAAGGGCAAATTTCGCACAAAAATTAGAAAGTTTTTCTCCACACAAAGAACGATAGACACTTGGAATAAGCTACCAAGTAGTGTGGTAGACAGTAAGACTTTAGGGACTTTCAAAACTCGACTTGATGTTTTTTTGGAGGAAATAAGTGGATAGGACTGGCGAGATTTGTTGGGCTGAATGGCCTGTTCTCATCTAAATTGTTCTAATGTTCTAAAATGTTCCCAAGAGCACAGTTGGCTTAAATAAAAGAACTTTGGAAACAACCATGACTCATCCTGAATATGATCACCTGGCCAAACTAAGCAATTGTGGGAGATGAGCCTTGGTAAGAGAGGTGAACATGAACCTCTAATGGTCACTCCGGGTGAGCTCCAGGGAACTTATGTTGAGAGAGGAGAAGCTTACAGCAATGGAAACCTTCAATGTGACATTCCACCAACGTGGGCTTTATGACAGGGTAGAGAGGCAAATGCCTCTTCATAATACATGGAAGCCTACTTGGGAGTTTGCAAAAAGAAACCTAAAGGACTCTCGGACTGTGGGAAACAAGATTCTCTTGTCTGATGAAGCCAAGATTAGCATCACATCTGGAGAAAACTACTCATCACCTATGCAATACCATGCCGGCCGTGAAGCATAGTGGTAGCAGCTCTTGCTGTGAGTTGCTTTTCAGCCTTGGTGAGGGTTGAAGGAAAGCTGAAAGGAGCAAAGTACAGAGATATCCTTAACAAATGAATGCTTTGGACATCACACTGGACCAAAGGGTCACCTATCCACAAAACAATGACCCAAAGCACAAACACAGGAATGGCTTAGGGGGGACAACTCTGGGAATCTGATTGAGTGACTCAGCTGGAGCCCTGATGTTTTTGGCTTTAATGTACATACCTGTAAAGTCGAAACATGACACGATCTTCATCCAGAATTGGGCAGCCATAGTGTGTATATTTCACTTCATCAGGTAGAAAATGGCAGTCAAATACCTACAAGAATTACCGAATGCAGTTAATGCATAGGATAATGCAGCCCAGTCCAAAGTGTACAATACAATGCAATACAATAAAATACAATATAATGCAATGCAATACAATAGAATACAATACAAAACAATACAATACAATACATTAAAATCCAGACTTTCAATGATGGAACACCTGATGATGGGTCGCCTTATCTTTAGAGCTGCAGTACAAAATGTCTCCATAACAGTTTGCAATTGAAATAATTTGGCCGAGGTTACAAAACAGCTAGAGATGATGGTGGGCACTGCTATGGAGTAAGGTCGCTATCAAAAACAACTCGTAATAATTTAAGGCAAATTTACGTTTTACACGTATCAATTACGCTTGCGCTTCTGAAAGTTACGCTTGCTTCTGAAAATTATGAGTACAATTCTCAGGTGCGAACAAACTGTCAAAAATATGTCATTGGACACACAAGACATTCGCTATCAAGGAAGAAACAACGGATTTTGCCACAAACATAGAAAGATGGAGTTAATTTTGACAGTGATCGTATTTCATACTTAGCCCCCTTACAGTGACTGCAAAGGGCAAAACGTAAAAAACAAAACCAACACAATGAAATTAATTAAACAATGACAATTAACAACAACAAGTGAGGGCAATGAAATTAACAAATTAACGACGGTGCATTTTTAACTTTACTTAACGTCTGAGCCGAGTGTCCAGATGATTGTTATATGTGTATAGGACAGCGAGATCTTGCAGAAGATCTCAGCTTTTGGATTTCGGCACTCTTGGTCATAGATTTAGGTTTAGGGTGGGAGGCAAGGAATTAAGACCCCCGAGGAGGATATGAATATATACAATACTACAAAACAGACATAAAGATCGGGGGCTTGGAATAATATAAATGAAGCAGCCCCCTCATAATGGCACTGCTATTGCTAGTTATTTTTGATAGTGATCTTACTTCATACTTAACCTCCTTACAGTGGCTCCAAAGGGCAAAATGCAAAAAACAAAACCGACACAATGAAATTAATTAAACAATGACAATTAACAATAACAAGTGAGGGCATGAAATTAACAAATTAATAGCGGTGTGTTTTAAACTTAACATAATGTCTTAGCCAAGTGTCCATATATTTGATATACGTGTATAGGAGAGCGAGATGTTGTGGAAGGCTCTCAGCCTTCGGATTGTGGCACTCTTGGTCATAGATTTAAGAATTAAGACCCCCAAGGAGGATGTGAAAATTGTGGACTTTGAAAGCAAACAGACACCAACTCACAATGTCCCAGAAACACACACGTTTATTATTTCCTTCTCCCTCTGCACCCACAATATAGTGCACAAACCCCAATACTCTCTGTTCATTCCTTTCTTTGGCTTTCCTTCTCTTTCTCTTCTGCCGCCTCCATTCCTCCCGTGGCAAACTCCGTCCTCTGCCTTCTGACTCTGGTTCCCTGAATGGAGTGAGGCGGCTTCTTTTATACTTCACCCGGCCGGATGTGCTCCAGGAGCTTCCTGATGATCTTCCTGCAGCACTTTCTGATGTGGTGGAAGTGCTGCCCTTGCACCCGGAAGCACTCCAGGCGTACCTGGAATTTCTTCCGGCAGCACTTCCTGGTGCTACGGGAAGTGCTGCTGTCCAGGGCTCCATAATTTTCAGGGCGCCCCTGGGCAGTGGCCATATTCCCCAACAGGGATGAGCTTCCAAGCTCTGATCCCGTGGCCCCCATGTAGACCAGGGCAGCTGCCCTCTCGTGGTCCAGGTGAGGTATTGTCCCTGTCCCGGTCCTTCCAGGTGTCCTGGCTGGACAGGATCCCCAGCCGTCCGCCACAATACAATTTATACAATACTATAAAACAGACATAAAGATCGGGGGATAGGTACAATATAAACTAAGCAGCCCCCTCTATTACTGCTATTACTAGTTATTTTTGACAGCGATCTTACTCCATACACTGCTTTTGTGATCATTGTCTGTCACTTCTTTGATGTGGACTCTGTTATGCATATGCAGTGTGTTAGAACTGAATAACAGGCATCAATTATAGTGGCATGAAAAAGGTATGTGGACACTTTGGAAATAACCATATTTATTTGTGAATTTCTCCAAGAACATATAGAACAGTTGACAGACACAGTCTGGTTTAACTAACAATGTATAAATGATTGTATTGTTCTTTCACATATTGTGAGTACCATAGCGGATGAACTAGCATTACAACTAGGATGGAGGGTAATTCCTTGCACAGCTGGATTGCAATAATAATAAAAAATGGATGGATGGATGGATGGATGGATAGATGGATAGATAGATGGATGGGTATTTGGCTGGGTTGGTTTTCTGGTAAGGAAGCCATAGTGAAAAGACAGGATATCTGCTTTCCAGGATCAAAGATAACCGGACACATTGGGTGGCTGCATTCCCCTGATGGAACTTCAATTTGAAGACCAGCAGAGCATGATGGGAGTTGTAATCCAAAAGGTCAGCCCTGTTGGAGTATTTGAGTGCTGCCAGGGTAATACCTGTGGCTAAGCTGAAGATTAGATCACATTTTATGACCAGGTAAAGCAAAAAGCCAGGTTATGCCAAAGAGTTAATTTGCTTTTTCTTGCCACTGTATGCAGCCTTGTTGTGTTTTGTCTGCTTTGTGAAATGAGATTTTGGTATATCTATCATATAGTGCCTTTATCTATCTATCTATCTATCTATCATATAGTGCCTTTCCTATCTATCTATCATATAGTGCCTTTCATATCTATCTATCTATCTATCTATCATATAGTGCCTTTCATATCTATCTATCTATCTATCTATCATATAGTGCCTTTATCTATCTATCTATCTATCTGTCATATAGTGCTTTTATCTATTTGCCTATCTAGCTATCTATCTAGAAAAACAACAGAATAAATGGGGGTTGTCATTGCACATCAAGATGTCTCACAGGATGTTCGGTTATATACTGTATCATGAACTGTGGAGTACAAGACAACGTAAGTGAGGATATGCTTAAATTGTATGAGACCCTGGTGAGGCCCCATCTGGAGTAGTGCATACAGTTTTGGACTCCATATTACGAACAAAACCTTTAAGTGCTAGACAAAAGAGTGACCATATTGATTCCAGAACTTTGTGGTATGAGCCACTTTTTCAGCTTAAGCAAGCAGAGATTAAGAGAGGACGTGATGGAAGTGTTAAAAGGTATGAAAGAAATCAGTACAGTTGATCCCAGTTTTTACTTTAATTTAAATTCTGCTACAAGAAATCAGGAACACAGTTGGAAATTGTCAAGGGCAGATTTTCCAAATCCTAGAAAGTTTATCTTCACCTAAAGACCTTAGACACATGGAATATATTAGCAAGTGGTGTGATGTAAGACATTAGAGACCTTTTTTTGGACAATCTAGGTTGTACAGCAGGTTTCCCAAGGAGTAGAAACTTTATTGCTGTTCTGCCAGATACAAACACAATTTTCTTTCAGTGTCAGTCCGGCCTCACAAGGAACAGCTCTAAAACTTGACACATCGGCCCAACTCCTGCTCAAAAGAACAGAAAGTCCCCTTCAATCAGGGGGGTAGAGCGGCCCAGAAGCAGGGACCAGAGCAGAGGGAGTCTGGGGGAAGAGAGACAGGAGAGTGAGAGAGCTCAGGATGGCCGTGGCTCAGTCTTTTAAATGTTCGAAGCCCCAGGCGAGGAGCGCGTCGTGCAGCAAGCCAGCAAGCCTGCATCTGAAGCTGCTAAGAGGAGCTGTAAGAGTGTGTTTGTTTCCCATTGAAAAACTGTCTAAGAGGGGATTTCTGAAGGGCTGCCATGTCCCCCCGCAGTAGCGGTTACAAGATGAATAGAATGGACGAGCTTGTTGGGCTGAATGGCCTGTTCACGTCACAATTTTTTCTAATGTTGTAATGACTCTCACCAACGTGATGTGCTCCCCCTTGTGGCACTTTGCTGTTAAAGCCGGTTATCGGGTGTGTCTCTCTCTTCCATTACCCAGAGCCATACCAGATTGGTGTGTGTGTCCTTGTGGCACTGTGCAGTTACTGGAAGTCATACCCATTCTCCCTTGTAGTGCCATAGTGTTCAGGTCACTTGCATGTGGTCTTCCTCCTTAGCCCGATGTACCTACACGAGGATTGTGCTCCATTTTTCAGGTCCGGGATCTTCTATCCTGGTCCTGATCTGTCTCTCTCACTCTGTCTCTCCTTCTCTATTCCTTTCTTTGTGTTATTTTTTGCCGTCCGCTCGACACAAAATTCACCTAGTATCTCTCAGAATGACTATGCCCCCGGGGCAGGCGACCCTCTTGACAACTTGCACAGTTGATTTCACGATTGCCCTGAACTCTTAGACAGGATGCAATTAATGGAGCAATTTGAAAACATTTTGTTAGCTAAAGTAATGATGTCATCTGCTCCCCTTTACATTTTCAGATGTCTCTAAATTGGCAACAGTTGGCGACCAACAAACACACACACGCTTTAATCGGGGGGGGGTGCTGTGGTGGAAGGGTCTTGATCTGAAACGTGAGCTCAGTGGGCCGACATTAGAAGCAACACTCCAGATGCTTGCACTAACCTCTTGGTGTAATTATGCCTTTGGACCAGAAAATGGGAACAGCAGAGCCAATTAAAATAATAAAGTCGCTCTCATCCACATGTTCTGGGGGAGGCACAAGAAAATGACGACAAGCTCCGCTAAGACGCCTGCATAATGCCACCATGTCACCATCTGAGCCTCCTTTGACAGAAATGGAGCAAGCAACGTGGATAAGGCAAGGAAGGAGGGAGGCTGCCACGTGTTTGCCATTAGGGAACACGCTGCCACATGAGACAGTAGTGGGACGTAAATGAGGAACTTTATGAATTCCATTTGAATGTACCACGTCTTCTTAGAAAGGCTTCTGTGGTTTAAAAGGCCGCATCCTCGTTCATTTAATGCACAACTAATGGATTTAAGTCAAAAGACCACCCCACTGCACAAGTCACCGAATCTCTGCCATGCTCATTGGGAACTCAGAGTGACTCGTTTAACACTTTATCAGTCCATTCCCTTAAAATACTGTTCAGGGTCACAGGGAGCTGAAGACTTTTTAGCATTGCCATCCCAGCTCAGCCATTTTCTTTTTTTTTTTTTTTATTTTATTGAATTTATTAAAATCAAATAACACACCATACACATAACTTGAGTTTTACAAAAAGAAAAGAAAAAAAAAGAATTGAAACAAATCAACCCCCCTGAAAAATAAAGTTAGGCCAGCAGGGTAAAACTTTATGGTAGTACAGATAAGTCAGTCAGTCAGTCATTATCCAACCCGCTATATCCTAACTACAGGGTCACGGAGGTCTGCTAGAGCCAATACCAGCCAACACAGGGTGCAAGGCAGGAAACAAACACCGGGCAGGGCGCCAGCCCACCACAGGTAAAGATAAGTGAATAGATAAAATAATAAACGAATAAAGATAAATGGAGTAAAAGAAGCGAGAGAACCTGCTTCCTCAATTTAAAAGCTGTGGAGCCGACCCGGACACAGACAGGCGGACATGTTGTTAAATACCACCACACGTTTTATTTACAATTATTTACAAATGTTGGTCGCTCAGACCCAGTTCAAAATCAGTGCACAAACCCCCAAACACAGTCATGGCCACAAATGCCTTCTTCTCGGGCCGCCTCCACACCTCTCTCGTGCCTCGTCCTTCTTCCACCCGACTCTAGCCCTGAATGAAGGGAGACGGCCCCTTTTACTGTATATTCTCCCGGATGAGCTCCAGGTGATTCCCGACACTCCTTCATTGGCCACGCCCCAGCGTGGCGGAAGTGCCGGCTGTTCTCCCGGCAGCTCTCCGGGCGCCCTTTTAATTCTTCACCCCAGCACTTCCTGGTGTGGCGGAAGTGTTGAGGTAACAGGTCCCCAAGGCATTGGGGCGCCTCCTGGCGGTGACCACGGGCCCCTACAGGGTGGGACTTCCATGCCCTCAACCCGTGGCCCCCAAAGCAACCAGGAAGGCGGCCCCCACGTGATCCAGGGTGGGCGTAGACCCACATCCGGTCCCTCACGGCGTCCCAGCCGGGTCGTTGCCCCTGGCATCCCTGACAAAGCTTATTCTAAAACGTTACCGGGTTTTGAAAAAGTTCTGCACAGTTCCTCTAAGTGAGAATTTGATTTTTTTCCAGTTTCTAACAGTATGTAACATCAGTTACCCACTGACTTAGCAGAGGTGGGTTAGGATTCTTCCAATTGAGCAAGATAAGTCTATGTGCCAATAGTGAGGTAAAGGCAATTACAGTTTGTTTGTCCTTCTCCACTTTAAGCCCCTCTGTGAGCCCATCAAACACAAATGTTAGTGGGTTAGGAGGGATTGTGACCCCAAAGCAGTCTGATAGGCATTTAAAGATTTTGGTCCAGAATGATGTTAATTTGGTGCAGGCCCAGAACATGTGGCCTAGTGAGGCTGGAGCTCGATTGCAACGTTCGTAGGTTGGATCTTACCCTGGAAACATTTTGGACAATTTCAAATGACAGATATGCTCGATAAAAGATTTTGAGTTGAATAATTGTATTTCTATTTATGTTTTTATTATGTTAATTGTATGTTTTTCCTTCTTTTATTGTAAAGCACTTTGGCCACAACATTCCTATGTTGTTTTAAATGTGCTAAATAATTAAAGTTGACATTGACATGCTTTGCGCATATGGAGCTCGAGCGAATTCCCTGCATTTCTACCTTACACTCCTTTTCTGAGATGTTAAGTTTGAGATCCTTTTCCCACTGTACTCTTGGATCTTTGAAAGGGAGGTACTGTAAAATAGTTTTTTATATTGCAGAAATGTTGTCTGAGACCTCGAGACTGAGCAGTATTTTTTCCGGCATAGAGGTAGGTAGAAAATTGGACAGGTTCTGTTTAACAAAGTTTCAAATTTGAAGGTAGTGAAAGAAATGGTGGGTGGCACGGTAGCGCAGTGGGTAGCACTGCTGCCTCGCAGTAAATAGACCTGGGTTCACTTCCCGGGTCCTCCCTACAAGGAGTTTGCATGTTCTTCCTGTGTCTGCATGGGTTTCCTCCGGGAGCTTCGGTTTCCTCCCACAGTACAAAGACATGCAGGTTAGGTGCATTGGCGATCCTAAATTGTGCTTGGTGTGTAGGTGTGTGTATGTGTGTGTGTGTGTGCCCTGTGGTGGGCTGGCACCCTGCCCAGGGTTTGTTCCTGCCTTGCACCCTGTGCTGGCTAGGATTGGCTCCAGCAGACTCCCGTGACCCTGTGTTAGGATATAGCGGGTTGGGCAATGACTGATTGACTGACTGACTGAAAGAAATGTGTTGCTGTTAAGTTAAATTTGGAGTGTAATTGTTGGTAGGATGCAAAGACGTTGTCTATGTACAGATCTCTAAGTGATTTAATCCCAGATGTTTTCCAGGCATTAAAAACTGCGTATGTTTGAGAGGGTGGAGAAAGGTGGTTCTCGTTCAGAGGTGCCACAGATAAAAGCTTCTCTATCTTAAAATGCTTCCTACATTGGTTCCATATTCTGATTGAGTGAAGCATAGTTAGGTTGTTAGTATATTGGTGATAAGTTGTACTTAATGGGGTACAAAGCAAGGAATATAAAGAAGTACTGCAGGATTTTATTTCTATTGTGGACCAAGGCTGTGTATGTTCGTCTATTTGTGTCCACGTCCAGGTTTTTATAGTTTGTATGTTTGCTGCCCAGTAATAAAATTGATAGTAATAGGGTCGCCCTTTGGATACATGGATGTTTTGAATTCCAGATAAATGTGGTTATGGTTGAATCTAATTTCTTGAAGAACGATTTATTGATGTATATTGGAATATTTTGAAATAAAAAGAGAAGCTTAAGGAGGATATTCATCTTAACAATTTTAATTCTTCCAGCTAAAGTGAGATGAAGGGTTAACCATCTATGCAAGTCTTGCTTAATTTTTTTCATACAGACAGCGAAATTTTGTTGATAAAGAGCTTTATGGTTACTTGTGATGTTTATCCCTAGGTATTTAAACTGATCTGCAATAATAAAAGGGAAGGTGTCCAATCTAATATTGTAGGCTTGAGAATTCACCGGGAAGAGCACATTTTTATTTAAATTGATTCTGAGACCAGAAATCTTTTGAAATTCTGTTAGTGCTGTTAGGACTGCTGGCACAGTATTTTGTGGGTCTGATATATACAGTACCGTATCATCTGCATATAGAGAAACTTTCTGTTCAAGTCCTTCTCTGATAATCTCCTTTATCTCAATAGTATTTCGCCAGTGAACTGCCAGTGGCTCAATGGCCATTGCAAAAAACATCGGTGACAAGGGGCATCCTTTTCTGGTAACCCCATCCCATCAAAGGATCACACAGACTCAGTGGCAATCCCAGCAACACTGAGGAACCCAAGTGTGGTAAAGTGAGGTCCGTGGCTGATTGCCTTTATAAATAAATAATCGCTGCAGTCGCAGCTTTAAGGAGGGGCGTCGTAGCATGGCGGGAGTGGTTCCCGGGCATGATGCAGTGCGGGCATTTCCACACTTAAGTGCACAGGTAAAGGAATTGCCCGTGTCTGTAACTGATACTAATCGCCACACCTGTGCCACGTCCTCATATAAGAGGAGAAGCGCAAGTCAGCCCCCCTGCCAGAAAATCTTTGGCCTCTGACAATTGCTAGCCCCGCTGGCTCCGTACTACGTTAATTTTGCCTCTCCAAGATGATCGAGTGATGTGCCCATGCTACACTCAAGCTTAACGTCAATCACATGGAAATTTTGTGCAACCGTCATTAAATTTATATCAATTGTATCACATGTCATGTTTCATGATGCATGGAGGGTCTGGTAACTGTGAATTAAAATTACTAATAGAGTCGACACATCTTTGTGCAAAGTTTTTATTTCTGTATGTGTATCTCATGATGTGATATCAATGATCACAGTGCCCACCTTGGGACCTTAACATTTGCAAAATCAGATATGATTTCATCAAAATCGATATTTTTAGCAAGCTGGTGTTCTATAGACAGCATTGCGAGATTGTTCAGTCATTCCTGTCTCATAGTAGAATGCAAGTAGTCCTTTTTAATAGCTAACTCACAAAACGCCCTCAGCATCAGTCATGAAACACCCATCAGGTTAGACTATGGTTAACATTAGGGCCCCGTTACACTAAGGTTAAGATTAGGGCTATCTGACTCAAAGGGCGTTTCATGATTGACGTTATAGACATTACCTGACCTATATCATAGGTGTTTCAGGCTGCAGTTTGACCCTTCTCCATCAGCCACACTCACCCCACTCCACACCTTTGACCAGAGGGGTGAATCAAACCCTAGAGTGCCAAAACCTACGCTCCTATGCAGGTCCTCTGTTTGTGCTGCCTTTCCTTTCTAGGTGGCCAAATCGTCCTGCCCGAGACTACTCTTCACTCTCTTTGTAACCTCTGAACTTTTTCTGTCTCTCTTTTTTTTTCCCTCGCAATTGTGCAGAGCCGCCGCCAGGGGGAGGCAATCATGACACTTGTCAGGGAGCCAGAGCTGTGGGAGGCTCTCTTCTTGCACGAGGCTAAAGCTGTGGCAAACGAAATGAAAATCCCTACAGTGTCCAAATCAGGTCGGTGTCACAGAACACTAAGACGTCTAATGGAGTCCAATGGTTCTGATGCAGAAGCAGATGATCAGGAATCCCAAGATCCAGAAGTAAAATTCAATTATTCACGTTATGATGGATTCCTTAATTTTAGAATTGTCCGGGCATTTTGAAAGCCTAAACAACAGATGTCACGGTTTTTAGTACAATTTTAAACTCGAGGAGCGTGAGCACGGAGGAGATCTCAGCCTCTTGTGCAAATTTAGATGCAAAATAGTCAAAGGATCTGTCACATCATTTGAAAGATGAGTGTGATTCAGGTCAAGAACGCGTATGACACAACATTGAGAGACTGTGGTTCTGGGACTCTTGACCTCCTGAATACAATATACTCGGTTGGATTGGAGGGAATCTTTGGAGAACTTTGTGTGGCTTTACGCATCTTTTGTTGTATTCCTGTGTCTGTATCTGGAGAGACGAAGAAGGAGGTGGGCTTTGATCATCAGTCACTGAAAAGAACACGACGGAGCCAGTGACTGTTTTTAACCTCTGCTTTTTAATGGATTTATTCATTTTGATTTTTACCTCCACACTTCATCTGATTTTATGGATTATTTATTTATTAACTTTTTGGGAGCACTACACTTTTGGAACACTTGCTTTGATTTTTATTGTTTAATAAAAGCACTGAACACCTCTGCACCTTCCCCTTGCTTTGTTTGGTATCCTCATTGCATAGCTTATCCCGGTCATGACTATTGATGGTGTCAGGTTCAAGACGCTCCCAAATGGGAAGAGGGAGCCTGGAGCAGACCCTCACTGTCTCACTGTGTCTGCTGAGGAATTCATTCAGGGTGTCACCTCCATCTCCCAGCTACACATCCACTCTAAGGGTTGGTTTATACTTGACGTGCACGTATCATGGCTGCCACACGTTCCCAATGTTCATTTGACAGAAAATGAATGTAACGCGTGAGCGAGTTGCAGTACCAGGAAAAAAAATTCTGGGGGCGCAGTGTGTTCAAGTCGGAACGTGATGTCAGAGTCTCTGTTTACTATCTACATGTGATAGAAAACCACTTTGCGGATCCTACAAGATTGATGTGCCTGCTTCGATGTTTGATGAATGGTTCGATGTGGTGAAGCAAAATGACAACATGCAAATGCATTTGTGATGTTTTTATATTCATAAGTGGAGAGTACTTTTGAAGGAGACTCATATTGGGTACCCCCTCGTATAAGGCTTTTCTGACTACTTAAGTTGCTTTTCTTAATGAGTGGGGAGCCACTTCAACCACCACTAATGTGTGGCATCCACCTGGATGATGCAATGGCAGCCATTTTTATGCCAATATGCTCACCATACATTAACTGTTAGCTGGTGAAGAGGTGAGAGAGAGACACTCATAGAGGTCCTGGGACGCTAACCCATGATCTCTTTACTGCGAGGCAGTTGCATAGCCAGAAGAAACTTGCAGTACCCAGACTACTAGGAAAATTCCACACAGAATTTCTTTAAGCAAATAACAGTTTAGGATCCCTACTTCTATTAACACTCACTTCATCAACCTTTGTGGCATAAAGCTACAAGAAAAGAAGGGCAGGCTTACCAATGGCGTGAGCTTCCCCACACGTTGAGTGATGGGCTCATTGGTGATGACCTCCACTTTGCAGGCATCTTTCTCTTTGGGGATATCAAATTGCAGATCGTCCGTCATCAAAAAAGCAGATTGGCCTTTTGTCACCTTCAGGCCCCTGTTGACTCTAATAAAAGTGCCCTGCACACCGTCCATTACACACCAAAGGCATATCAACAACGTCAACATGGTGCCAGGAGCTGATCTGCTGTCCACCACTCCACTAGCAGGCAGACTTGGCTCTTAATTAGGGATGGAGTGTAGAAGAGCGCCTCTCCAATCACAAAGATGTCTTCTGTTTTTTGCATTCAAGGTTCTTCTAGCTTCATGTTCCTCATTATTTAGGAACCAAAGGCACATAAATCCACTCAGACACGTTCTTGCTCAGAAGGCAGAAACTGAAAGAGAAACATTCCACATGGTAATCTCTTGTGACAGAAAGTTAAACCATTGAAAACTGATCATAAGCCAAAAATATTTCTACAGTGGAAATCATCATAAAGTGGTTCGAGTCTATCTTATCAAATTTGATCTAAGTTCTAAAAGAATTTGTGAATAATTATTCAAGAAACTTGTCCTCTTACATAATACCCTACTGTGGCTGCACGTTTGTCTGTCCAGGATTTTAAATCACCTGTAGCTCGCAAACCGTTTGACCTATTGACCTGAAATTTGGTACACATATACTATGTGACATCTACTGTCCACTTTCAGGGTGATGATTGACCTCCAAGGTTATTCCTGTTTTATTTTTATTTTATTTTATTGTAGAATCAACTCTCGGCCAGCAGGAGGGCAGTGTGGCACATGTGTGTGGGTGCCGTTCTCATCCCTACCATCTTTGCTGTCACTTCCCCTACCTCTTCATATCTTAAATCATTCTTGAGGCAGATTTAAGACTTAAGTGCCAGCTTAAGTGAAAAAATAAAGAAAACGTACTAAGTACTTGCAACACAAACACTGACTTAGAACATTAGAACACTCTAGATGAGAACAGGCCATTCAGCCCAACAAAGCTCGCCAGTCCTTTCCACTTATTTCTTCCAAAAAAAACATCAAGTCGAGTTTTGAAAGTTCCCAATGTCTTACTGTCTACCACACTCCTTGGTAGCTTATTCCAAGTGTCTATCGTTCTTTGTGTAAAGAAAAACTTCTTAATGTTTGTGTGAAATTTACCCTTCACAAGTTTCCAACTGTGTCCCCGTATTCTTGATGAACTCATTTTAAAATAACAGTCTCGATCCACTGGACTAATTCCCTTCATAATTTTAAACACTTCAATCATTTCACCTCTTAATCTTCTTTTGTTTAAACTGTAAAGGCTCAGCTCTTTTACTCTTTCCTCATAATTCAAGCCCTGTAGCCCTGGAATCAGCCTAGTCGCTCTTCTCTGGACTTTTTCTAGTGCTGCTATGTCCTTTTTGTAGCCTGGAGACCAAAACTGCACCCAGTACTCCAGATGAGGCCTCACCAGTGCATTATTAAGGTTGAGCAGAACCTCCTGTGACTTGTACTCCACACATCGTGCTATATATCCTAACATTCTGTTAGCCTTCTTAATGGCTTCTGAACACTGTCGGGAAGTCGATAGCTTAGAGTCCACTATGACACCTAAATCCTTCTCATAAAGTGTACTCTCGGTTTTCCGACCGCCCATTGTGTATTCAAACCTAACATTTTTAGTTCCTACCTGTAACACATTACATTTACTGACATTACATTTCATCTGCCACAAATCTGCCCAAGCCTGTATGCTATCCAAGTCATTCTGTAATGATATAACAGATTTCAAATTATCTGCTAATCCACCTATCTTGGTATCATCTGCAAACCTAACCAGCTTGTTACTTATATTCCTATCTAAATCATTTATATATATTAAAAATAGCAGCGGCCCTAGCACTGACCCCTGTGGAACACCACTCTTAACATCGGCCAGTTCTGATGAGGTTCCTCGCACCATCACCCTCTGCTTCCTGTGTCTGAGCCAATTTTGTACCCATCTAAAAACATCACACTGAACTGCCACTTCTATTAATTTGATGCCCAACCTCTCATGTGGCAACTTATCAAATGCTTTCTGAAAGTCCAGATAAATAATATCATCTGCTTCACTCTGATCAGATCCTTTTGTTGCCTCCTCATAGAATTCCAGCATATTAGTAAAGCACGACCTCCCTCTTCTGAACCCATGCTGACTGGTCAGAATAACTCCTGTCCTTGCCATATGTTGCTCAATTTTATCCTTAATAATTCCTTCCATTAATTTTCCTGTGATGCATGTTAAGCTTACTGGCCTATAGTTGCTTGGATCTGCCCTGTCACCCTTTTTATATAATAGGATGATATTTGCAATTTTCCAGTCCTTCGGAATCTCTTCAGTGCGCTGTGACTTCCTAAAAATATGTGTCAAGGGTTTATATCTGTACTCACTGGCCTCCTTAAGAACACGAGGATAAATATTATCTGGTCCTGGTGATTTGTTTGATTTCAGCCTATTTAATCTGAGCAGCACTTCTCCCTCTACAATTTCCAAATCCCTCAGTACCCCCTTAGTAGTTGCGTTTACCTCTGGGAGGTTATCCACTTGCTCACTTGTAAACACCTCCGAAAAATGTAAGTTTAGGGCATCCGCTATTTCATTGTCTGTATCTTTTAATTCCCCTTTACTATTCCTGATGCACTTGACCTCCTCCTTGACTGTTCTTTTACTTCTAAAATACTGAAAGAATCTCTTAGGGTCGTCTTTTGCCTTATCTGCTATATTCCTCTCCAACTGTCTTTTAGCCTCCCTGATATCCTTCTTAATGGTTGCCCTCATGTTCTCATACGCTCTACGATTCACTTTGCAGTCATTAGTCTTATATGCCTTATACAGCAGTTTTTTCCTTTGCAACTTCTTTTTTAAATCTTTATTAATCCACCGTGGAGTTTTTTTTTAAAGTTTCCTATTAATTCCAAATTTAGGTCTGTATCTGTCCTGCATTACATGTAAAACATTTTTAAACCTGTTCCACTGCTCCTCGACTGTCTCCACACTTAAAAGCTTATCTCAGTCTGTCCTCCTTAGACTTTGTCGCATCTTCTCAAAATTAGCCCTACCAAAGTTCAACTTAACAATTTTAGTCTTTGCATCTGCACTCTTACAAAATACTGAGAACTGTATTACATTATGGTCACTTGACCCTAGTGGTTCAATCACCTCTACACCCTCAATTCTATCCTGATTATTACAGAATACTAAATCTAGACAGGCTTCACCCCGTGTTGGTACTTTAACATGCTGTGTTAAAAAACAGTCACTGATTACTTCTAAAAACTCCTGCTCTTGTGCTCCTCCATCTGCAAGGTTATCCCAGTTAATATTTGGATAATTAAAGTCCCCCATGACTATAAATATCCCTGTAAACTTGCCTTTTTGATATTACTAAAACTTGATCAGTTTTAATATGAAAAGATGCCAACAAAAGAAGAGAAGCAGCGGGCCGCTAGGGTGGAGATGTGGAAGAAAACCCCCGGAGAAAGACAGGAAGTTCAATCAATTAGACTTTTATTCAGTCACAGATGAGTACCTGTATTCTACGTTGCAAGGCAGAAGAGCAAAGTTACATTTTTTTGGCTTTTTTAGTTTCTTCTTCCTTCTCCGTCCCCTTATTTATAACAAAAAAACATAATATCATTTACTTAAGCATTTTATTTTATTACGCTAAGGGGCCATTTGTTCTTATTTTTTTTTCACTTGTCAGATAGGCCCTAAAGAAGGAAAGGTCATCTTTCCTGTGTCAAACAGACACGTTTCTAAAGAAACTGGAAATTTTCCTGGGTCAGCTTACTGCACTGTCTTATGACAGACGCTTGTACACTGAAAAAAAAATTGTGATGATTTACACTTAATATTTTCAATCTGAACCAATATAATTCTTTTTAGCTTATTGATCCCACAATTTTTAAGTTGAGGCAAATCATTTAGAGTTATTGGGTGCAATTCACTTGTTTTTTTTTTTTTTACTGAAGTAAATCTATTTTTTAAGTTGTTCTTTTCTGGCAGTTGGAAAGCCATCAAACTGGAAAGTTCGACCGAAAGAATATACAAACAGCCCCCAAAGAGAAGCACATGAACAACCTAAAATATTAAGTTAAATGAAATAGGATTTTTACGTTTATTCCCTGCACCATAACTTAATTTGGTACAAACAAATTTTTTTACTTTGATTGAGATCTGAAACCAAATATTTCAAGCTGCAACACTAAATGACTAATCTTAAGTTGCTTGAAAGAGAAAATTTACGTTGAATGAACAACATCAATGTTATACTTTTTTCAGTGCATGAATAACCTGCTGTTATAGCAAAAAGGCTTTGTCAGCTATTAACCCTAAGTAGCTTGCAAGCAGTTAATTTTTCTTTCACAGAGAAAAGAAGAGCTGCTCAGGAAGCAGGAAGCGCATCAACCTCTGAGCAAACGAAAGCTAAACGTTCAGAGAAAGAGGATGAAAACTAGGAATGCTCAAGTCAAGTGTATTCACTGCACGATAACGTCATGCGCCGTTTATAATAATTAGCGCACAATGTACAAGCAGAAGAGCATTTGAATAAGAAAATAACACAATTGTAGACATCGTACCACTTGTTCAGTTACGCTTCAACTTCCTGAAACCTTGCAGAAAAAAACTCCTTGAGAAAAACTACAGCTTAGCACGGTGATGGTGCAGGTCGGCTCCACCCTTCCACTCCTGTTTTGGGAGCCTCTTGAACCCGACGGCGTTGATAACGTAACTGGATGGGCCAAGCAGATGAGGACACACACACACACAACACATTGCAAGGGTTAGACACAAAGGTGCTCAGTGCTTTTATTTTAAAACCGAAGCAAATCAACCAAACAGGTGTTTGAAGTGCAGTGCAAAATTCACAATAAATAAACAATCCAATAAAGCAAAGCGTTCAGAGTGGAGATTAGAGCCAATAAATAGAAGATACTGTCAAAGACAATACAAGGAGTCATGCAAAAAAAAAGGTTTGGGCCAGCCACCCGTGTATTATTCCTGGCTGCAAATGGATTTTTGAGCACACTGAAGTGTACGGGGTCAAGTCCAAAACAGAACCGATTTGGTTTAGAAAAGATGGAGGTTTTAAAGCAGACCACAGGAAATTACGTAATCGGAGCCGGAACTGGAAGTGAGGTCATACATGGGGCCGGAACCAGAAGTGACATCATCAGGGACAGGTGGAATTTCCTGTAACTGGTCTGCAGAGAAGTGAGAAAAAGGGTCAGCGTACATCACCACCCCCCCTGGTCTGGAATGGTATTACTTTCATTCAAGCCCTTTAGCTACCTCCCATGCGCACCTGTGTGACAATCCATAGAAACAAAGTTAAAAACACAGACAAAAAACTGTCCTGGTGCCCCTTTACAACTGACGTCTCCTCGACTTGCACTTTTCAGACCTTGCAGCCCAAGGAGAAGTTCCACCTTTTATTTTTGCCTGGGTCTCCACTGTGGAATTGGGGACCTCCGAGTCCTGTTGTGCTCTGCGCCTACCGCTGGCGAAAGGCTCCATCCAGTGAAAGTGCATGGTGTTTCCACCGCTGCCAACTCATGGCTCCTCCAAGGCACACACCTGAGCATGATGGACGCTCCTGCTACCTGGAGTGACCTCTTAGACCCCCAGCCTAAGTACTGGCCACACACGCTCCTCTCTGGGGCTTTCTTTCAACAAGCACCGGCTCAAACTCTTTTCCTCTCTCGTTCGCTTGCTTGCCTGCCTGCCTGTCTCAATCCCTTTAACCTCCGCTTCTCCCTTAACTCTTCAGGGCGGATGTCGACTTTTGTCGAAACTCAGGGGTACAGGACTGTAATCAACTGTAAGCTGCAACAAAACCTGCCGTTACATTTTAGTTTGACTCTTTTTGCTAGAAGGAAAGTTAGCTTCATTGATTTGAACTCGGATTTACTGCAAGTGTAGAAGTAGCCTCTAAAATAGCATCAACATGTGGTGTGAGACCAAAGCGAATGCAAAGAGCAAAATACTCCATGGATGTCCTTTTTTCGTATATTATGACTGAATCAGTCCCTGAGCTGTCGGACTCTGATTTTGATGCAAGTGATCTGGAGATGGAGATTGAAAACAAAAGTGAGGTACCAGCATTAGCCGATCGCTCCCCAGCTGATCGTGGTGCTGAACACGACACTGTCGACGACAATGTTCGCCTGGGAGGTCAGCCACTTATGTTGACAAGAGTTACAAGCCATATTGCATCACACTGCAACTGCCACCACTACCCACCTGCTGCATGAAGACAGCCAGGCTGCCAGCTCACCATACATTTCTGCTGGCCCTTGAGCCGCCAGACAGTAGCCACATCACTGCGTAACAGTAGATTTATGTTGATTTATGTGTGAAACCATTGCTTTGTGTGCTTTTAAGAAAACTGAGCTTTGGAAAAAGTATTCAGCCCTCAAAGAGTTAATTCCTAACCCTGCGTCGTGTCACACTAACACAATTAAATGGTGTTAAAAGAAAGCAATCGGGGTATTCTCTTTCAGCAGATGTCTGACGCAGAGACTGTTGTCATTGCTCATTTTTTGATGCTAGTCTTACCCAAAATTAGTCAGTCAGTCAGTCATTGTCCAACCCGCTATATCCTAACACAGGGTCACGGGGGTCTGCTGGAGCCAACACAGGGCACATGGCAGGAACAAATCCCCGGGCAGGGCGCCAGCCCACAGTAGGACACACACACACCTTCACACCAAGCACACACACTAGGGACAATTTAGGATCGTCAATGCACC
>JANRMT010062835.1:14996495-15026700 GCA_026402145.1 Polypterus bichir lapradei
GGAGGATCCGGGAAACTAACCCAGGTCTCCTAACTGCGAGGTAGCAGCGCTACCACTGCGCCACCATGCCACCCTAGCCAAAATGAACATTTTTTAATCCTCCAAAGCATGATAGTTTCTCTATACACTTAAAATAATCAAGCTTTATGTACAAGCCTATCCCACATTTGCATAAAGTATGATATTTTGCATAAAGGCCCGCCCATTTTGTTGTTGTTCGTAGAGCCGACCCTGTGGCCAGTCTGAGCAACTGGGCAAGAAAGGCCTTAGTCAGGGAGGTGAACAAGAACACAGCGGCCACTCGAACAGAGCTTCAGAAGTTCTCTGCTGAAATAGGAGAACCTGTCGGAAGGACAACTATCTCAGCAGCACTCCATCAATCAGACGGTAGTCACCCTCGAGTAAAAGGACCACTTGGAGTTTGCCAAACAGCATTTAAAGGACTCTAAGAGCATCCATCTATTTTCCAACCCATTGAATCCGAACACAGGGTCACAGGGGTCTGCTGGAGCCAATCCCAGCCAACATAGGGCGCAAGGCAGAAACCAATCCCGGGCAGGGCGCCAACCCACCGCAGGACACACACACACACACCAAGCACACACACTAGGGACAATTTAGGATCGTCAATGCACCTAACCTGCATGTCTTTGGACTGTGGGAGGAAACCCACGCAGACACGGGGAGAACATGCAAACTCCACACAGGGAGGATCCGGGAAACTAACCCAGGTCTCCTAACTGCGAGGTAGCAGTGCACACTGCGCCACCATGCCACCCTAGCCAAAATTAACATTTTTTATTCCTCCAAAGCATGATAGTTTCTCTATACACTTAAAATAATCAAGCTTTATGTACAAGCCTATCTCACATTTGCATAAAGTATGATATTTTGCATAAAGACCCGCCCATTTTGTTGTTGTTCGTAGAGCCGACCCTGTGGCCAGTCTGAGCAACTGGGCAAGAAAGGCCTTAGTCAGGGAGGTGAACAAGAACACAGCGGCCACTCGAACAGAGCTTCAGAAGTTCTCCGCTGAAATAGAAGAACCTGTCGGAAGGACAACTATCTCAGCAGCACTCCATCAATCAGACGGTAGTCACCCTCGAGTAAAAGGCCCGCTTGGAGTTTGCCAAACAGCATTTAAAGGACTCTGAGAGCATCCATCCATTTTCCAACCCGTTGAATCCGAACACAGGGTCACAGGGGTCTGCTGGAGCCAATCCCAGCCAACACAGGGCGCAAGGCAGAAACCAATCCCGGGCAGGGCGCCAACCCACCGCAGGGCACACACAAACACACCCACACACCAAGCACACATTAGGGACAATTTAGAATCGCCAATCCACCTAACCTGCATGTCTTTGGACTGTGGGAGGAAACCCACACAGACACGGGGAGAGCATGCAAACTCCACACAGGGAGGACCCGAAAAGCGAACCCGGGTTTCCTAACTGCGAGGCAGCAGCGCTACCACTGCGCCACCATGCCGCCCGCACTCTGAGAGCATGAAGAAACAAATTCTAAGTTAAGTTAAATTCTAAATTAAGATGTCTGGTGAAGACCAAGGACTGCTCATCACCTTCCCTAACAGCAGCATCATTCTATAGGGTGGGCAGGGAGAGGGAGACTAGTCAGAATTGAGGGAAGGATGAATGCAGCCAAATACAAAGAGAAGCTTGAAGAAAACCTTCTTGAGAGTGAACACAACCTCAGACCGGGGTGATGGTTCACCTTTAAGCACGACAATGAGTTGAAGCATAGAGCCAAGCCAATGCTGCAGTGTCTTTGGCACAACTCTCTGACTGTCCTTGAGTGGCCCAGCCACAGAGACTGTGGTCATTACTCACTTTTTGATGTGAGTCTCACCCACAATTAACATTTTTTAATCCTCCAAAACATGGTAGTTTCCCTATACACTTAAAACGATCAAGCTTTATGTACAAGCCTATCCCACATTTGCATAAAGTATGATATTTTGCATAAAGACCCGCCCATTTTGTCGTTGTTCGTAGAGCAGACCCTGTGGCCAGTCTGAGTAACTGGGCAAGAAAGGCCTTAGTCAGGGAGGTGAACAAGAACACAGCGGCCACTCGAACAGTGCTTCAGAAGTTCTCCGCAGAAATAGGAGAACCTGTCAGAAGGACAACTATATCAGCAGCACTCCATCAATCAGACGGTAGTCAACCTCGTGTAAAAGGCCCGCTTGGATTTTGCCAAACAGCATTTAAAGAACTCTGAGAGCATGGAGAAACAAATTCTCTGGTCTGATGAGACAAAAATTGAACTTTTTGGGCAGAACTACATTAAGATGTCTGGTGAACACCAAGGACTGCTCATCACCTGTCTAATAGCATCCCTACAGTGAAGCAAGATGGTGGCATGGCAGCATCATCCTATGGGGGGGGGGGCAGGGAGAGAGAGACTAGTCAGAATTGAGGGGAGGATGAATGCAGCCAAATACAAAGAGGATCTTGAAGAAAACCATCTCAAGAGTGCACACAACATCAACCGCTTAGCATGATGACAGCATGACAATGAGTTGAAGCATACAGCCAAGATAATGTCTCAGTGGCTTCGGCACAAGTCTCTGACTGTCCTTGAGTGGTCCAGCCAAAGCCCAGACTTAAACCCCATAGAACATCTGTGGTGAGACGTAAAGGTGGCAGTTATACAGACGCTTCCCACCCAGTCAAATGGAGCTTGAGAGGATCTGCTAGGAAAGATGAGAAATAAACTGCTCACATCCAGAGGGTGCAAAGTTTGTAGACACATACGTCCAAAATGACTCAAAGTTGTCATTTCTACCAAAGGGACTTCTAGAAAGTACTGAAGTAAGGGTCTGAAAACTTATAGGAATGAGAGATTTCAAGTTTTGATGTTTTACTTTGTCATTATAGGCAAAAACGGCAAATTGATCCATTTAGAATTAAATCTGCAGCACAATAAAGTGTGCAGAAAGTGAAGGGGTCTGAATACTTTCTGAATCAACAGTATGTAAGGTAAGCGTGAAGGAACACAGCACAGGAGAGTCCTGATATAAGGAAGCTGCAGACTGAACAAAATGATGTTTGAGTAATGATTGTTTGTTCTATGCAAGGCTTATTGGAAGGACAACAGCTGTTTGTTTTCTGGTATGAGAAATGTTTGCCCATCAGGGATCATTATTGGCTGTGACCTAAGTTTGAAATGACATATTAATCAGATTACCAGGACAGCATTTTTCAGTTAAGAAATATAGAAAATATCAGATCCCTTATAACTTTGCAAGACAAATGAGTTCACGCTTTTGTTTTCAGTCGGCTAGATTATTGTAACGCACTCCTCTCAGGACCACCTAAAAAAAGACATCAATCAATTACAACGAGTGCAAAATGCAGTTGCCAGAATCTTAACTATGAAAAGAAAATCCGAGCACATCACCCCAGTTATGAAGTCACTACACTGGTTACCCGTGCCATTTAGAATTGACTTTAAAATACTGCTTATGGTTTACAAAGCCTTCAATCATCTCCCTATATCTCTGAATGCCTGTCACCTTACACTCCAACTCGTAGCCTTAGATCTTCAAATGAGGGTCTGCTTAGAATTCTAAGAGCTAAACTTGAAAGA
Organism: Polypterus bichir lapradei; assembly: GCA_026402145.1. Lineage (NCBI taxonomy): Eukaryota > Metazoa > Chordata > Cladistia > Polypteriformes > Polypteridae > Polypterus > Polypterus bichir. The sequence goes on from JANRMT010062835.1 coordinate 15,000,105, forward strand.
AGTGGTGAGGCGGCCTGTTTCCTGAAGAGGCATTAGCTCTCTTGGAAATGTGTTCTTTTAAAATTGTGGCATATTAAATAATTAAGCAATATCATAATATACCAGAAACGTCGATATCCCTCCCATCGTGATTACGGCGGTACAAGAATCACATGAGAAACAATATCTTTTAGCTTACACTTACTGACGATTAACGCGGTTATAGACGGAGAGGCGCATGGTACAGACTAAAATCCAGGTGGGAATCTGGATCAACACAGTCAGCCATTTTCTCGTCACCACGCTGGGAGGTTTTTCTTCGAGCTTTGTCGATTCCGCCTCTAAGGGTCTGGCTGTTGTCCAAGCTTTTATAATGTCTTGCTTCATTTGCTGGTCTTCTCTGTCTCCAAACAAGGGCTGAATTCCTCCTCCACAAAATACAGAAATATCATAGTGCTTACATGCCGATTCTCATTCTCCCAATAAGGAAAGAAGATTTGTGCTGATAGAGGACAGAAATACCCTAACCTGTGTTTAAGCTGACTATACAAGCCTCCAGCTGTCTTTGGCTATCTAATCCAATGCTTGGCTAGCAATTCTAACTGCTGGCACACAGGGGCTCAGTAGTTAACATGCACATGTGAATAAAACTCATAACAGTATTGTCCAGATATAGTGACATAAAGAAAAATGTAGTATTACACGGCCTTCTGCTGTTATGCACCTCAAATCTGGAATAGCAGACAGATAGAAATTCACCAGGCTAATACGATGGAGCACTGCTAAAAACTCGTTATTTTAACATGACTTTCTCATAGCCTCATTTTAGTGTAATTCTGATATTCTGTATATGCATTGAATTATCATTTTCTTCATGGCTCTGCAAATCGTACTAACTCCTACTTTCTCTGCTGTTCTTTGGAGGTAAAGAACTTAGGGGTAACTGTTGACTGTAACCTGAATTTTAAATCGCATATTCATCAGACCACTAGGACAGCATTTTTTCACTTAAGAAACATAGCAAAAGTTAGACCTCTTATATCATTGAAAGATGCTGAGAAATTAGCTCACGCTTTTGTTTTCAGTCCTCTAGATTACTGTAACGCACTCCTCACAGGACTACCCAAAAAAGACATAAATCATTTGCAATGAGTGCAGAATGGAGCTGCTAGAATCCTAACTAGGAAAAGAAAATCTGAGCACATTTCTCCAGTTTTGATGTCACTACACTGGCTACCCGTGTCATTCAGGATTGACTTTAAAATTCTGCTTATGGTTTACAAAGCCATAAATAATCTCGCTCCATCTTATATATTGGAATGTCTGACACCTTATATTCCAAATCGTAACCTTAGATCTTCAAATGAGTGTCTGCTTAGAATTCCAAGAACAAAACTTAAAAGAAGTGGTGAGGCAGGCGGCCTTCTGCTGCTATGTACCTAAAATCTGGAATAGCCTGCCAATAGGAATTCGCCAGGCTAATACTGTGGAGCACTTTAAAAAACCGCTGAAAACACATTACTTTAACATGGCCTTCTCATAACTTCACTTTACTTTAATCCTGATATGTTGTATATTCAATTCATTATAATAACTATTCACGGTGGCTCTAAAATCCATACTGGCCCCTACTCTCTCTTCTGTTTCTTATCCTGGTTTTCTGTGGTGGCGACTTGCGCCACCACCACCTAATCAAAGCACCATGATGTTCCTACATTGATGGATTAAAAGCCAGACATCTACATAACCATCATCATCAAGTCCTTCTGTGAGAACCCTAAATACAAAGTGGACTGTTTCATTTATGTTAGGTAGAATGCCCATAGGGGGGCTGAGCAGTCCTGTGGCCTGGAACCCCAGCAGATTTTTTTTTTTGTTTTTTCTGTCCTCCCTGGCCATCGGACCTTACTCTTATTCTATGTTAATTAGTGTTGTCTTATTCTAATTCTTACTTTGTCTTTTATTTCTCTTTTCTTCATTATGTAAAGCACTTTGAGCTACATTATTTGTATGAAAATGTGCTATATAAATAAATGTTGTTGTTGTTGTTGTTTGTCTGGTTTTCTGTGTTGTTGCGATCTGCGCCACCACCACCTGATCAGGGCACCAAGCTGTCCTTACAATGATGGATGGAAGGCCAGAGGTCCACATGACCACCATCATCTAATTCTTCCACGTGAAGCCTGAAAACCATGAGGACTGATTGATGTTAGGTAGAATGTCCAATGAGGGCTGGGTGGTCTCGTGGCCTTGGGACCCCTGCAGATTTTGTTTTTTTCCTCCAGCCCTCTGGAGTTTTATTTTTGTTTTGTTTTATCTGGCTTCCTGGTCATCAGACTTTACTTTATTCTTTGTTATGTAATATTGCCTAATCTTATTTTAATTTTGTATAAATGTTTCTTTCTTCATCTTGTAAAGCACTTTTGAGCTACACCACTTGTATGAAAATGTGCTATAAAAATAAATAAATGCTGCTGTTGTTGTTGAGAGACAACAAGTCAGATTCTCACATTACTTCAGTAAATGTTTAAATTATATTCACATGAGGTGGCAAGAAAAAAAAACATCCTGCACTTTGACATCACTGAAGCCAACGACCAAGACTTTTCTCTTCCATCTTAATACTCACTGATGTCAAGACAGACAAGCAGGGTCCAAGGCGTCTGGCTCAGATTTAACACTTTCCCCAACGTCGTTGACAAATAGACAAATTTAAATACTAAGAAAAATACAAAGAACTATAAATAAGAAAAAGGAAAAATATTCCCTGGTCGGATGAAACAAAAACTGAGCTCTTTGGGCAAACAAAAAAATTGAAAATAAACAAAGAAGACATAAAACAAAGATTTGAACCCCAGTTTAGAGTTCTGAATTCTGAATATTTGCTGTTATTTTTTATTCTGCGTTTGGATTTCACATCGGACTTGTTTGCCTTGAACGGTCTTTTTATGTGTTCCATTTGTGGGTTATCTTTTCACTGTCTTCATTGCCTGTTTTTGATCTTATTCTTTGCTTAACACATTTTTGGAAACATAAGTTTTGTTTTTGTCCCAAAGGCCAGAGGTTTCTGGGTATCTTCTCTCATGAAGGACCTTTCTGAGCTTCTTCTTCCTGTTCATCTTTTCTCACTTCTATGTGGGGCTTCTCCAATCAGCTCGGTTCTGCACCTTCTCAACCTGTCAGAGCCTTTTCTTTCAGATCATATTCAACTTCATCCATCCACCTTCATTTTGGCTTTGCTTGCTTTCTCTTCCACTGGACTTCCATTTCCATCACTCTTTTGGCCACATATTCATTGTCTCTCTTGCTCACATGTCCACCCTACTTTCCTGTCCTTTCTTAGACATCTCTCCCACTTTTGTTGTCCCACTGATTGTCTCATTTCTCATTCTGTCCTTTTGTGTAACTCCACACATCTGTCCCATACATTCTCCCACATTTATCTTTTTCTCCTGCTGTGCTCCCTTTACTACCCACGTCTCATCTCCATACATCATTGCTGGTCTTACAACTGCCTTAAAAACCTGCGCTTTAACCGTCGCCTTAATTCCACACAATACTCCTGATACCTTCTTCTGATTGTTTCATCCACACTGCACTCTCTGTGTTATCTCTGTGTCTAATTCTCCATCATGGTCTACCACTGAGCCTAAATATTTAAATGTATCCACTCCTTTCAATAGCTGTCTCTGCAGGCTGACTTCTGACTCCTGATCATCATTAATCCTCATATATTTGGTCTTCTTTATATTTATCTTTAATTCTGTATCTTCCAAAGTTCTTCTCCATCCCTCCAACTTCCTCTTTTCTGGGGCTACACACCACAATTTCATCAGCACAAAGCCTGCACCAGGGTGATTGGTCTTTTTCCTCCTGAATCAACACATCCATAACCAGATCAAAGCATTAAGGACTTCAAGAAGACCCCTGGTGCAGCTCTACTCTAACTGATCTTTTATGTTACCTTAACACTGCAAACCTCTGAATCCTGATCATCATTAAACCTCATATATTTTGTCTTCTTCCTCTTTATCTTCAACCTTCTATCTTCCAAAATCTTTCTCCAACATCCTCTCCACTTCTTCCTTTCTGGTGCTACACAATACAATGCCATCAGCAAGAAGCCTACATCTGGAGGACTGGTGTTTTATCTCATGACTCAACACATCCATAAGCAGATCAAAGAGGTGAGGACTTCATGAAGACCCTGGTGCAGAACCTCCTCTAACTGGTATCTTGTCTGTTACCCCAACACTTTTCTTAACCTGAGTCCTCACTCCCTCATACATATCCTGGACAATCCTCATACACTTCTCTGGTCCTTCTTTCTCTCTCATGCACCTCCAGACCTCTTGACGTTACACCGTATCATAAACCTTCTCCAAATCAATAAACACCGCATGTAAACCTTTCTGTTGTTCTCACTGCTTCTCTATGAGCTGTCTCAATGCAAAGACTGCATCAGTTGTTTTTCTTCCTGACATAAAACCAGACTGATCCTCCCTTATGGTGGTCTATTCCCTAAGCCTTCTCTCTACAACCCTTTCTCAAATTTCCATTGTGTGTGACATCAGTTTTATCCCTCTGTAGTTTCCACAATCCCAAATATCGTCCTTCTACTTATACATGGGTCCAATCACTCTGCTCCTCCACTCCTCTGGTATTCTGTCCCATTCATAGATCTTCTTCATTTGATCCCACAACACATCTGCTCCCTCCTCTCCTAAACTCTTTCACTCTTCTGCTGCTATTTCATCAGGTCCTGTTGCCTTTCCATTTTTGCATTCTTTTCAGTGCCTCCCTCTTTGTTCTTGGTACTCATCCTTCATTTGAGCCTCCATCCCTAAATACTACCCAGGATTTCCTTCACTGAACAGCTTTTCAGAGTTCCTCTTCCATCTATTCTTGATCTCATTATGCTTATTTAAGACCAAACCTTGCTCATCTTTCATTTGCTTTATCTGACAAAAATTCTTTCCAGCCTTATTCCTAAAACTAGCTATTCTAAAAATCCTTCTCTCTCCTTCTTTTGTCTCCATTGTTTCATACACCTCCATGGCTCTTACCACTTCCCTCTTTGCCACCTTGTTTGTCTGCCTGTACATTTCTCTCTCTTCCTCCTTCTCTTGGTATCATTTCATCTTTGCCTCCTTCTTAGTCTTTTTCACATCCTGCACCTCTCTGTTCCACGTCCATGTTTCTTTGTCCCCAGGTGGTCTCCTTCCTGTCCTCCTACCTATTCTCGATACAACTTTGCTATTCTTCTCCAACCATTCCTCAGATGTCTAACATTCTCCCTAAACCTGTTCCTAAGCCTTTCCTCTTCTAATCTCCACAAGTTCATCCTTATTGCTACTTGCTCTGGTTTTATTCTCCTGCTGATTCTGATCTTCCATTGCTTTATGCTGCCCTGTTGCACTTTTCCCCATTTATGACCTTACAATTCTTGATCTGTTTCGATTGAGATCTTCTCCAATAAACTTCAGAAGGTCTGTTCTGAACATTTTTAGTTTTTCTTAACTTTAAAAGCCTAGTTGGACCTGACCAGACTGGAGAGCCTGCCTTTTAAGTTTAAGGCAAAGCTGCCTGAGGTGAGGCATGCCTCTCGACCCACACCTATGGGAATTCTGCTCTGGCCTTTCTGTATTTTAGGACCTGCTCAGTCTCTTTCTTGGCCTTTTGATGTTACACTAATACAAGACCTAATCAAAAGCAACAGGATCTGAGATTCAAACCAAGGACAAAATATCATGATTTGAGTGTTTATTCCTGTTGTCAAGTCCATTTCCAACGTTGCTACAGCGTTGATGAAGTATTCATAGTTGATCTTTGTGCTCTTTTCTACTGTGTACTTTTAACTCATTGAGGGATGATTTTTTTTTCCCAAATTTTCTGAAAAGCATGCAAAACGAAGATGTCACACATAAATCAGCATAAAACATCTAATATTGTGTGCGCCTGTTTTTAGGGTTCAACGGCCAGCAGGGATGCGCAGTGGGCCAGCTGCCTGGCTGTCTTTGAATTCGTTCAGCATCACGATGACTTTCATTATCCATCTCCGGATCACTTGCATCAAAATCAAAGTCTGATAATCTCAGTGATAATCTCAAAACCTCATCTGTTCAGTATTAGTTGATGTCATTTTAGAGGTTTTGTTTGCTCTTCGCTACTCTTCTCACGCGCAGGGAATCGAAGATCAAAGCAATGAAGCGAACGTTCCTTCTAACAAAGAGGGTCCAACTAAAACGTAATGGAGAGTTTTGTCAAAGCCTACAGCTGATTACTGTCCTCTACCCCTGAATGTCGACAAAAAAAGTCAGCATCTGCCCTGAAAGAGTTAATTTTGACCCACTTGTTCTCTCGACCACAATCATTGCCTGACCCTTATTGGGCTTCAGTTTCGCATCACTTTATATCTTTTTTATTTGTTTTGTTTTGTCTTGGTTTTTGCTCAAAAACTTCATCTGTCAGTTCACTGACAAAACACAAAGGTTTGGTGAAGCAGAAGCACTAACTACTGCACCACCATGCTCTCTACATGTTAGTGTATGTCACTGAGTATGTCTTATAGTAATAAGTGCAGAGTCTTTTATAAAGCAGTCAATGTAAGCACAAAGGCCAAAATGGCGTCAGTCACTGTTGAGTTGAGTTGTGGGATGTTGAACATACTGAAGACATTAGATTTGATCAGAGAGTGCATTTTGCTCAATTCAAACCACAGCCAAATGGGAAACAGAAATCAACAACTGGAGACTGTGGATCGAGGGGCTCATTAACTCCACATAAAAGACATTTCTGCAGTGATGAACATTGCGGGTTTAGTCCGACACATGTTGTGAAATTCTCTTCCAGTGGTGAAATGGCAGATTTTCCTATGGATGTAAATTATTTCATAAAATGACCTGTCAGACCTAACCTGTGATTACTGACACGAAAACATGTTGCCTGGGTGTTTATGTGTCTAGTACCAACTAAAGCCCTCAAGCCTAGTCACAATGGTCAAGAATGGCATTTAGTGAAACAAATCAGAACTGGTTCAATAACAGATTTTTTCATTTTCATTATTACGTTTTCTGTGTTTAAATCAAATGTTATGAATGGCACTACGGCCATGTGGTGCATTTCCCCAAGGGTGATCCAGCTCGTAAGATCCTTATTGTTGGGGACCCAAGTGGCTGGACGAGGCTAAGGGGTCGCCCTTGTAACACCTGGCTGCGGCAGATAGAGGGTCATTTCCAGAGGGTGGGACTGGACCGCGTGTCTGCCTGTGGGGTTGCCAACCGGGATACAGGGTTGTTTCTTCGTGTAGTGGGTGCAGCAACACACTATACCAGTGCATGCTTCCCAACTTGACTTGTTATGGATGGGTGGGTGTGGCATACAAGCAAATTAACCAGACACGCCAACTCAAGCTAATTTGATCAAAAGGTTCTCTGCCAACTTGAATATAACCTAACATAACCTAACCAAACATTCTTAAAGCAGCTTAACTCAATTTGGGGTCAACTGGGACAGACCACATCCCACCAGTGTTAGGCACAAGCATGGCTGGATTTAACATCAGGGTGACTCGGGTACACTCCCTGGGGCCCTACTTGCAAAGGGATCTCTACACATGTCAGAACAAAATGCCCATTAACAGGAAAATTCCAAGCCTTCACTGCTGTTGGGCATCTCACCACTGCCCCACTTCAATCCTCACAATTATAAACCTGTCGAATTCGACCTAAACAAGGAACAGGCCTGCGTCCTTTTCTCTTAAGTCCGTTTAACACTAGAATTACCAGAGCCTACGAAAAAACTCATAGATCTGTCCCACCTTAACACTAGAATTACCAGAGCGTACGAAAAAACTCAAAAGTCCATCGTACCTTAAAACGCTTCGCACCTCTCCGTCAGCATCTTTTGTCCTGTAAATGTGTGGATAAGCACCAAACAGCAAGCAGCCTCCTATCACATCCCCAACCCGGCAAAGTTTTCTCAGCTCAAGCCTGTTTACCTGCATGTCAGTTGCTTAGAGTTGTATAGAGTGAGAAGTCAAGCAAAGTGACACTTTTTATAAATACTATATCGTTATTTGGAACACTTGCATTTCATGTGTGTTCTGTGTCTACAACTATCTATGCACAGTAAACACATCATTAAAACAAAAACGTTTTTCATGTTTTAGTAATAATTGACAAAATGTAGACATGAAATGTATAATGTGTGAAGCTTGAACTCCAAATATCAATGAAACACTTTCGCAAAAGGTACAAATATAACAGAACAAGTGCGCTTTTATTCAAAAATACAACTGCAGAAAAAAAAGCTGCGTTAGCATGTGACATTGACACACATTTATTACAACTGCCACTGTGGCACAATGGTATTAGCTGCTGACTGGGAATCAAAAGGTCATGAGTTCAATCCCGCATGACTCTCTTTTGAGAAGTGAACTGCTCTTATTCTTACTATTTTAGAATAAAAACATACATTTGATTTCAGTCTGTAACAGCCGGTGTAATTTATGATACTTGTGAAGGTTAGCCTTTTTTGTTTTTTATTCTCTCAGCCGCGGAGGGGCAGGGTGGGGTGACACTGACTCAGTTTACTTTCCTGGGAAAAGCGGCTGTCTGGAACAGAAGCTTGTCGATGTTGAATCCTCCTTTTCAAGTAAGATGCAAGGACGAAGTTCCTCTGCAAGCTGAGCCATGAACACTCTTCACCGTGGCCCCCCCCCCCCCCGTGCATGCCTTGCACAGTACATATGCGTTGATCACCACCAGCATGTTGTAGCACACAGCAACTGGCCACCTGCATGCTCTTGCGCGCACTGAATAAGCTCCTGATCTGACTCTAAGTAACAGCGCCAGGATAAATTCACACCCGATCTGACGCTGTTCATTTTCAAATAATACTGCATTATTGCGATTATGTTTTCACATATATTGTCTCTTTCTTTCAGGTGTGTTTATTTGATCTTTGGATTTCAGGCTTCATACATTATATAGTTTATGCCTACATTTTGTCATTTACTACTAAAATATGAAAAACGCTTCTGCTTTAACAATGTGTTTACACAGATTACTGTAGAAACGGAACACACATGAAATGTGTGTGTTCCAAATAACGATCTGTTTGCACTCTAAAACTCCACTTTACTCCCAGATAATCAATCAAGGCATGAGCTTGGAGAAGTTTGTGTATGTTCTAAGTCGGTGGGGGGATGGAATAGCTACTTGCAACTTGTCTTTATTGGCACATTTAAAGGACAAAAGACGCTGGCGGAGAGGTGCGAATGGATTTAAGGTGGGCCATATCTACGAGTTTTTTCGTAGGCTCTGGTAATTCTAGTGTTAAAACACTTTGCACCTCTCCGTCAGCGTCTTTGTCTTCTAAATGTGTGGATAAGCAGCAAACAGCAAGCAGCCTACTATCACATCCCCTCACCCCGCACAGTTGTCTCAGCTCAACTCTGTTTATCTGCGTGTCAGTTGCTTAGAGTTGTATAGAGTGAGAAGTCAAGCAAAATCACACCTTTTATAAATACTATATCGTTATTTGGAACTCATGCATTTCATGTATCTACAGCAATCTATGTACAGTAAACACATCATTAAAACAGAAATGTTTTTCATGTTTTGGTACTAATTGACAAAATGTAGACATGAAGTGTATAATGTGTGAAGCCTGAATTTCAAATATCAAAGAAACACTTTCACAAAAGGTACAAATATAACAGAACAAACGCACTTTTATTCAAAAATATAACTGCAGAAAAACAACCTGCGTTTAACTGTGACATTGACACGCATTAGCTACGATAGCTTTGGTGGCGCAACGGTATCAGCTTATTGACATGTAATCAAAGCTTCAAAGGTTCAATCTTTGACAAGTTCGTTTTGAGAACTGAGCTGCTCATATTCTTACTATTTTAGAATAAAAACTTACATTTGATTCCAGTCTGTAACAGCCAGTGTAATTTATGATACTTGTAAAGGCTAGTTTTGTTTTTTGTATTCTGTTATTCTCTCAGCCGCGTTCATGATCCCAACTCACCCCCCTCCCTCATTTGACACTGTTGTTTTCACATTGAGCTCTTGGGGGTCCACATCAAATACAGGATGGACTGGTCTCACAATACAGAGGAACTATAGAAGAAAGGGCCCTTTTTTCTCAGAAGACTGCTCTCCTTTAATGTGATGTGGCAGACGGTCGGGGCCCTTACCCGGCCGGGACACCCCGGTTATGGAAGGACTGGGGGAGAGAGAGAGACTGACAGAGAGCACCCCCGTTAGTTTCCATAGAAGCACAGCAGCTCAGCTTTGCTGGGGCCCATGGCCACCACCAGGGGGCACATGTACATTTACAGGGCCTTATTTGACAGCACTTCCACCACACCTGGAAGTACTGCTGGAAGAAACTCATTGGTGCCCTAGAAAAGGGGGCCATTTGCCAGGAATCAAGGGCCAGAGTCGGGAGGAAGCCGACAAAGCCTGGGTGGAGGACAAAGGGACTGTGCTTTACTTTGTGCTATAATAACATCTTGTACCAGCCTGGATGACCGAGAATATTCACAGAGTGAGCATCCCTAATATTTTCTTCTCTCCTAGAGAGATTATTGCTTCTAAATTATTTGTTGCCATCAGAAGGTGGCTAGTATCTGTTTCATTTAGTTTTGTTTTTCAAATAAATTTTCATTATTTCCATCCACTAAACACATTCAAAGAATGTGTCTGTCCTGGCAGGTTTAGGGACAATGCAGAAACCCACCTTGGGCAGGGTGTCCCAGTCTATCTGTAAACACACACCCAAAGATATTTCCACAGAGTTATTCAGAATTGCCAACTAACCTAACACACACACACACATGCGCACCCACACACACTTCTTTAACTCTTTAATGGCGGATGTCAACTTTTGTCGACCCAAGGGGTTGTGGGCGGCTGTCGACTAAAGTCGACATTCAGGGACAGAGGGCAGAAAAAAAGCTGTTAACGTCGATAAAACTCACCAATACGCTATAGGTAGACCCTCTTCGCTAGGAGGACCGCTAAGACTCGTTGACTTCACATCGAATCCCTGTGTTTGTGTAAGTAGTGAGGAGTAAACAACGTCTAGAATGGCATCGACATCGGGCGAGAGAATGAAGGACATGCACAAAACAAACTACTCACAAAACAAAAACTTCTTTTGAAGCTGCGTGGCAGTACTGCTAACTTTCATTAACTATCATTTCGCCCAAATGTGCAACAGCCAGTGAGAGCAGCGGACAGAATGTAAGGGAGTCTGAAGAAGGAGTTGGGGTACAGGCCAGGCTACCCTGTTAAACTTTTAAATGGTAGATGTCGACTTTTGTCGACACAAGGGGTTGAGGGCCGATGTCGACTAAAGTTGACATTCGGGGCAGAAGGCAGAAAAAGCTGTACGCATCGATAAAACTCACCGTTACTCTATAGGTAGTCCCAATTTACTAGGAGGGCCGATATTACGTCGACTCCCTGTGTGTATGTAAGTAGCGTAGAGTAAACAATGTCTAGAATGGCATCGACATCAGGTGAGAGAATGAAGCAAATGCGCAAAACAAAATATTCCATGCGTATATTTTATTCATTTATTTTTTTACACATTATTACTGAACTGGACTCTGACTTTTCAAACTCTGATTTTGTGTTCTGGAGATCGAAAATGAAAGACAGGGACCTGCATCTGCTGATTGTGTTGCTGATGCGCCTACAGCAATGTTCACCCTGACAGGACTACACAGACATATATCTGTGGGAGGCAAGCTGACGACTGGACTTCATCAAATGATTTTGCATGCCAGTGGGCACCATGGATTACCAGCCAGTCGACTACTTCAAGCTGTTTTTTTTCTAGAACGTTCCTTTCATCTTATGAGTGATGAGACAAACAGGCATGTCATAAGTATGTGAATTTTCATACCGTAGGGGCTCATGGAACATAAAACAATGTGACATTTGTCATAAATGAGTATTTTATATTGATTTATGTCTGAAACCATTGTGTTTTATGTTTCTTTTAGAAAAATATTTAGCCCTGGTACAAAAAAGAAAAAAATAATTAGCCCTGAAAGAGTTAAAATGAAAACCAGAATATCCAGTGGTAAATCCAAACTAATTCTACACACGTTCTGCCCAGTGCAGGAATCGGAAACCAGGATTCTGGGCCGGTGAGTCACATCACCTCAACTCCTTTCTATATTTTTTTTTTTTTTTTTGAGTGAAAACATGACGAAAATGCACGTAATGATGCTCTCCTGACCATCTGAACCCACTTGAGCATAAACTAAGGCAAGAAACAGTTGTTCGCTGATGAAGAGCATGGGAGCCATTCAGGAGTCTTAAGTATATCAGAGTTCCCATGCCCACCAATAATGCCCATGGTGCTGTGATTTGGCAGATGATCAATACGCATGTGGTCCATTCATTTGAGCTCTTCAGTTAAGCTTTTCACCGAAACAATAGACGGAGTAACATGAGATAAACGTCAGCACTCGGCTGGATGTGTAAATAAAAATGAAGTCTGAGTGAATTATTCGGTCCAGTTACAGTGGGGAACATTGACGTGATGTGGACACAATGGCTGTCAGTTTAGAAAATAAAGGCAATCCGAGGTCAGAATAAACAGAAGAATGTCCCATTTGTGTAAAAGCTCTTTTGTTGCTGCCCTACTGGAAGGGCACTCAAGTTTGGTCCAGGGGGGCATAGTGGCTGTGGGTTTTTGTCCCAGCGTAATTAGCCTAATTAATAGCCTATCCTTGTCAATAATGGGGCTTGTTAGAATATTTATGCCAGGTTATTAATACAATGAAGGTTTTGTCCATATGATTTGTATCCCTGCTTTCTCTTCTACATCTTTACAAATACTTTTTTAACCTCCTTAGTGTTATGTTTTCCCCAGAAAAAAGTGCAAAAAACATACATTTTTTTTTCAGCAAGAACAAACATTATTATGTACAACAGACACATGTTAATACAAAAACGTGAAACTCAGATAGAGTAGGAAAGGGCCATCTAGTGTCCACTGCTGTACTGATGCAGATTTAGTACACGTCCGTCATGTGACGTGTTTTCAAGTGAGTCACCAATGCACAGCCCGACGTCACAATCTGGACAATAGTATCCTCTTTCTTTGCACATTTTTCTTATATTTTTTCTGTTGCTTACGCACGACAGGGTGGACAGTCAGTGCCTGGTCAGCGTTGTCTGTCATGTTATTGTAGTCAACCACAGCACAAGCTTTGGTGACTTCCATATTCCCCCTAACACAAACGTCGACAGTTGCTGCATTGTGCACAGTGCTTAGGGGGCTGATGTCTTTCCTGTCCTTCCATTTGATCACAGTCACTTTGTCTATTTGCCACACAGTGACATTTCGCGCAGTGACATATGCATCAGTTTCACTATCCGATTCACATGAACATCACTTGATTCAACTAAGAGTTCAGTTTCACTTTGTTCTAAAACTGGCTTTACAACTTTTCCTTTACATGTCATCGAGTGTTTTGGTTGAAGGCTCCGTCTTACGTCAAATAAATATTAATAAGTTACCATACAGGGGCAGAATGCATAGAATTATTCATGATTTTTTTTTTTTTTTTTTTTTTTGCAGCATGATGTTATTTCATCCACAAGATGGCAGCAGAATATGCAACAGGCTAAATGCTGAATATGCAATCAAAATAGGTTCCCCTGAGTGCTACTCTGGGTTAACTGTTTTTACATAGAAATTATGAACCTGAGAGAACACACACACAAGCAAAAATGGTTATGTCAGAGACAAGATTTGGGAAATGACCAGGGGCCTGATGTATAAAGTAGTACGTAGAATTCACACTAAAACATGTGTATGGGCAAAAGTCGAAATGTGTGTACGCATAAAAAAATTCAGATGTAGTAAACCATGTGTAAGCCAACTTCCACGCACTTACGCTACATAAATCCCTGTCAGCGTGAAATGTAATGCTCATGTACGCACCTGCCGCCCCACCCTGTCTCCTCCCAGAATTATGCCTCTTTGGATATGCAAATCAAGTTTACAGTGAGCTGCGTATTATTTTACTTATAATTTCAAACAGTTCTACCAGGAGCACTTGATGAATGAATTGAGTGCGTTTAGAGCTCTTGGGATGAAACTGTTTCTGAACTGTGAAGTCACTATAGGAAAGGCTCTGAAGCGTTTGCCATACTGTATTGAGGAAGTTCAACTAGACTGTGCATGTGGCTGAGGCAGCGTATGCTAGAAGCTGCATCCCGATATTTCTTCTCACTTTTGACACAATCTGCCATAGAGCTTTCCGATCAGCTGCTGTAGAGCTCTGATTCCACACTCAGATACAGTGGGTTAAAATACTCTGAGTGCACTGAGAGTAACAACGCTAAAGCAGCTGTGGCATTTGGAATAGTTTGACCACTCCGTGCATCATTACAGGTATACTGTTACAGGTTGATTGCAATCAGATGCCTTAAACTAAAAAACAAAAACATTTCATTGTATTTGATAAAGCCATGTCAAGGATGTGAGTCTAAAAAAGAAAGGGAAACCACACAGGAACAGTAGCACTGCTTTGATGCTGGGTGCTGCCAGTTTGCAAAACCGAGTGGAGAACTTGCTTACATAATGGTTTGACCTGGCGTGAGAATGTGCGTAGCTTTACGCCAAGTTTAGTTTTTATACATCACGATGTGAGCGTGGAAACGGGCGTACGCAACGTTTTATTGTTTATACATGAGGACCCAGGAGAATAGATGAGTTAACAGAAAAATAGTTAAAACAGGGGTCAGTGCTAGGGCCACTGCTATTTTAAAAAATATATAAATGATTTGGATAGGAATATAAGTAACTAGCTGATTATTTTTGCAGATGCTACCAAGATAGGAGTATTGTCAGATAATCTCATATCTGTTGAATCATCATAGAGGGACTTGTCAGTAAATGCAAAGTATTACACGTAGGAAGTAAAAATGTTAGGTTTGAATACACAATGGGCGGTCAGAAAATCAAAGTACGCCTCATGAGAAGCACAGAGGAGTCATACTGGACTATCAACTGCTGTCAGTGTTCAGAAGCCATTAAGAAGGCTAACAGAATGTCAGGTTATATAGCGCCTTGATATGTGCAGTACAAGTCACAGGAGGTTCTGCTCAAGCTTTATAATGCCCTGGTGAGGCCTCATATGGAGTCCTGTGTGCAGTTTGGGTCTCCAGGCTATAAAAAGGACATATCAGCACTAGAAAAGGTCCAGAGAAGAACAACTAGGTTGATTCAGGGGCTACAGGGGATGAGTTAAGAGGAAAGATTAAAAGAGCTGAGCCTTTACGGTTAAAGCAAATGAAGATGAAGAGGAGACCTGATTGAAGTGTTTAAAACTATGAATTCCAACGACATCTATTGAAATGAAAAATTCAATGCATTTTATGACTTCACGCATTACAAAATACTTTTCAATACATGGCACCATACAAACTTAGATTTCAACCTCTCTTAAATGAAAGCTGAGGTTATATGGTCATCCCTCCTCTTCTGGTGCTTTAGCTATGTGTGTAGTGATATTTATACTTAATTTACCAGTTCCTCATTTTTGAGCCGGGTTAAGGTGAGACTGCGCTGGATGGACTAGTGAAGATCCTGACCTGCTTGAATAGCAGGATATAACGATATAAGGCCTCCAAAAATAAGTAGAGGAGTGCAAAGGAGAGCAACCAGGTGCATCCCAGGACTTAAGGACTCAGATAATTAAAGCTGTTTAGTCTTGAACTGAGCAGACTGCGTGGGGACCTAATCCAGGTATTTAAAATCCTCAAAAACACTGATAAAGTAGATCCAGCAATATTCGTTCAGCTTAAAGGTGAATCATGTACTCGAGGACATCAATGGAAATTATGGGGAAGTGAATTTAAAACTGAAGCCAGGAAGCACTTCTTTACACAAAGAGTTGTGAGACTATGGAACAAAATACCGAGACATGGAGTTGAAGCAGAGACCTCGCCAACTTGTAAGAAGAATCTGGATGTGATATTGGGTCAGCTTTGCTATTAGCTAAACAAACAAGCTTGATGGACTCTTTCTTATATTCTTATCTTCTCAACCAAGGAAGCAGACTAGAATACTAACTATTCTGCCCAGCAGAAGTTTGCCTGACCTCAGCCAGGCCCCTAATACTACCTGCTGTCTTCAGCTTAAGCAGGTCCAACAACGAAGAGCTGGCAAAATAACTAGAAATATACAAAATACATCGATAAGCACTGGAAGAGGAGGGATGACTGTAAACCCTCAGCTTGAACTGCATGGGAAAATAGGAATCTTTATAAAAGAAGGATTGACCTAATGAAAATAGAAAATACAAAAAAAAGTTCAACACAGCAAATGGCTATGGCTAAGCAAACAAGTTCCTGCAATGATACCCAATAAATAGAACCCTTAAAACAAAGTGAGAATAATCAGGCCAGGGGTGGGCGGGGTGCATTAAACCTTCTCCTGCTATCTCTACAGACCAGCCGCGGGAAAACCTATCTGAATCAAGTACGTCACTTCCGGCGCCCAGAAGAATGTCACTTCCAGTTCCGGCGCCCAGAAGAACATCATTTCCGGTCCCGGCTCCCAGACTGATGTCAGAGAAACATCACTTCCGGTCAACCTACATCACTTCCAGTTAACATACATCACTTCCTGTCTGACCATTTAAAACCGCCATCTTTTCCAACCTTGATCAGTTCTGTCTTGGACTCTCTACAATCAACTACTCTGTTGAATGAAAAAACAAACCTTTGCAGCTAGGAATATTATACGGGTGGCTGCCCCAAACCTTTTTACGTGTGTCGAGTCTCTTCCTTTTTACAATACCCAGCAATAAGAAATAATTAAAAACGGTGAATGCAGCTGTTTAAGATTAAAAGAGTTTTTGTGGCCCTCTCATTAACAGAACTTGGATGTCTTTTGGTTTATTACACGGTTTTTCAACTTTATAGACAGCAAAGTGTGAAAATCCCAGGAGTGTGGCTGTTTGTAAATGCTCCAACCACAACGTCTGGCACCAACATCACACCACAGCCAAAGCCTCTTCATCTCGCATTTAGCTTCACACGTACAGCGCAGTGAAATTCGTACTTACAGGTCTGACCAGCATGCAACATGGCATCACTTTCTCAATTAAATGTCTTGCCTTTTGCAGTGTTTGGTTGAAAAACTATTAAATGTTTCGACTACAGCAAAGTGTCGTGTAAATTAAGTCGCACGGTTATCACGATAGAATATGTTGGAACAGACAAATGTATTGAATCTGCATGACGTACATATGAGTGATCATTTTAAACTCCCTGCTAAATAACTATAAAATTTAGACGTGTAAACTAATATTTAAAGAACAATTCAGCATAGAAAGAGACAGCAACTGTTTACACATTGGTAATGTAAATGTCATAATTAACATCAGTCTCTGTGCTGAATGTTACTTTTTCATTATGGAGAATTCTTCTGGTGGCAGTGTAAACTATTTTTATTACTTTGGTCTTTACTGTCTTTTGTTTCAGAAGTTTGTGTTGTGTGATCACGAGTAGCGCATCAATGATGTATGTGGAAGTTCCGATACGCTCTGAAGCGTAGCTTCATCTCTCGGTGGATAAACTCCTTCTGATATAACCTTCGAGTGTTGGTAGTTTATCTTCAAGTCAGTTTGGGATCCTTCTGTTCCACACTTCTCTTTTTATTTGCCCTCACATTTTGGTCTATGGTTATCTCTTTCCTTTCGGGTTGAGACCTTTGCCCGTTCCTCATATAGTGCCTGACAGACGTGACATTTCCTGGTCCCCTTGCACCTCACAATAATGCGTAGAAACTCTGTCTCAATAGTATTTTATACCAGTAACAGCGCACTGCACGATAACATGCAGTTAATACATTTGACTTGACCATTCCTAGTTTTCATCCTCTTTCTCTACGTTTATCATTCGTTTGCTCAGAGGTTGATGCACTTGCTGCTTCCTGAGCAGCTTTTCTTTTCTCCACCTTAGCGGCCTGCTGCTTCTCTTCTTTCGTTGGCATCTTTTCACGTTAAACTGATTAAGTCAGTGTTTGTGTTGCAATTACTTAGTACGTTTTCCTTAATATTTCACTTAAACTGGCACTTAAGTCTTCAATCTGCCTCAAGAATGATTTAAGATATGAAGAGGTAGGGGAAGTGACGCTGAAGGTGGTAGTGACGAGAACGGTGCCTGTATGCATGCGCCGCACGACCGCCCTGCTGCCCGCTGCAGAAAGTTAAATCTACAATAAAATAAAATTAAAATAAAAAGAGGACTAACCTTGGAGGTGAATCATCAGCCTGAAAGCGGATAGTAGATGTCACGTAGTATATGTGTACCAAATTTCAGGTCAATAGTTCAAGCGGTTTGTGAGCTACAGGTGATTTAAAATCCTGGACAGACAAACGAACAGTCACGGTAGCGTATTATATATAAAGACCAGTAATGGCGCACTGCACACACGATAACATGTAGTGAATACACTTGACTTGAACATTCCTAGATTTCATCCTCTTTCTCTGTATGTTTAGCATTCATTTGCTCAGTGGTTGATGCGCTTGCTGCTTCCTGAGCAGCTTTACTTTTCTCCACTCTAGTGGCCTGCTTCTTCTCTTCTTTCGTCGGCATCTTTTCGCATTAAAACTGATCAAGTTAGTGTTTGTGTTGCAATTACATAGTACGTTTTCTTTAATTTTTCACTTAAGCTGGCACTTAAGTCTTCAATCTGCCTCAAGAATGATTTAAGATATGAAGAGGTAGGGGAAGTGACGCTGAAGGTGGTAGGGATAAGAACGGTACCTGTAACGCATGCGCCACACGGCCGTCCTGCTGGCCGCTACCGAGAGTTGATTCTACAATAAAATAAAATAAAAATAAAAAGAGAAATAACTTTGGAGGTCACTCATCACCCCGAAAGCGGACAGTAGACGTCACGTAGTATATGTGTAGCAAATTTCAGGTCAAAGGTCAAAGGGTTTGTGAGCTACAGGTGATTTAAAATCCTGGACAGACAAACGAACAGCCACAGTAGCGTATTACATATAAAGACCAGTAATGGCGCACTGCACACACGATAACGTGCAGTGAATACACTTGACTTCAGCATTCCTAGTTCTCATCCTCTTTCTCTGTACGTTTACCATTCGTTTGCTCAGAGGTTGATGCGCTTGCTAAATCCTGAGCAGCTCTTCTTTTCTCCACCCTAGTGGCTCACTTCTTCTTTTCTTTTGTCGACATCTTTCACGTTAAAACTGATTAAGTCAGTGTTTGTGTTGCAAGGGACTTAAGGTGAGACAGATTTGTGAGTTTTTTTTCGTAGGCTTTGGTAATTCTAGTGTTAAAAGAGGACAGTTTTCACCCTGTTGTTTTTAACCTCGTTTTAAAGGAATATTTATTAGATTTTTAACCTCCACTTTTATCACCTTGATTTACGGTATATGATTTATTTATTGACTTTGAATCACTGCACTTTCTTCTTGGACACAGTTTTGATTTTGTTTTGACTGTTTCTAACGGGGCAGCACGGTGGTGCAGTGGTAGCGCTGCTGCCTCGCAGTTAGGAGACCTGGGTTCGCTTCCCAGGTCCTCCCTGCGTGGAGTTTGCATGTTCTCCCAGTGTCTGCGATGGGTTTCCTCCAGGTACTCCGGTTTCCTCCCACAGTCCAAACACATGCAGGTTAGGTGCATTGGTAATTCTAAATTGTCCCTAGTGTGTGTTTGGTGTGTGGGTGTGTATGTGTGCCCTGCGGTGGGTTGGCGCCCTGCTTAGGGTTTGTTTCCTGCCTTGCGCCCTGTGTTGGCTGGGATTGGCTCCAGCAGACCCCCATGACCCTGTAGTTGGGATATAGTGGGTGGGATAATGGATGGATGTTTCTAATAAAAGCACTTGCTCATTTTTACACCATCCTCTTGCTCAGTTTGATTTGTTCCCATCAGACCAGCTCATCCGCTTTCATTACCAACGGTGTTGGATTGAGAGTCTACCAGAAGTATGGTGGTATCATGGAGCAGGACCCACACCATCACAAGCACACACAACCACATAACCACCAAGAGAATCATGAAAAATCATCAGACCTGCCTAAAGTCTTAGCCAAGCATGGACAGAGGCTCATCAAGCATCCTGAAAGTCAACACCCAATAAGAATTAAGGAAGAAGCGCTAAAAGAGGATGGAGCCCTTCACCGATCTTGGCAGTGTAGTATACAAAAAGGAGGGAACAGATGTTGACGTGAAAATGTGGATCAGCAAAGGGAGAGGAGCGTTCCTCTACCTCAGAGACATTTGGAGCTCCAAAGAAATCAGCTGCACCACAAAGATAAAAGTTATACAACACAAATTTTAAGTCAGTGATGTTGCATGGAGCACAAACATGGAGAACTATAAGGGCTACCATGAAGAAGATCCAGAGCTTCATAGACCGAATCAAAATCCTTTGTATCTATTGGCCAACAAACATCGAAAATGCTGACCTAGAGATCCCGGCCAGAACTTGGGTAGGAAACCAACCAGGAGAAGTCTGGGTTTCTGCTGGAAAGAGGTGTTGGTGAGACCAGCAGGGGGCGCATACCCTGTGGTCTGAATGTGGATCCTAATACCCCAGTGTAGTGATGGGAACACTGGGCTGTAAATATGGCTCCATCCTTGGGATGAGATATTAAATCAAGGTTGTGACTGTCTGTGGTCATCAAAGATCCCTGGGTGTCCTTCGTAAGGAGTAGGGTGTATCTCGTAGTCCTGGCTGAACTGCCCACCATGGCCTAGTCATTCTGCTTGGCTGACTATCTCGCACTGTTTCACCACCTAACAGCTAATGTATGGTGAGTGTCCTGGCACAAAAAATGGTTGCTGTCACATCAGCCAGGTGGATGCTGCACATTAGTGGTGGCTGAAGTGGCTCCCTACTGACTGTAAAAAGGTCTCTGAGCAGTGAGAAAAGCATTATATAAATGTAAAGAATTATTATAATTGTAAAGAGATAAAGAGATCTTGAGGAGACAGTAGGGATAGCTGGGACATACCATGTGGAAATCCTGCAGAACATGTCACAGGGCGAGCCTTAACCTGAAACCCATAATGTAAGTGGAAGCAAAGGTGACCGAGCAATACCTGGAGATGTGACCTGGATGGTGACATTAAGGTAACAGGGCTCAGGTGGAGACCACTGGTGGCATGGAAAAAACTGTTTACAAAGAAGTCAATCTCGAGTCAGAAGGGAATGCAGGACAGTTCTTTATTTGTGCACAGATATGAGAACAAATGTCTCAGTCCATGGAGTGAGCTCCAAATTAAACAATTCTTTCTCTTTTATACTTTTCCATTACCATTACCTTATCTGAAACATCATGTCATCTAAGGGCTCGTTTATGCTTCACGCTCAGAACGCTATTGCCCACGCATCATGGCTGCCACACGTGCCCAGCATTCATTTGATGCGTCCTCTGAACAGCTCCTCAGAAATTAATGTGACATATGCGCGAATTGCAAAACCAGCAAAAAGTCAGGGGGTACAGTGTGATAAAAGTTGGAACGTGACGTCCGAGTCTCTGTTTACTGTCTACATGTGAGTCTATGCAGATCCTACGAGATCGATGTGCGCGCTTCAATGTTTGATGAATGGTTTAATGTGGTGAAGCAAAATACTGACATACAGATGCATTCGTGGTGCTTTTATATTTAAACATCGCATCGCACACAACGCATTTTAAAGGTCTCACATACCATCTTTTGTGCCTTTTTTTTTCTGGGGCTTCCTCCTGACCTGACAGCAGTGGCACACAGCAATAGATCACCAGAGAGAACACATTACATGTCTGATATTCCAACTCTCTGCACATTTAGAATCCTTAGATTCATACTTGATATCACTTTCATGATGAAATGCATTAAAGTATGTATGTTACATTTTACAGATAAATCGTTAATTTTGTTTAAATAATGAATATTGTTAATAATTACACACATGGGGTGACATGGTGATGGAGCGGTAACACTGCTGTCTTGCAGGAAGTCACATTGCTGGTATTCCCTGCCTGGAGTTTGCATGTTTTCCTGCTGGGTTTTCACAGTGTGCTGCAGTTTCCTTCCAAAGATAGGCAGATTTGGGGATTTGGTGACACTAAAATGACGTCAGTGTGCATGTGAGTGCTTGTATTCACCATGCGATGAGCTCATGCCCTGTCCAGGGATTGTTTCTGCCTCATGCCCAATCGTGGATTTAATCAATAAACATCCTTTTCAGAGATATTGCGTTAAGGTGTCATCGGAATTTAATGGCTGTTCCAGGCAATTCACAACACAGAGAAGTCGAACCTGTTCTCACTGTGATAATATCTCGCACTGCCACCTGCTGGATTTCACCAGATTTATGTAAAGTACGCACGTTAGTATAAATAGTAAAACGTTTGCGTAGCAGGAGTGTCCGCTGGAGCATACGTTGCATCGCGTCGCGTGAAGTATAAACCTGGCCTAACTCTTACTTACTATACTTCACACTACGCGACGCATGTTGAGCACAGTGTGGAATACAAGCAGGAAATACCAGCAACATAACTTCCTGCGAGACAGCAGTGCCATTGCTCCGCCACCGTGTCACCCCCATGTGTGTAATTATTAACAGTATTCATTATTTAAACTAAATTATATGTAAAATGTAACATACACACTTTAATGCATTTCATCATGAAAGTGATATCAAGTATAAATCCAAGGATTCTAAATGTGCAGAGAGTTGGAATTTCATACATTTAATTTGTTCTGTGTGGTGATCTATTGCTGCTTGCCGCAGCTGTCAGGTCCAAGAAGCTCGCAGCGATTAAAAACTGGGATGACGTTTACGACCGTCTGCTTTAATGATAAAGTAAACTACGAGGTTAAAGTGGACAATTCGAGATTAAAGCCGAAATTTCCACTTTAATCACAAAATACACGTTTTCACCGTGTCCTTTATTTTTTTCTCATTGGCTCAAATACAGCGCTATACATTATGTTGCTGTTGTGAAGTTGCAAAAAAAAAAAAAAAAAAAAAAGAAGACGGCACAAAGATGTTATGGGAGACTTTTAAAATGTGTCGTGTAATTACGATCGGGAACATGCGACGCTTGAATATAAAAGCACCACGAATGCATCTGTATGTCGGCATTTTGCTTTACCACATCGAACCATCATCAAACAGCGAAGTACGCACATCGATCCCCGTAGGATCTGCGCAGCGGCTTTCTGTCACATGTAGATAGTAAACAGAGACTCTGACGTCACATTCCGACTTTTAGCACACTGCGCCCCCCCCGATTTTTTGCTGGTACTGCAACTCGCGCACGCGTCGCGTTAATTTCTGAGGACCTGCTCAGAGGACGCGTGAAATGATGCGGGTGCGTACGCGTTCAGAGCGTGAAGTATAAATGACCCCCTAATATGCAGAATTCCATCATTTTAACCAATCGTCTGTAGCTATCCGTAAAGTTCTTGTATAGAAGTCGGCTTTTCCAATGTTCAAAACATCGCTTCATTAATAGGGGTGTCCTAAGGGTTTTCCCATTGATCTTATCACCTCTTCATAATAGGGGTTTTCGGACATTCTCACTAGTTTGTCTTCGCTTTTTAAGGGGGTGCTCATTACACATTTACTTCATTTTAACTTTAGCAGGAATCTTGATGGCTCTTCTAACGCGAGGTGGAAGTCTCACACGCTTAATTTTAAAGCATCATTTAATTAACCCTTTAGTTACATTCAATTTCGTATCCTTATATTGTGATATAGCGGGTCAGAACGAATGGTCAGTTTTTAAATAAATAATCCGTTTGGCCGTGTCAGTCTCCGAGAGCACGCTCGTGCAACCGTGGGGAGTTGATGAGGTAATTGGGGGGTGAGACGCACCTGCAAGTGATTGGCTTCCTGCAGTGCGTGATTGAGACACTGAGCCCACGGAGCCGTATAAGTACGATAGACAGAGCAAGAAGATAGATAGATAGATAGATAGATAGATAAATAAATAAATAAATAAATAAATAAATAAATAAATAAGGCATTATATAATAGATATGAAAGGCACTATATAATAGATAGATAATATATGAGAGAGAGAGCGAGAGCGTGCGCACGAGGGAGCAAGCACGCACACGCACACGCACACGCACACGCACACGCACTCTCGATCTCGCTCTCGATCTCGATCGCCCGTTCTCTCTCTCTCTCTCTCTCTCTCTCTGTGACTTGCTTGCACAACGAGAGTGCAGCATATGGGCAAAGAGAGAAGGCACTGAGGTCAGGGGTCCTGCGAGTGATCGACACTCTAGAGATGGATCGTACCCACTGATTGCACTGAGGAGTGGGTGCGATCGAGATGGCCTCCTCTCCAGGGATCCAAGGGACGACTGCGTGTGCGTGAAGGATGACGAGAGGACGACCGACCCCGAGCGGTTAGGCAGATGCCGACGCAGGCAACGAAGACGGGGTTTGTGTTTGAGAGGACCACGTCTGCTGAAGTATCTGCCAGTTGAGCGAGACATGGGAGTAGTGCTCGGCTCATTTGTCCCAATGACTGTTGCTGGTTTTTATTCTCGTTTTAGCCTGGTTTTAAAACATTTGGATTTTGTTTTATGGACTATTTAAGAACTTGGAGAGCTGCACTTTGGGCACTGTTTTGATTTTTTTTTTTTGTTGTTTAATAAAAGCACTTTGCTCCATCCCGTTACTTAGCATGTGTTTTATCCCCATTTGTCAGCGCCTTTGGTTACATTATCGACGGCGCTGGGTTCAAGAGGCTCCCAAAACAGGAAGAGGAAGCATGGAGCAGGACCCCCGCTGTCACATATAATAATTCATTGTTATAACTTCAAATATAAAGTGCAAGTTGCATTTATATTGATGCTGATTGACATTCCTGTTGTTGGTAATTTCCAGCAGAATGTTAGTGGGTGGGATTTTAGAAGGACAAATGAAGTTCTTAAAAAAAGGTATTTTGTCTTTTTTTGAGAGAACCTAATAAGAAAACTGACACGATTTTATCAACGTCTGTGTGATGTCAATCGATTTTATAATAGCGATATATAAGTTAAAATATTCATTAAAGTTCTATACTGGTAATGGCAACACAGAACAGACAGAACTGGAGAACAATCTTTGATGGCTTATACTCCAGAACAGAGTGACGGGCTGAAACATATATAGGATTGAGAGCTAGCTGGCTAGATAGATAGAAAAGGTGCTATAAGATATGAAAAACATATGATAGAATACAGGGTTCATTTATATACTACATACACCATGAATCCAATCGTCCTTTAATTAAACTAAAATCCTATCCTAGCAGCGTTAGGTGTACGATAAGAATTAGCATTGAACTCGTAGCAGGGCGCGCACACACACACCGTAACAGAAGACTGATATGTGGAAATTAAGCCGCTACACTGTCTATAAACTACATTTCAAACTGATGCAGAACCACTTCAGATTTGGACCTCTAAGTTTACGAGTATTATAGCAATGAACCCAAAACCATAAAAATAATCCAGAAATAAAAGGGCAGTAATAAATGTTGCATTTAATGTCTATTAAAGTATCCACATCACTGCATTGACGACTGTGACTAGTGCAAAATCTCATTGTACAGTGTTCACATGACAGTTATCTTAAACTTCACTAAATAATGCCCCACGTTTTGTTTTTAAAACTCCTCAGACAAGCCCTGCATTTTGGCAGACCTCAAAGCTGTCACTTCGTGTCATATGAGCCCACATGGTAACGTGTAGTACACCAAGTGCCAAGCGTCGTAGACGATCCAAGAAAAGTTCAAATAAAAAGCATAGTAATAAACTATCCTGTTTTTACAAAGTCGTATCAAGCGAAGCAAACAACACTTTAATGGATTCTACGAGAACACAGCATAAAGATCAAATTCATTCCCAGAGGCAAGAATTGTGTACTTACACAAACGGCGCGTGAAAAGTCCCGCAGGCAACACACACAGAAGGATCCCCGTGATGAAAGGATAAGGCAGTAAGTGCCGGTTATAAAATGGCTAGAAAAAATAATGACGAGGGGCAGCTGTAAAATGAGCTCAAATTCCAGACTTTCAAGTCAACTTGATGTTTCCAAGCCTCTTTGTTTTCAGCTTGGAGAGACAGAAAAAAAAAAAAAAAAACAGAGGAAAGCACGTCCTTGACTTGAGTGGGAGAGTGGGATAGGGAGCTTGATGCTTTCCAGGAGACTGGGGGCTTCGAACTTGACTCCGATAAGGGTAGGCAGCCAGTCAGGGGAGGCTTGGATACATCCGCTGGTGTTTCCTGCATGGTAACCTCCTTTAAACTGTGGCTGAAGATGAACAATGGCAGCAATGATGATCATGATGGATTGATTCACTGTTTTTTGCTGTATTTTCTTTAAGAAACAGTAAAGTTTTTTAGTTTCTACTAAATGAATCACTTCTGAAGTTCTTCATATTTCTAAATAAAACACACCCCTAATGCAGTATGATGTTGTTTTATCATATGCTTTAGGAAGGAAATAATAGATACATAGGCAGATAGACAGAAGGCACTATATATTAGATAGATAGATAGATATGTGAAAGGCATGATATAATAGACAGATA
>JANRMT010062835.1:15032875-15048796 GCA_026402145.1 Polypterus bichir lapradei
ATCTATCTATCTATCTATCTATCTATCTATCTATCTATCTATCTATCGGAGGAATATAATATAATAGACTTTTATTTTTTATAAATAATTTGGTTGTAAACCAACGAACCAACCAGAGTAAATGTATATATTGATTGACACTGTATGTAAATTCAACAGTTTATAAAATGAACCTCTAATCTTTGTTTCTCTGACCATTCTGATCATTCCGACCAGGCTGTAATGGACACTTTTGAAGAATGCTCCCTCCAAGACATTTTGCTGAGGAATAATTAAAAGATACAGTGAACAGCTTTCATTCCTGCCTGATAACAGATTTGTCCTGTGAGAGGATGTTTCTTTCTTTAATAAGATGTTAAATTTTTACCACACAAAATTGAACGTCATTACCAGTGATGAAAGTCTTGGATTCAGAGCCCCCTCAAACCGCACAGTAAAATAACACTTAACATTAAAAAAAAAAGAAAAAGTAAAAATGAAATAGTAAAATATTAAATGTCTGTAGAGCAAGGGCGAGTAGTGCACACATACTGTATATATGTTCCAGCCTATGTACAGAATGGAAGTCTGAAAAGTGGCTAAAGTAACTGTTATTGACAAAATGATCAGTATTTCTGCAGCCTGATAGTTTGGGGGTAGAAACTCTCCCTGAACATGCTGGAGTGTGTGTTTGTGTTTTGTTCTTTATTTATTTCACCTTGTACAATTTCTTGTAATAGAAATTTGTTATTTTTCACATACCCTTTAGGAATCAGAGCACAGGGTCAGTGTGGTGTTATGGGTCCACAGCTCGTTGAGCAAAGGCCATTTTAAATAAATAATCACCGTTCTCGTGGCGGCTTAGCGTGGGGGCGTTGAGCCATAGCAAGCCACGGGTGATCTGCGGTGTGGGTGTTTCTCACCTGTGCACCCGGTAAGAAACTGCCCACATTCGTGATTATTCCCGTGGCTAATTGGTTACAGCTGCTATGGCCCCTCGCATTATAAAAAAGAAGCGCAAGTCAGATCAGAAAAAGAAAAGAATGAGAGAAAGGAAGAGAACGGAGGTTACAGGGAGCGAGGAAGCAGGCGGTGTAGGAGAGACAGACACGCGGTGCGTGCGTGTGGTGAGCGCGCGTACGAGCGCTTGAGGGCAGCTGCGAGGAAGCTGGGTGTTAGGCCGACACCCAGATGTTGGAGTTGTTGTTGCTCCCGCTGAGCGACCAGGCAGTTAGCGGGAGTGACCAGGTGAAAGCGACGAGCCGCGTAAAGCCGAGATGGCAGCGGAAATCGGGAGGCTTGGTGGTGGAGTCCCCAACGTGGGCGACCTGGCCGTTAGTGGAAATTAAGTCTCGGGGACTGGGATGAGTGCCAGACCGGAGCCAGGGATCGGGAGGTCTCCAGTCTCGTGTGTGTGTGAGAGAAGAGGGCAGAGAGCGTCTCGCCTGCTGCAAAGCCCAATTGGGAGAAGCAGGTGAGACGCTAACGTAGAAGAGCACCGGACTTGTTGTCGTTGTTTTAAAGACTGCTTCCTAAAGAAGATTTTAACCTCTGGTTTTTAAAGGATTGTTTTTTTTCTATTTGCTGATTTTAACCTCCACGTTTTATGGATTATTTATTTATTGAAGAACTTTGGCACTGCACTTAATTTTGAACACTGTTTTTGTTTTGATGGACTCTTTTTATTAAAAAAAAAAAAAAAAAAAAAGCACTTTTGCACTTTTTACCTTCCCCTTGCTCAGTTATTGCCTACACTGACTAGCTTATCGGTGACATTACCGACGGTTTTGGGTTCAAGGGCTTCCAAAAATCAGATGGGAGCGTGGAGCCAGAACCCGCATCGTCACAGTCAGCCATTGTGCAGCACCCCTGGAGCAAGTGCAGGTTAAGGGCCTTGCTCAAGGGCCCAGCAGAATAAGATCCCCTTTGGCAGTAATGGAGATTTGAACCTACAACCTTCCGGATACCAGCACAGATCGTTAGCCACTGAGCCAGCACTACTCCATGGTGAGGGTGTAGATGTACCTGTACCACCTGGCAGACGGCAGAAGTATGAGGAATCTGTGGCTAGGATCAAAGAGGATCTGCTGTGTTATCCCGCTACTGCACTCTCTGTAGAGGTTCTGGATGGCTGGCAGCTCAGTCACGGTG
Source organism: Polypterus bichir lapradei (assembly GCA_026402145.1). Classification (NCBI taxonomy): domain Eukaryota; kingdom Metazoa; phylum Chordata; class Cladistia; order Polypteriformes; family Polypteridae; genus Polypterus; species Polypterus bichir. The sequence goes on from JANRMT010062835.1 coordinate 15,035,006, forward strand.
ATGCATGGTGCCAATCTGAACGCCCTTTCAGTTGATTGAGGTATAAATGCACCCCCTGAAGGGACTCTCCATTGCAGCGGCGCACTTCATTCAATTTAATGTGGACAGCTTGCACATGGCCTACAAACACAGGAGAGGTGGCGCTCCAATTGACCGTTTCAGTTTTGTAGCCTCTGATGGCACAAATTCAGGATTCCTTGTGGATGGAAAGATGCAAACAGGGCCAATCTTTTTTTATGATTCAGGTAAGAAGCCATTAAGTGTTTAGAAGTGTTCAGAAGCCATTAAAAAGGCTAAGAGAATGTCAGGTTATATAGCGCCTTGATGTGTGAAGCACAAGTCCAAGAAGGATCTGCTCAAGCTTTATAACACACTGGTGAGGCCTCATCTGGAGTCCTGGGTGCAGTTTTGGTCTCCAGGGTACAAAAAGGACATAGCAGCACTAGAAAAGGTCCAGAGAAGAGCAACTAGGCTGATTCAGGGGCTACAGGGGATGAGTTATGAAGAAAGATTAAAAGAGCTGAGCCTATACAGTTTAAGATGAAGAAGATTAAGAGGAGACCTGACTGAAGTGTTTATTATGAAGGGAATCAGTGCAGTGGATCGAGACGGTGACTTTAAAATGAGGTCATTAAGAACACGGGGGCACAGTTGGAAACTTGTTAAGGGTAAATTTCACAGAAACATTAGGAAGCTTTTCTACACACAGAGAACGACAGACACATGGAATATGTAACAAAGTAGTGTGGTAGACAGGAGGACTTTAGGAACTTTCAAAACTCAACTTATAGTTATTTTGGAAGAATGAAATGGACAGGACTGACGAGCTCTGTTGGGCTGAATGGCCTTCTCTCGTACAGATTGTTCTAATGAATGGGGAGGGAACATCTTGTACTTGGTGGGTCATCAACAACATTAACATTTTTTTTGTGTTCCGGTCTGGTCTGTCTCGACAAATTTTTCTAAACAAAATAAAGATAGGACTCTCTACAGAAGGCTACAGTAATGCCCCTTGACCACTAGAGGGTGCCCTAGACAGCCTATGCCCAGAAACGGCCCTGACGTGGGCTGTAGTGTATGGTTTGCTAATATTCACATTGTATTCTGCTTTAATATTTTTGGGCATTTTTCTCAATCTTATGTATAAAGCAGACTGTAACAGTTTTGTATGTATGTTATCGGCCAGTTGGTGCTTAGTAACCACAAAGGGGGTGCCAGAGAGCCCCAGACACAGCAAAACATTCCACAATACAAGACTATAAATACAATAAAGAGTTTTTATTCCACAAAGCACTTTCCAATGAACACGTCTCCAACAATTAGTCTCGATTTTATATATAAAGCAGACTGTAACAGTCTTGCGGTCTTGTATGTATGTTATCATCCAGTTGACGCTTGGAACATTTCTGGTGTGCCCTGTAAAAGCAACCGACAGTTTTATCATGAAAAATCTCCGTAGTATTATTTGTTTGTTATTTAATATTTTTTTTGTTAACTATATTTTCTTCTTGCATTATTCTTATTGTGGGCGGCATGGTGGCGCTGCTGCCTCACAGTAAGGGGACCTGGTTTCACTTCCCAGGTCCTCCCTGGTGGAGTTTGCATGTTCTCCTCATGTCTGCGTGGGTTTCCTCCGGGTACTCCAGTTTCCTCACACAGTCCAAAGACATGTGGGTTACGTGCATTGGCGGTCCTAAATTGTCCCTGGTGTGTGTGTGCCCTGGCGCCCTGCCCGGGGTTTGTTTCCTGCCTTGTACTCTGTGTTGGCTGGGATTGGCTCCTGTGACCCTGTGTTAGGATATAACAGGTTTGATAATGGATGGATGGATGGATATCGTACTTATTCTTTGTCGTGCTAGTCCAAAGCTGTGTGGCACAGCCCCTCTTGGCTCTGTTCTTTCTGGTTCTCCAATGACCAACTGTGCATGTGCAGGAAGCAGTGACTCCTGAGTGGCCACTCTTATGGTACACTCCAGATTAGGCGTATGCTCATAGTCGAAGGACAACACGTTACTATCAATTACTTGAGACAGGCCATGAAATTCGGCACCTCGAGCACCTGGGGTCCCAGCTTAATCATGTGACCCTGTAGTTAGGATATAGCGGATACTGGATGGATGGATAATTCTTATTATAACAATGTTGTAGCAGTAACAGCATTAAATCAACCTAATAAAATTAATTTAATTGACTTTTTTTTACGTCGTCAACTATTCTGCATGTAAAAACTTATCACTACACCACAAAACAAAACTGAATCTGTCAAGTTGTGTTTTTTTAATATATAATACTAACTGTGTAAGCTTGTGCTGTAAAAAGCCCAGGCTCCTGGTAACTACTGAAATGGTCAAAAAAAAATTCAAATGCAGAGCTGGCGGTTTCGTTTTGCGGACATGCTCACCCACCTTGTCTATCAGCGGCTAAGAGAGTTTCTCTCTTCTCAGAGGTTTCATTTTGCCAATGTGCTCGCCTCACTTGTCTATGAGCGGCTAAGCGAGTTTCCCTTTCCTCTGCAGTTTCGTTTTGTGGACGTGCTCACCTCCGTTGTCTATCCGCGGCTAAGCGAGTTTCTCTCTTCTCGGAGGTTTTGTTTTGCCGATGTGCTCGCCTCACTTGTCTATTAGCGGCTAAGCGAGTTTGTCTTTCATCTGCGGTTTCACTTTGGCGACGGAGTCGCTTTCTTTCAGCTTCATGCTGTAGCCTTGCACTTCTTTGTTCTTCTGACTCGTTAACTTGGGGACACCTTTCCGACTCTTTGAGTTTCATGCTGTAGCCTCGCATTTCTGGGCCGGACAGACAGACTTCCACGCATAGACGTTTATATATAAGATAATAATAATATATAATAAATGACAATTTTAAAAAATCTTTATTTTCCTACTGGGTATATCAGCTGTAATACACAATTAAATGTGTAACTTTAGCCCTGCCTGTTTTTTTTACTCTCTCTAATTGAATGAGGTTACAGACGTAGAAGGGAAGGAGAGAGGAAGTACTAAAGTACCTGAGTGCTAAGTGTAGGGGATTTTAGACATTTTATTAAGGTCTATATAGTAAAGAGTATAAAGGGGAAAATGAAGTCACCATAGGACCTTACACGATGAAACACACTTCCATCTGGCAGAAGAGTCTGTGGCATCCAAACCAGTTCTGTCAGGTTTTGTTACAGCTTATGCAGCTTATAGTGAATGAATATAAATACTTAGATAACAATCTAAACTGGAATGCAAATACAAAAAAAAATCCTCTAAATGTAATCTGTGTTTATTTCTCCTACATAAAATCAAACTATTTAAAGCAGACAAGGACCTCATGTTGTCCTTTAATCGCAGTCTGATCCAGTCTGTTGTCACTTTTAGTTTTATTGCATGGTTAAGTGGTCTAACAAACCAAAATTTAAAAAAGCTCCAGCAGATTACTAAGCAGGCAGCTAAAGTTATTGGGACTGATGGAGGTGATCTGGCAAGTGTGTGTCAGAGGACGATGTTAAAGAAACTGGAAATCATCTCAACCGACGACAGACATACATTACATGTAGAACTTCACTTCAGTAAATCAGGAAGGAGAGTCGCTTTGAAAATGCACACAAATCGCTCCGCAAATTCTTTTCTTTCTAGTGCCATACGACTTTTTAATAAGGAACATCTGAAAAAATGCTTACGATTTGGTATGTATCCTGTAATGATTTTTGTGTACTGTAAATATGCATTATCAAACTGCCTTACCTTAACCTGTCTTGTTTCTATTTGTTGGATTTCATTTCTTTCTGTCTTCTTATTAAATTCAACTGAGATGGCAAATTTCATGTTTTCATGTGTAAACATGGCTAAATAAAGCATCCTTGAACCCTTGAACCCCTTGGCTGTCCAGACCCTGAGCTCTGGGCTGCCCTCCTGCTCTCAGATCTGCTCTGAGTAGTTTATTTATATGCAATACATTTGTTACTTGTGATACTACTGTAGCTGTTATTAGTTATTTATTAATTCCTATCTACTGTATTTGAGGCTTTTCCTATCTATTGTGGACGCGGCCCGGACGCAGACAGGCGGACATGTTGTTCATCACCACCACACGTTTATTTACACGCTATTATTTACAAGTCCTAGTGCACACAAACCCCCCAAAGTCCTGGCCACACAACGCCTTTCTTCGGGCCGCCTCCACTCTCTCTTCTCTTGCCTTGTCCTGCCTCCACCCGACTCCAGCCTCGAATGAAGGGAGACGGCCCCTTTTATTTCATCCCAGATGAGCTCCAGGTGTTTCCCGGCATTCCTCCCTGGACATGCCCCAGTGTGGCGGAAGTGCCGGCTGTTCTCCCGGAAGCTCTCCGGGTGTCCCTGCTCCTCTTCCCCGCAGCACTTCCTGGTGTGGTGGAAGTGCTGAGGTCCAGGGTCCCCAAGGCATTGGGACGCCCCCTGGCAGTGACCACGTGTCCCTACAGGGTTGGGCTTCCATGCACTCTACCCGTGGCCACTAAAGCAACCAGGATGGCGGCCCCCACGTGATCCAGGGCGGGCATAGACCCTCTTCCGGTCCCTCAAGGCTTCCCGGCCGGGTCGTTGCCCCTGGCATCCCTGACACTATTCACTTAACTATAATTTAGTACTTATCTATTTATGGTATAGTAAAGTTGTGTTGCCACTAGAGGGCGCTCCTAATGCCCTAACCCCAACACAGACAGATGCGGACACCAGTTCAGCACACACCTTTTTTATTTTTCCATGTGGGAAAACAATTTCCCTCGTTTCCCACCTTCACAGCACAAGCACATTACACAAAGCACACTTCTCTTCTTCTTCTTCTTTTCTTTCTCTCTCTCGTTCGTCTTCTCCTCTGTCCACCTCAACTCCCCCGGCAAGCTTCATCTTCCACCCTCCCGACTCTGGCTCCTTTTACAGGGCACCCAGAAATGCCGCATATGTCCGACAACCTTCTTCCAGCAGCACTTCCGGGTGTGTCAGAAGTGTTGCACCAAAGGGCTAAACGTTTCTGTCAGCAATCCCTGGCAGCACCCACAGAACCTAATAGGGCTGCGCCAAATTCCAACTCCCATGGAGCCCTGTGGGAGTCTGAGGCAACGCTGCAACCCGGGGGGTGTGACGGTGTGGGTCCTGCTTCCACCTTACTTCTGGGAGCCTCTCAACCCAACACCATCGGTAATGTAACCGGATGAGCTGGTCTGATGGGAACAATTCATACAAAGAGCAAGGGGAAGGTTCAAAAGGTGCAAGTACTTTTATGCAATAAAACAAACAAAACAGTGTCCAACTAAAGTGCAGTGCTCAAAATGTTCCAATAAATAATCCATAAAAAGCAGGTAAAAGCCAAATGTCTAAAACAAGACTAAAACACGAGAATAAAATCCTGCAGCAGTTACTGGGGCCACACCAGCCAAACACAGCTCCTTCCCAGTCTCTCCAGCTCACCCAAGGCTTGCTCAGCTCGAGAGGCTTCTGCCGCCACCGTCCTCACACTACCGACCCCCATCTTGGCTGCCTCTGCCAGCATCTACCAGACCGCTCGGGGTCTTCTTTCTCGCTCATGCAGTCATCCCTCAGATCTCTAGGGAGTACTCCATGTCGATCGAGCCCACTCCTCACATTCAGTGGGCACGATTTTGGCTGCTCAATCCGTACTAACCAGTACGTTCTCTGAAGTTCTTTTTCTGTTTTTTCTGTGGTGTCGATCTGTGCCACCACCACCTGATCAGGGCACCATGCTGTCCCTACATTGATGGATTAAAGGCCAGAAGTCCACATGACCGTCATCATCAAGTTCTTCCATGTGAACCCTGAATACCATGAGGACTGATTGAGGTCATTTATGTTAGGTAGAATGCCTAGAGGTGCCTGGGTGGTCTTGTGGCCTCAGAACCCCTGCAGATTTTGTTTTTTTTTTCTCCAGCCATCTGGAATTTTTTTTTGTTTTTTCTGTCCTTCCAGGCCATCGGACCTTACTTTTATTCTATGTTAATTAGTATTGCCTAATTTTATTTCTTATTTATTTTGTCTTTTTTCTCTTTCTTCATCCTGTAAAGCACATTGAGCTACATCATTTGTATGAAAATGTGCTAAAGAAATAAATAGTGTTGTTGTTGTTGTCCCTTGAGCTCCGATCACTCGCTCTAACGCGGGACCTCTGACCATTCTAACCACTCTTTTTTTTTGCTGGCTGGCTTGTCCACTTGCTTTTCCCCAATGCTGTTCTCACTCTCTGCCTCTTTCGTTCTTTCATTTCATTTCCTTTTTTTCTCTGTGACAGCCTGTTGTTACAGTAGACCTCCGCAAAGTCGCAATTCAGAGTTCGCAGCCTCAGTCATTTGTGGATTTTTCCTTAGAACCTAACTAATAATTGTTAGTGGAAACCGCAAATATCCAATTTGTTATGAATTTTATCGTGGCAATACTGTACTGTAGAGAAATCAGGAAGCAACCGTAGAAGAAAACGCAGCTTGGGATGGTGAAAGTACCCAGTCCGAGAGCATTATTCATTTCTCCTTGCTGCTGATTGACTGCTGCCCTGTGATGCATCTCCAGCAGAGTGTTCTCATGTTTTCCATTTTGTTCTTCTTAAAGCCCCAAGATGCTACCGTCACGCCCTGCACCTTCTAAGGCTAAGTGCCAGAAGAAGTTTAAGACACTCCAGGAGAAAGTTGAACTACTCGATTTGCTCTGGGAACTAAAAAGTTATGCAGCATCAGTGCGCCATTATGGCATTAATGAAAACACCGTATGCTACATAAAGAAGAACAAGGCAGCGATCAGGAGTACCGTATCAGTAAGTTTCTGTGATAGTGCCAAAAAGGTAACGATCGTAAGAAATGAGAATATCGTCAGGATGGAATCTGCCTTGGCATTGTGGATTACCGACTGCAGGAAGAAGAACATCCCCTTGGACGGTAACATCATCCGTGAGAAAGCACGGAAATTGTACCAGCAGATCGCTACAGGAAGAAGAGGTGCCACCTGAGGAGCTGTAAATCCTCTGCATCGTATTGCACAGCTAATTTATCATCTTCAATCAACATCATTCATTATTGGTGGGTAACCGTACATTTTACTGTACTTTTATTAAATTAAATTATTACTGTATTTACCCTAATTATATCAAAGAAAACACGCTTGCATGAGTTACAGTACATATAGGGGTATGTTGTGATGTGAAATTTTGCATACAAGTTGATAAATAGTTGTATGTTTTTATTTGTAACTTAGACGAAGCCATGTAATATCAGTGTTAGGTTATTGATAATAACAGCAATGACCTGATGGTTTAAGAACCCCTTCCCCCCTGTTAGGACAGAGTCTCTTTGTAATTTTACGACATGGTCGGTGTGAGTGCCTCAAACAAGTTTGGCTAATATTTCTATACTGAAGTCTCTCAGTAAACCCCCACAGAAAAGCCAGGCTGCCTAACTGCCAAGCTTTAGCTTAACAAATGGTTTTGGGAGGCTGGTGTGAAGGTTTTCTGTCCTCCTATTGGTCTGAAGTATGGTTGTTTGGAACTGTCTTGTATCAAAAATCAAAAGCCTTTAAGTACTACGACGCCCTATTGGCTGTAGGGGTTGGACAGAAAGCTTATAAATTTATACATTTGCTGTACCTCACCATCTCTCTCTTACCAAACTGATGAAGGAGCATCTCACACACGATGAACTGAAAAGGACAACACAATGAAGAGCACAGCTTAAGCAGCCATATTGAGACAGGCATGCGGCCTGTTCTGAAGAAAGCTGACCTCAAATGAACTAGAGACATTTTAAGTAACTAACAAGTCTGTGTGTCGCCTGAAGCTGCACATCACCATTTATCTGGTTGTATGGTTGCCAATATTCACTTGTACTTTGCTTATTGTTATTATTTTATGAATAGTATAGAAAATACAATATTTAAAGTGTAACTTAACTCCTGCTCATCTTTTATGCTATGTAACTGCCTGAGGTAATAAATGTAGAAGGGAAGGTGGGGATAAGTTATAAAGTACAATACCTTATAAACAGTGCTAGGTCTGGGAGATTTGAGGCATTCTGACAAAAGCTACACATTAATAATACAAAAGGGGAAGGCAAAGTAATATAGAACTCTACCAAGACAAAACAGGGTAACATCACTATTTTACATTCTAGCACTGCAGAAGAGACATAGCAGTACAGTACTGTACAGTATACGGCAGGGGTGCCCACATTTTTCAGCTTGTGAGCTAATTTTAAAATGACCAGATCAAAATGATCTACCTAAAATAAGGCTTGTGCCTCCTCCAGACCGCAAGGGGGCAATTGCCCTGGTTGTATTGGGGGCCACGGGTAGAGGGCTTGGAAGCCCAACCCTGAAGGGGCCCGTGGCCACCGCCAGGCGGCGCCCTGGTGCCTGAGGAACCCTGGAGCCCAGCACTTCCGCCACACCAGGAAGTGCTGGGGGGAAGACGACCGGGGACACCCGGACAGCTTCCGGGTGCGCAGCCGGCACTTCCGCCACACTGGGGTGTGGCCAGGACTGATTGCCGGGAAGCAGCTGGAGCCCATCCGGGTTCCCATTTAAGGGGCCGCCTCCCTCCAGTCGGTGGCGGATGTTGGGTGGAAGAGGACGGAGCTGGACAGAGGACGGGAGGCGGCCAAGAGAAAGGCACAGAGACTGTGAGGCCTGGACATTTGGGGGAACGGTGCTGGAGGCACTGGGACGTGCACTGAACCTATTTGTAAATATAAACTGTAAATAAACGTGTGTTGGGTGAGCATAAGATGTCCGTCTGTCTGTGTCCGGGCCAGCGTCCGCAATATATATACTGAGTATCAGAGGTGGGTAGTAATGAGTTACATTTACTCCGTAACATTTACTTGAGTAACTTTTTAAAATAACTTCTAAGAGTAGTTTTACTGCACTATACTTTTTACTTTCCTTGAGTACATTTGTAAAGAAGAAACACTACTCTTACTCTGCTACATTGGGCAACACTCAACTCATTACTTTTTTTCCATTAGATAAAGTCTGACAGACAATGTTCAATCTGCTCTGTTTAGCGAATGCTGTCAAGTTGCACACACACCTTCCATTGCATCTCCAGCTCTGGCGCGAGGTTTTGGATGTTCCCCAAATCGAGGTGCTGCAGCTTTGAGGACAGATGTTGCATTTTTCGTTTGAAAGCATTAACTAAGCTAATCATATTGACCATGGTTTTCTCTTTTCCTTGCAGCTGTAAATTAAGCTAATTCAACATGTTGGTCAGATCGGAAAAAAATGCCAAGTCTAGCGGCCATTGATCGTTATTAAGTTGCTTGTATTCTGCATGTTTAATGACAAGGAAGAAACTCCTTTTTCTCCGGCCAGGGGTCTTGAAATCTCAGCATGAATTTCTCCCTAGCCATCTGTCTCAACGAAGGCATCTTTTATCATCTCTCCATCTTGGAAGGACTTCTCATGCTTAATGATCGAGTGACTCACTCGGAACGATGCTTCGGTGTGTCTGCCTTTGCTTTTGAATTCAGCCGAGTGAATAATGACTGCTGTCCGATTAACTGCGATTTTAGTTTCCTCTCCTTTCTCTTTCTCAGATTGCTTTTCGGAAGGAAGTCAGTTTCGTACTTTTTATGAACAGTTCGAAAGTGCCTTTACACATTTTCCTTCTTTCGAATAGCAATGATAGATTGACAGATCAGAGAAACGCACTTCGATTGTGACATTCATCTTCCAATTCCACATCCAGCCCATAAACAACAATTTTTTTTTAATCCCTTTAGTCGATATAAATTGGAAGGTTAACTAGATTACTTAGATAGCCAGAGTTTTGCAGTAGCTCGCGCGTTTGAGCGTGCGTGCGGGATGATCAGCGTGTTAGAAGAAAGGAGATCTCAGACTGGCCGCCCTGTATGTCAATCAAGTGGCAAATGCCATAGGGAGGATATATGATAGACTAACATTTAAAAAAAAATTTTTTTGAATGCAACGCGATCTACCTGCACTCCCTTTCCTATCTACTGTTCGATCATGATTGATGCATTGGGCACCCCTGGTATACTTGGTTACCTTCACATTCTTTTTTTTTAGGTAATGTATTAAGCTGAGTTTGAAATGAAATTAAAGTGTTTTGGGGCATATTTAGGGTTAAAACTATAAAAATAGGCATTTTTTTAACCACATCCAAAATTTGCGGTTTTTCACAATTTGCGGGTGCTCTAGAAATGTAACCCCCGCGAATTTCGGGGGTGTACTGTATACGGCTCCACACCGCAGGAAGCCGATGAAGCAATTGAGAACGATCGCACCCTCGCGCGTCTCACCCCTATTACCTCATCAGCTCCCCACGGCTGCCCTCAGAGACTGACATGGTGAAATATAAAAACTGGCCTTTTATTCAGAACCACGGACCCACTGTACCACGGGGGGGCTGCCACCTAGCGCACAGGGGGAGGTACTACCCTGAATAATCTCTCTCTCTCCTGGTCCTTCCATTAAAAAGGCGTCCCCGCTGGGTAAGGGCCCCGGCTATCTGCCACAAGTTCTTTACCCATCTTGCACTTGTCCTGTGTTTATGTGGATGTTGCACCACAGTCCTGTTATTTTGTCCCACTGTATGCTGCAATATGCTGTATGGATGATACGACAATAAAGCCCTTTGACTTAACTTGACCTGACATGGGTCTTTGGCTTCTCCTCCAAGACGCCTTCTGAACCCCTCTCTGGACGGGATGGCAAACTCATGACATTGTGCCACGTCAGCCTGCTGGCTTCCATTATGTCTTATTGAGGCCCTCATTGGTCTATAAATAAAGACCTTGGCTAATTAGGAATTAGTTCAAGTTTTGTTCAATTTATTTCTTGTATGTAGCACAGAAATCCACAATGTGGGTGCGACTCCACAACATTATAACGATAATTAGAAAAAAATTCAGAACTTCTAACCAAAACCGTTATGTAGAAACCACTTCAAAGAGGCCTACATATAGTTTTGTATTTGTTTTTGTCAAATAAAGATCAAAAGTTTCCTTCAGCCCTGTATAATTAAAACAAAAAAAAAACAAATAGCTCCTGGTAATGACTTGCCTGGAAGGTAAACACATTTGGGAAGGAAATGAGCGCAGTGGCTTTAAATTTGAGCAGGCATTGCTGAGCGGATGACTTCAATTTGTACTTACAGCACATTGCAGCTTTACGGATCACTTAGCTGTGGAATATTTTTCAAATACCAAAAGCTGGTGATATTACAGTATATTTTAAAAACATCAACGGCGTTCTCAGAAATACTTCTTTCAATTTAGGATTTAGAGGGTTAGGGAGGACACAATGGCAGGCCATTCGAGGCCCTTGTTGGTGCAAAGGTTGCCAGAGGACTCTGAAGTCCGTAACGTTAGCTGGATATGAGCGGCCCGACAAGTCGAGAAACATTCTTCAGCCTCCTCTTTGACGACAAGAAGCACAGATGGCGTAAATTATGTGAAATGAAGTGGTAATGATTAGAGCGATCATTAAAACAAAATGCCTGGTGAGGATGAATCTCGTCAGTTTGTCTCTGTCATGTCTGATCTTTTTTGCAGCAGCAGCAGTGGAATGTTTTAGGTTTTTAGTTACACCCTTTCATCTGTACAAAATAACCATTGTTCAAAAAAACATCGCCTTATGTGCAATAGGTTAAATAACATTCTACAGTAGGCAAGAATTATAGGCAGCCCATCAGTAATGTGCACTTCATGACAACCTGTGAAAAATGTAAGGGTCTGGCTTGTACAGAATTGTGCTGATAAAAATCCTCTGAAGAGGGACATGCTACAGTACGTCTGAGGTAAGCTTAGGCCAGCCTCACACTCCATGACTTTACTAATGATTTTAAGTCGTAGCCTACTTATATAACTCTAGATAGATAGATAGATATGAAAGGCACTATATAGAAACACAAACTGAGAGAAAGGTCAAAAACAGAGCAAAGAAGGCCATAATTAAGTAAATCAAAACGAGTGACAGCAAATCTCAGAAAGAACTGAACAACACCAAGCTTTAACGATGAGTTGTCTGTCTGCACAGACTTTATAGGGCTAGGGTGGTCCCTCAATAGGAGACAACTGTGAAAGATGTGATACGCTGCCTCCTAGAGGCTACCGTGACTTGCAAAGACAGTTGCATAAATAGACAAAATAAAGCGAATTCAGACCCCTTAACTTTCTGCAAACTTTATTATGTTATAGATTTAATTTTAAACAGATCATCAATTTACACTCAATATCCCATAATGACAAAGCGAAAACGTGTTTTCAGAAAAGTTTGCGATTTTACTTTTTTAATTTCTGAGCACTTTCTGAATATGTTGTAAATATAAAATGGAATGGAAAATTAACTACTAATTCCAAGTTATGCGATGAAACTGTCCTGCATTATATATTTTAAATCTGTATCACTACTCCACAAGCACAAATACTGTATATATGTAAATATGACAATGAATGGATGGAATAATTTTTTTAATCAATACAGCAAACTGCAGTCAGTCAGGTCAGATCAGGTTGGGGAACATGCACCGGTATATCACATTGTCGCACCCACCATACGACGCAACAGCTCGGGATCCTCGTTGGTAACCCCCCCCCCGGCAGGCAAACATGTCGTCCACTCCCACCCTATGAAAATGACCATCAACCTGTCACAGCCAGGTGTTACGTGGGCATCCCCTTAGCCTGGTCAAAAATGAGAATCCTGTGAGTCAGATCACCCTCATGGAATTGCGCCACAAGGCCGTAGGGTCGTAACTGACGCTCCCTCACAATGCAGGTCACGTGCCTCATTCGGAACTCTGTGAGCAACACAAAGTCAAACCAGTGGTACCCAAGGATTCTCCAAAAAGAATCACTGGATATTGTCCATGTCTCGCAACCATAAAGCAAGTCAGGAAGCACCGGGACTCTAAAGACTTGGACCTTCGTCCTTTAGCAGAGATATCAGGAGCGCCGCACAGACCTTCCCAGCTACCTCATGACCCCCCCCCCATGCTCTCCCAATCCGTCTACTGAGTTCATAGGAAGAGTCATCAGAGACATGAATGTCACTGCCCAGGTAAGTAAACCTCTCGATGAGGTCGACACTCTCTCCGCAAACAGACACACTGCTGATGTTTGTGACCAAGACATCATTAAAGGCCTGGATCCTGAGTTTGTATCAGGACACTCACAAGCCCAGACACTCAGACTCCTCGCTGAGTCTCTCGAGAGCCCTGATCAGAGCCTCCATTGACTCCATGAAGATCACAGCTTTTGCTGACAATGCAGGTAGTGTGGCCTGGGATTTCATATACTGGACAGTCAATGTCAACTGCTTGATGCCATCACTGCCCTCCAGACAATGTCAATGCACGGCACCGCATTAAACACGTTACAAATATTTTAGTTGACTACAGATAAACATACTCATATCTGTCATACAGCATTCCTCTCCTGACATAAATGAAGGAATTCATTCCGGAATCTACACCTGAGATGAATTGCTTGACCTTGGGGCTTGGAGCAAAGTGCAAACAGAGCCCTGCTTAGTCATTAGCAGCTGCAAAGAGCACGACAAAGGACCCCTTGGGATTTTATTGAGAACGCAGCATACTTTGACTTCCTTCATATTAATTAATGTCTGCAGTCTGTGAGCATTTACTGTCATTTTTTAAAGTAAACACATTTTATTAGTTTTGTTGGAGCAAAGTAAATTGACCAGCTCCAAGTGTCAAGTGGACCTTTTTTCCTATTTCAGAAATGGTTAATTTTACAATGTCAAAGATATATTTAACATTTTTTACATTTTCTTTGTAACAAATAGCTTACTAGAC